>OZ038504.1:82783518-82786018 GCA_964036315.1 Acanthosepion esculentum | reverse complement strand
CATCTGTAGAACGATATTTTTGTTGCCTCAAGTCTCTTCTTCATTTTTGAGGAAATTGTCCAGCATTCACTTTCATATGGGAGCATTACGTAGACATTCACAACTCTTTTTTTGTTTCTAATGAAGGCAAAAGGGACAGAAGGAAACAATTTTTTTAAAGAAAAAATAATAATTTTTATTTTCTAACCTAAAACTTGAGTTGAATACAGTAAATACTTAGGCTATTATATAGGGTGTCCCTAAAGTCTGGACACATAGGCAAAAATGCATATTTTCAATAAATTAAAGTTTCAGCAACATTTTATTGAATTGGAATATTAACAAATAACATCTTCAATATGATTTCTATCATTTGTGATGCCGAGATTGATGCACTTTGCAAGATTCACATTAACTCAATACAATAACTTCACATTGCCATCAATTTTAGCACATTCACTCTTTATGCATTCAATTAAATGTGTTGCATCTGTGATTTTCATTGAGTACACCTTCTCCTTTAGCCGTACTGTCTTGAAGGTCAATCAATGCTAATCTACAAAAAAATTATTAGCCTAAAAGAAAACTTTCTTATTTTTTACAAGTAGACCATTCAATTCTGTAAAAATCAGAGATTGATTTTATACTGTATCAATATTATTAAAAGCCCCCCCAATCTAATAATGTAAAAAATATAAATATTTTTCAATGTCAGGATCAAACCATTGTATCTGTTATTATCATTATAGAGGGGAGAAGGTGCCTTCTGGGGATTACAACCCTGTAGCAGAACCTTCCACATTGCAATAAGAGAAGTAGGGTCAATGTAATATTGATGCCAGCATCACAGGAACTGAGCAAATTTTATCACATTCACTCTTTATGCATTCAATCAAGGGTGTTGCATCTGTGATTTTCATTGAGTACACTTTCTCCTTTAGCATACCTCAGAAAAAGAAGTCATTTCTTTCTATACTCTTTATGCATTCAATCAAGTGTGTTGCACCTGTGATTTTCATTGAGTACACCTTCTGTGATAGCATATCTCAGAAAAAGAAGTCAGTTCTTTCTTCACTCTTTATGCATTCAATCAAGTGTGTTGCACCTGTGATTTTAATTGAGTACACCTCCTTTAGCATATCCAAGAAAAAAAAGTCAGTTCTTCCTTCTTTTGACAAAACCATGTTTAATCTGTAGAGGTAATAAAAATATAGTGAATGAGATTTCCTATATGTCCAGACTTTAGAGACACCCTGTATAATAAAGAGAAATAAAGAAATGTTTGCCTGTACATACATTTGTTGTAAATAACAACAGGAAGTAACATGCAAAAATTCTGGACACATGTCGATAAACAGAGTTCTGGATTTAATGGTCTATAATGTCTGTGAGATGATACGAATAATCCATGATAAACTTCTTGCAGAAGGTAGCACCAATTTTATCCAACTCCTGTTGACAAATCTCTTTAAGATCACTCAATATTCAAGAGTTCCTCTGATGAACCCAAAATTTAAGTTCCTTCCATGTATTTTCTTTAGGATTTAGGTCAAATGACTGATTAGGTCATTCTAAAACCTTCATTTTTTTCACCTGGAACTAATGTTTCACAAGTTATCTTGCTGAAAAAAAAGCCAACCTCTCATTAGTTAGAGAAATTTAATGAATAATAAGCATGTTCTTTTCCAGTATTTTTCAATATATAAAATTATCCAGTGTTCATTTATTAATATAAAATAAGCCCAACTCACTGGAAGAAAAACAGCCACAAATCCTTATGATTCCACCCTGTATTTAACTGTATTTCAAGGAATATATGAAGTGTCTTTCTTTCTTCAGACATGTCTTGAACTGTTTTCACAAAAGAGTATGATTTTAGTCTTGTCAGATTAAATACACATAGATATTGTAAGTTTTCAGTCATTGTTCCTGGCATTGGCCAGTGGAAATTTACAAAATTTTTCACAAAAGTCAAAATCCCAAACTGCAACTTTTATCCTATTTCATGTATATTTTTGGAATGCACCCAAAACTTTTACACATTATTTTCTATTGTATTTCTTAACAAATTTATGTTTAGGTAAGTATTTCTTTGTTTCTACTAATATATAGAAGATGCTAAGTATTTAATACATTCTGCTTAAGTTTGAGGTTAGTAGTAACAAGAGAAATTATTTTTGAAAAAGATTTTGTGTCCAATACTTTGTGTGTGTATGTATATATATATATATATATATATATATATATATATATATATATATATATATATTATCATAAAGAAACAATTTATAGAAAGAATTAAATAGCAATGTTAATATGATTAATGGCAAAATCACTTCGCTAACAGGACTTTATGAGACATTAACTTACTAACAATTCCTTGAATAATAAGATCTGTATATTCTAGTTGCTGTCAGATGGAAGACACATGTTAATTTCACTTGACATCACACACCCCAAAACATATATTCAGCTGTTGATAAATAGCATAGTTTGAAAAAATATATCTCAGTCTACACAT
>OZ038504.1:82728518-82776018 GCA_964036315.1 Acanthosepion esculentum | reverse complement strand
GTTATCTTTTGTTTTTTTTTTTGTTCCCAAAAGATATCTTTTAAATAAAGAACAAGCAGATGCAGGGGGTCCTCGACTTATATCAGAGATGCATTCCTACGGCACAATGTAACCTGATTTTTTACATAGGTCAGAACTCAGAACTCACCTACATAAGCACCCATGAGTCTGCTCTATGCTTGGGAACCATAATGAAGGGCAAAAAGTTCCCCAAAAAAACAACACCAATGAGAAATAGTAAATTTTAGCACAATCCAATATGGCGTACAGCCAGTGAAGAAACAACATTGTATTCCTCATATGGTGCCGCGTGGGAGATGATGCTGTCACCATGAAACGCTATATGTTGGGTCCAACATAACCCGAGGACCTTCTGTATATACATTTCTAATTAAAGAACAAAAATTTATGTAAATTAATAAAAGTATTGATCCATTTATTGTTCATTTAAGATAATTATTATCTCCAGTATTTAAGCATGTGCTCCCAAAAAGCTCCCCAAAAATAAATATAAAAAATTCAGAAAATTAAAAAAATATACATACATTAATGATGTAAGCACAGTTTCAAACTCAACATTTGTAAATAACAATTAAGTTCAATAACTATGTAAAAGTCAGGGATCACTTTGTAACTGTATTTATATTATTAACAGGATCTATTCCCTTCTAAATTGAAAAGAAATCAATATTTTTTGATTCTGGCAAATGTCGTGCCTTGAGAAAGGTCTAATGAATGCTAATCTTCAAAAATTATTACCCCAAAAAAAACTTTTCCTATTTTTTTACAAGTAGACCAATCTATTCTGTAAAAATCAGAGATTAATTTTTTACTTTATCAATATTATTAACAGACCACCTTTAATATTGAAAAAATATAAATATTTTTCAATGCCAGGATCAAAGCAGAGTATCTGTTATTATCATTTAAGAGGGGAGAAGGTGCCTGCTCCTGGGGATTCCAACCCTGCAGCAAAACTTTCCACATTACAATAACAGAGGTAGGGTCAGTGTAATACTGATACCAACATCAAAGGAAATGAGCAATTTTTGTCATTGGCCCAAATACATATGGGCACGCCCACATAAAAAAGACCTTGTGTCACATTCTACCTTAGGTCAGGTAAATAAATTCCGATAAAATATTTTATGTACCCTTAGACTTCTATTTTAAAATGTTAGTTCATTTTAAATGCCTATTTTTTCTTTTCATTTATTTCTATGCAAAAAGAAGACACTATACAATACTCATCAATTCTACTAATAAATGTCTAATAAACAAAAGTAAGTAAGTGATGTTATTGAAATTATTTTTTATGCAAATTAGTATTTAAATTATTTTAGATTGGGTTTGTTTGTCACTTATGGGCAAACTGCAGCCTGTGGGCTACATGCAGCCCATATGGCTTTCTGAATGACATGCCTAATTTAATGATGAAAATAATGTTTATTAAAATTTTGCATTTTATTTCTCACTTGTTTACTCACATTGTCTCTCAAGCCTAGAGATTGAGAGAAGCAGGTGTCGAAGGGAAATAACTGTTAAATGCCCGAGTAATCTCCCTTATTTATTAATGCCTGTTTTGTTGGAAGCACAGTTTGACTAGACCATACATAATAATGATTAATCCGATGTTTCTTGAATTTTTTAATCCTTTGTTGAAAGTAATGTTTTTAGCATTTTAAGCCATTAGATCATATATGTAAAAATATTTTGTTTTAGAAATGTTCAAATTAATTTTTTTCTTTAGAGAATAAATGTATTTTATTTTATTTTAAAAATATATTTTTTGTATTTTCAAATGAATAAATTAAAAACAAATGACATGCGACAGCATTTGTTAATCACATGTCATCAGTGATAATATACAAAATCTTCAGTTTTTAAATTGTGAAAAAATATTTTCTCCAAGTAAAAAATATCAAGTTTTTCACCATTTCTAACAGAGAAGCTTACACATCTTGATCTTCGGTAGTGTAAATGGCTGCTTTATTTCCAATGAAAAATTACTTAGAAATTTTTTACTAGTTCAGCCCGTTTTATGTTGAACTATATCTCATGCGGTATTTACTCTGTCCCCCCACTAGGACGAGATGTGACACAAGATCTATTTTTAGGTGGGGACCCGAGCACGTACGCTCGGGACACAACAAAAATTTACCTCAGCCCCCGCAACCATCAGTTGTGCTGGCCTCGTTGAGAGCACTGATCCCTCCCTCTGGTGCAATGGGAGGGCGTGGCCTCAGGCAGCTGTTCCCCAGGGCTGGGCACCTCTTGAGTATTATTTTCTCAGTTGCCCCTCTGTCCTTTGACAGAGGAGCCCCTGAGCTCACTCTGCCCAAAGACAGAGATGCAACTGAGAGATGATAAGTAGACGTGTAACTACTCTAAAAGAATAATGTAATATATAATGCAGCACACTGATTGGAAAATGTTGTCCATGTCTGATTTATATGCTTATATTTAACATAAAGTTATAGATTTGTCTTTTTTCATATTGTCCTTTTACAGATATACTCTATCTGAAATTTTTGCACACACACATAGACACACGCACACATGTGTGTGTTTTCCTTTTGTAGTAAAACATCTAAGTGCAAAAAATTTGTTTTATTATGAGTCATCCTTTAAACTTTACCTTTGATGTTATGGTTGATATAAACAGCAACAACAACAACAACTCCTGTTAAATGAATTCTTACATCAGGTTGCATGGTGGTCTGGCATCTCACATGGTCTTGCATGTTTTGAATTTACCGCCATTAGTTTATGGATCTGACAGTAGAATCATTTGATATTAAATGAAACAAAAAAAAAATACCTCATTTGGAAGTGTTAATGGCTTTATTATTTTCATATTTAAGCCTCATCCTACTTTCGATAACATGGCAATATGTGTAATGAATTGACAAACTTTGGGATTGGAATTATGCTTTCCTAGGAGATTCCTTTAGGGTTTGTTTTCTGTTTTCCAGTATCTTATATGGTTCAATAGCCAGTTTCTCAAGGTTGCTGTATTAAAGAGGTACATGTTTATTATTTCCTATTATTAGCATCATCATTACTCTGGCATTCCATTATTATCGGGATGTGCAGGTGGTGTAATGGAAAGCACTTTGGAATGAGAAATTGGAGAGCTGAGTTCAAATTCCTGTCAGATTTGTTACATTCATTTATGTGTAAATTAGCTTGGGAAAGATACGAATACATCTCCCCCCACCCTATGGGCTAAATAGTATGGCTTGTATCTGGAAAAAAATCATAGTTGTTCTCAAAAACAATTATTAATGTAATATTCACTTGCAAAAAATTATTCTTCAGGGTCCAAAATATGTTTTGCTTTTAGTAACCCACAAAAAAGAAATCAATCATCATCATCATTATCCTGACTTTCCATCATCATCATCATCATCATCATCATCATCATCATCATCATCATCATCCTGCTTTTCCAACATTGTCATTATTACTTTACTCTTCCGTCATCATTATTTTGCTTCTCCATCATCATAATTGTCATCATCATTATCTATCCTTTCTATCATCATCTTTACTTTGCCTCATCATCATCATAGTCATTATTATTATCCTGTCTTTCCATCATCATTATAATTATTACTTTGTATCATCATCATCAACATCTCATATTTCCATCTCCTGTTGTTTTTTGTTTTTTTTGTTTTTTAGCAAAATGTGTGCCATACATTGAACGCATGAATGAAAGTCTTTTCATTCATGTTTTATTGATTAATTCTCTTTGTGACACACCCACTTTCTCTTTTCTTTCTTTTGCTTCCTCATTTGTTTTCTTCGTTTCCTGCTTTATTATAATATTTTACATTTCTTCTTCCTGACAATATTTCCACCTTTTTTTCATTCCAATTTCTTTCTTTTGTCTTTAATCTCTCCATTTTTTTAATTCTTTCCTCATTTATTTCATCTTTCTTTCAATTTTACTTTTCTCTCTTCTTACCTCCCAAGTCTCTGTCTACTCTCTTTGTCTTCCTGCTCTTTCTCTTTTTACTTCTGTCCTCTCTTCCGTTCTCTTCAATCTAAATCTTCACTTTTTACTCTCTCTCCTTTTATTTTTTGCTTCATTTTTTTTCTCTTGTTTTCTTTCCTTTTCTTGTTTTTTTCCATTCTTTTCCTTTCTTTTTTCCATTATTTTTTCTTCCTTTTTCTATTCTTTTCCTTCATTTTCACTTTCTTTTCCTTTTTTCTTCCTTTTTCCATTCTTTTTCTTCCTTTTTCCATTCTTTTTCTTCATTTTCACTTTCTTTTCCTTTTTTCTTCCTTTTTCTATTCTTTTCCTTCATTTTCATTTTCTTTTCCTTTTTTCTTCTGTTTTCCATTCTTTTCATTCATTTTCACTATCTTTTACTTTTTTCTTCTGTTTTCCATTCTTTTCATTCATTTTCACTATCTTTTCCTTTTTTCTTCTGTTTTCCATTCTTTTCATTCATTTTCACTATCTTTTCCTTTTTTCTTCTGTTTTCCATTCTTTTCATTCATTTTCACTTTCTTTTACTTTTTTCTACTTTTTTCCATTCCTTTCATTCCTTTTCCCCTTTGTTTCCTTTCTTTCTTATTTTTCCCTATTATAGCTCTATTTTCTCATTCCTTTCTTCTGTCATTCTCTTCTTTTCCATCAACTGAATTTTTCCTTCTTTCTTTTAACCTTCCATTTGCTTCTTTTTTTTTTAGCTTGATTTATTTTCCCCCTATTTTTTTTCTCCCTCCCTCCTTTTTTCCCCGCCCATTCTGCCACTGCTGCAGTGGTATCATTTAATTTCCTCTAATGTTACCTTCATTATGACATGATAAGATAATACTTTGTCAGGTATTGAAGAAGATGAATATTGACTTCCATCTTGTCTTGAGGGAGGCATACAAATTAGGCCAGGTTGAAAACTGGGAATTAGAACTATGACATCTGATTGGCTGGTTTGATTACTCTACACATACACACACACACACACATATGTATGTAAAATGTACACTATATAATGCATACTATATGTGTGTGCAGCTTTAACCTACATTAGATGTATGTGCCTAATGTGCATATAAGTAGATATGTGTGTCTATGCTGTAAAGTGACTATGTATATAAAATGTGTGTGTGTATATATATATATATATATATATATATATATATATATATGTGTGTGTTGTGTGTGTATAGATGTCTGTGTTGTGTGCGCATATATATATATATATATATATATATATATATATATATATATATATATGGTGTGTGTGTATATCTCTATCTATAAAAGGCAGGATGTGTGTGTGTAATGAATGCACGGCCGCAATTTTCGACAGATTTGCACCAAAATTTACATGCACGTGCTCCAAGTTAGTTTGAAGGACAAGACTGACTTTGCATTTCCCAACTCCCATCGATAGTGGAAATAATTGATTTTTTCATGCTTCCACGGCAGTTTTCATGTAGTTTGCGGCCATTTTCTACTGGCCAGAGTGAGAGCCTATAGCTGGCTGCCACGAATAGGCAGGAAGATTCTATTGGCCAGTGTGAGAGCCAACAGCTGACTGACACAAATGTTAACTAGCATGCTAGCATGCAAAAAAAATCGATAGCTGCATTCGTCACAAGTGGGAAAAATTTAAATCTGCATGGCACTTTACTCCAATTGGCTCATTCGCTTGCTTAAACTCAACATTGATTCTGATTCTGCAGAACTGGGTTGGGTGTGAAAAAGTATTTGTTGTTAACATTCTTTTTTCATTCGGTTTTTCCAATTACGAGTCCTTTTTTAAAGCTGATCGTTTTGTGTTCATTTTGTTTAGTTCTTATTTCGTAACAGATTTAATGTTTAGTATAGAGCTTAAAAAAAATTGGCAGTGTGAGATAAGCAAGAAGTAAGGCATGTAGCAACATCAGCACGGCAAAGGGCACTCCTTTAAAGGCAAGGAAGGGCAAAAATATTTTAAGTCAAGTGACAGTGATTGCTGTATGAGTTGTACGGTTTTTGAATCAAGCACGGGCAATGCCGGGCCATGCTGCTAGTATATATATATATATATAGTATGCGTATGCGTGTGTGTGTGTGTGTATGTGTATATATATATATATATATATATATATATATATATATATATATATATACACACACACATACATGGTGTGCGTGTTTATAATGTACATATATTGGTATATATGACCGTGAGTTCCATGCAACTGATTGTAGCACCTGGCGGAAGAAGCTTCATGATGGAAAGCTTGTTTTCGAGAATTCTTGGATTGTGAAAGAAAAGCTGAAAAGAAGTGTCTAGATTTTGCTGGTACCAAACCTTATAGTTGGCATGCCTGACTTCACTGGTGGTGTTTGCACCAGGATTTACCCAAGTAAACCAGGAAAACTAAGTCATGTTCAAAGTCATCATATCAACTAACTACAAAATGGCATTAAGTACTGAGAATCCATATTTTAAAAGCTTGTCTGGTTTAAATAGTTATATCCATCCAAAGCACAACTAGGTTTTACAATGATATCTTACGATGGTCATAGTTGACTAGATGGCACATCTACACATCTACACACAGACAATACCTGGGCATAAAGTGTTACTGAATGTTTCAGAATTGGAGGGAAAATATTGCACATCTAATGACAATTCATCTTTCCAAATTTTAACCTGAATCAATTCAACTGTGTATGGATAGGATAGTGAATACATAACCCATGTTGCTATTACTGTTCAGATTCTTTTTCTTGTAATAGTACTGGGTGTGATGATAAAGTACATCTGGCAGCAAGGACTCTGATCGGGAGATTGGAGGTTTTGGGGAGTGTGGAACCACCTCTTAATTGCTGTTGTTTTCCCAGGTCCACCTTGACCTAGGGTGGTAGCACCTGTTATGGCCCCAGCTATGGGCAACTAGTGAGTCCACAAACAAAAAAAAAAACACTATGAAAGTATAAAAATACATTTTTATCGTAAAAATACCAACAATAAATTTTTATATAAAAAAAATTGCCAACACTACATATTTATAGAATTACCAACAATACATTTTATAGCAAAATGACCAACAATAAATTTTATCTGTATTGTAAGGCATCTAATTGCATTCAAAATATATTTAGTCATATTAAGTCATAAAATTGTATACAAAATATTTAGTTTTCAACATTAAATAACCCATAGAGGTGTTGATATGCTGCTAAACAAAACCAATCAAACAACCAATATGAAAAAACTCTTTCATGGCATTAATCCATATAATATTCTACAATTTCTCAAATATGAACGGTATTCCAAAATATAACTTTAATAAAACTACAGATATGTGTCACTGCTAACCTTATCAGGGAATTTGTATCTTAACCCTTTATTTAATTAATAGGGTAAGATTGTTCTCTTTCTGATTTTCATGTCTACAGATATCTCATCTTGTTCTTTTTTAGTACTGTTCAGTTATTATTAGTCCTGTTTCCACTGACTTTAAGATTAATAGTACCCATACTAGTTTTGAGTAGTACTAATAAAAAACAAGACATGATATCCCTCAAAATGGACAGCAGAATGAGAATTATCTGTACCCAGAGATTAAACAAAGGGTTCAGTTCAAGATTTCCTGAAAGTTACCTGGATCACTAAAGACTCAAAGAAACTTGGAGAACGCAATGGTTGAAATGTTGTGATAACAACAAAGATGAGAATAATATTCCTAATGTAAATAATAACTCTTCACCTCAGAAATTCAGGCTGACGAACACATTGGCTAAAATGCAATGATCAAAAGAAAAAGGACAGAAGTATTTCAAGTTGTGAAATTGATTTTTAAAGAAGGACATTTTCAACATTCACCGATTTCAAAGTAACATTTCAAAATTGTGATGATATCCTGGGTCCATACATTGAACTACTCTTTACCAACTGACATCAGTCAAGGCTAACAATTAATGGTACAACTATTTTACAGTTCCTAACTGGACAAGTAAGATAAAGGTTCACCTACTCCTTGCTCTGCCTACAGTTGTATCAAAGACCATGGTCAAGATGGCTGGAGATGCAAAACTCTCCAATTTTCTAAAACCTTGATATAAAAAGCAAGAGAGTTCAAACAAGAATTAGAAGTTATCCAAGGCTTGCAGCCACATCAAATTGAAACACAAGTTCCTAAATGATCACTTAAGTTAAGAAATGTTGGGCCCAGTCAGTACCTAGATGGGTGACCACTTGGGAATACCAAGTGCTGTAAGCCTTATGTGCAGATGGTATAATAGATAATAGCTTGGAATTGTTAATCTGAGAACCAAGTTACAATTCCTGTATATTCACTTATACACAAATACCTTGGGAAAGGTATGAATCCACCATTTCTCCCCCCCCCAAGCGATAGGTTAATTAGTAAGACTTGTATCACTAAACCATTATTATCACTAAAAAAAATTCTTATTATTTAAAAATATTTTCTGGCTTTAAATAACCTGCAAAGGGTTGATAAGCCATAAAAAACAAATCAATCAATAGAAGTTATTAACTTCTTTTTCACTTATTCCTTGACCTCCTTTGAGATCATTGGAATACCATTAAAGACATGACCACCACACTTCTCTATCCCTCTCTGAGATTCTGCCAGGTCCATGCCTGTCCATTTTGTGGATGTTGTCCTCCTATATTTTATTCTGTTTTCCTCACCTGCAGTTTCTTGGGACTGTTACTTGCAAAATGGATTTTGCAAAGCCAGATGAATGGGAGATATAACTGTGGAATCTTATGATGATATCACAATTGTCAAAAAATGTAAGCTAAGATGGATGTGGAGGTGAAAAACAAGTTTGAATTCCAGTCAAGTTTTGTTACATTCACTTTTGTGCAAATACTCTCAGGAAAAGTATGAAGCTATCTCTTCTCTTCCCAGCTATGGATTAAATACTAGGGCAGACTGGGCTCTTCAGTCTTGATTGGTAACCAATCTAAAGAGAGCCTTGGTGAAGCACATACTATGCAATTAATGAAAAGATCATGGAGTTACACTATGATCCCAACTGCGGTTGTTTACTTAGTCATCAAGATGGCATGTCAACTTCCTTTTTTTTTCTTCTTTTTTTTTTCTTTTTTTTCCTTTTTTTTCCTTTTTTCCTTTTTTTTTCTTTTTTTTGACAATTGCAAGATCATTATAAGGTTTAATTGCTTTATGGATCTTTCTGCAGACATCTTTGTCAAATGTTCAGTAGATGCACCATCTAAGATCTTCCTGTAGCATTTCATCTTTGTTGTCAGTATTCTTCAATGGAGTTCTGCTGTGAGTGTCCATATTTTACAGGTGTACAGGAAGATTGACATGACAAGGTAACACAACAGGTGGATTTTTTTTTTTACTGCAGACAGGTGTTCTTGTATCTCCAGTTGCTTTTAAGTCTTGCTATTGCAGCTGTTGTTTTTGCTATCTTTGCCAAAGGATTTCAGCCTTTGTCTGATATGATAGAACCATGGTATTTTGAAGTCTTCATTCTTACCATTCTTACTAGTTGGATCCATGAAAATTCCATATGTGGTGTAATTGGCAAAATTGCCCAACAAATGCAATTGATGAATTTTCCAAATAACAATAAGGAAAGAAAGAAAAAGAACAGGGCAAAATAATACTAAGCAAACAATATATATATATATATATATATATATATATATATATATATATATATACACACAAGACAAAAGTAAGCAAAGCAACAGAAATAAAGTAAAAAGTTCACAAAGTAAGTGATTGTAGCATTCTGATTTCAAAACAAGAAAGAAGAAAGTATGAAGGATGGGGCCGAGAAGTGGTCCATTTTTATTGGTTAGGAAGAAATCCCATCATGCATCTGTAGGATTTGTCTATAAATTTGGGGAGGAGACATTTTTAGCAATCATTTCCTTAGATTGAAACCAACAGCCTCCCCACCAAAAAGTGGCAAAATACTGGAACATATCGGTAGTTCCATCTTTATAATGTTGCCAAAGAATCCATATGCAAATGAATGTAAACTCCAGCAGACAATCAGCTGGCTAAGCCACATGAATAAACATGTGCATGTGCATACAATGTTGTGGTCATTTTTTTTTTCACTTTACAATCATTCCTTATTGGGTTTTTTTTACCTTTTCTCCATTTTTCTCTTTTTTTGCCATTTTGACTTCATGATATATATATATATATATATATATATATATATATATATATATATATATATATATAATTAAAAAGAAAGAACAGTAAGATATAAAATCCAGTGTTCTTATAGATATTTTTATTTTTACACAATAGTGCTCAATGTAAATTTACTATTTATATTATAAATTAATTGATTTAAAATGTTTTTTTTTCGCTACACAGTGATAACCAGCTTCCATTTTTGAAACATGGTTATCACTGTGTAGCGAAAAAAAACATATTTTAAATCAATTAATTTATAATATATATATATATATATATATATATATAGGCAAAGCAACAGTAATAAAGCAAAAAGTTCATAAAGAAAGAATGCATCTGTAGGATTTTTTCATAAATTTGGGGAGATGGACGATGTTTTTAGCAGTCATTTCCAAGACTGAAACGATCATCACACCTAACCCTATCCATTATCTCATGCCATTCTGCTCTTTTCTCACTCTTGTATCTTTTCAGTCTTTCTTTTATTCCTTTCAATCTTCACTGCCTGTTGGTATATGGATATACCTATACTTTAGTGTATGGATCAGTTATGACAAATTTAGTACAGGAAATAAGGAAATTGAACTTAGAATAGGCTGCACTTGTGGTAGTTTCCACCTGACAATATGCTAGAAAACCAAAGTATTAACCTAAGAATTCTAGTCAGAACCTCATCAGATCTAGCCTCATATGGATGTCATGTGTAGAGTCCAAGTCGTTCAGAAATGCCTAAATGATCAGCAAAATACAAGAATTATTTCAGATCAATGATTAAAAATAGCTTTGAGCGAATGAACCGTATAAGTTTTAAAATAAAACTATTCTTCATCAGATCTCATAGACCGACACTTCAGAATCACAAAGAACTTTACCAAATAAAAAAAAAAGTACATCGCTTGAAGACTTCCAGCAGCGGCAACAACTAAAATCGATAGCATGTGTAACTAGAAGGGAAAATAATGATATAATCAAAATGTTGAACCTCCACACTACTTTAGACAAAAGGTTAGGAAGGAAACCTCCATCAATTCTAGAAAGAATGATAACAGTGAACAGTCATAAACTACACTCTGATCCTTGATGGAAAAGCATAATGATCATAGATGCAAACAAACAGAATAATAGTAGGGATCAGAAGGGCTGGGATCAGTCAGATGCTACACTCTGATCCTTCATTGTACATTCAAATATGCAGAGTAATAGTATTTATTTTCTTTTCAATATTTTTATACAATTTTGTAGTTTAGAACCTTTGTGATGTATTAACTATAATTTTTATTTTAGAGTTTTTTGTGAGCCTTGAAACTGGTGGTCAATTTTACAAAATCTCTCAACAAAGTGAGAATCAATCCTGGTATTTAATTTCTTATTTTATTTTACAAGCATCATTTCTAGTTCAGTGAATTTCTTTTGGTTATATCTAAATATAATTTGTAAATTAATGTCGGCATATAAGATTAGTTATTTGTTTAATCCTGACTATTTGGAAGTTTTACTTAGGAACTAAAAAACTAAATAGAAAACTGTCTTTTCATGACACTTATCAACACGTGTCCTCACTAAAATATTGGGTAGTCTGATGAAAAATGAAATCATTTTTTTTTTTTCCATATTATCTATCAGTTCACAAAATGAGAATATGTCTGCCAAATTTAGGTTGAGTCAAATATGTCACGAAAACTTATGAGATGAAAAGTTCTTGGACTAAGAAAAAATGCCTTCAAAAAAAAAATTCCAATGTTTGATCATTTGTTTGTTTTGCTTATTTCATTCTTTCTTTTTAGTACACTTATTTATTTATTTTCTTTTACTGTTTTTTTCTCCTTTTTCTCTTTATTCTTATTATTCATTCTTTTTTTCCCTACTTCATTCTCCTTTTTCTCTACTTCATTCTCCTTTTTCTCTACTTCATTCTCCTTTTTCTTTTTCTCTACTTCATTCTCCTTTTTCTTTTTCTCTACTTCATTCTCCTTTTTCTTTTTCTCTACTTCATTCTTCTTTTTCTCTACTTCATTCTCCTTTTTCTCTACTTCATTCTTTTTCCTTTTTCTCTACTTCATTCTTTTTCCTTTTTCTCTACTTCATTCTTTTTCTCTACTTCATTCTTTTTCCTTTTTCTCTGCTTCATTCTTTTTCTCTGCTTCATTCTTTTTCTCGACTTTATTCTTCTTTTTCTCAACTTCATTCTTTTTCTTTTTCATTCTTTTTCTTTTCTTTGTTCTTTTTCTCTACTTCATTCTTTGTTCTTTTTCTCTACTTCATTCTTTGTTCTTTTTCTCTACTTCATTCTTTTTCCTTTTTCTCTACTTCATTCTTTTTCCTTTTTCTCTACTTCATTTTTTCTTTTTTCTCTACTTCATTCTTTTTCTTTTTTATTCTTTTTCTTTTTCTCTACTTTATTCTTTTTCTTTTTCTCTACTTCATTCTTCTTTCTTTTTCTCTACTTCATTCTTTTTCTTTTTCTCCACTTCATTCTTCTTGTTCTTTCTTTTCTATTTTCTTTGTCCATCTTTTTTCTTTTTCCTTTTTTCATTTCTTCCCTTCTTTTCCCCTCCTATTTCTTCTTTTGAATGCTTTCATTCATTCTTTTTTCTTTCTTTCCCTTATTTTCTGACCATCTTTTTTGTAAAATCTTCTTGTTTTTCAGTTATTGGTACCCCCCCTCTCATCCCTACTTACATTTTAATCTTCTGCTTCTCATCACTGTCTTTTTTTCTCTTCCTTCAACATTTTTTCTTGGGAATCTCCCTTTCTAGTCTTCTCTTTTCACATTTGACTTTTGTAATTTATTTAATTTTTTATTCACCCCCCTCCCACTATTTCTTTCTCTTGGATTAAAAAACCAGAGCAACATAAAAAATTAAAGAATTTGAATAATGAACATTTTTTTCAATTTTTTTTTTTTTTTTTTTTTCACTCATCTAAGATTTTGAATTTTTAGTACAAAATAGTTTTTCTTCTTGATTCCTGGTTTAAAAAAAATTAAATTTTAAATATTTAAAATTATTTTTGTCCTTCAGATCCTTTTTTTATTTATTTCCTCTTTTTGAACTGAACAAAATGATTTTTTTTTGTTAATTTCTCTGCATTTTTCATGCTTCCTCGAGACTCTTTTAGAGCAATTCAGTTTGGCAATTATCAAAGAACAAATCTGCCATTTTCCGAAAATAAAAAATATCATCATAATAACCGCCATTCACAAGATGGTTTCAGTTCAATCTGTTTTGTCTTGAGCAAAGTTTTATCAAAATGAGGGAAGATTTTCCCCTTGGGGTTGCAATGGGAACCTTCTAAAGGCAGGCAAAAAAACAACCGGTAGAAATGACTAAATTTTTAACCCTCAAGTTAAACACAGCTCTGACTTAAAAACTGTGTGCATTAGTGTATGTACATGTTTTTGGTATTTGTATGTATGTGTGTGTGTCTATATATATGTTTGTATGTTTCTAAGCTTGTGTACATGTTTGTTGTATATATGTATGTATGTGTTTGTATGGGAGAATGTGTTTATGCTTGCATGTTGGAATTATTATAGTATATTATTATTCAAATCAACTAATGCATCTAAAAAGGGAATTTTATTATGAAGTTCATATGTGATTAAATTATTTTTAGATTTCTCTTAAATTTCTAATTGTGTTTATATTTTAAGCTAATTTTTGAATGGATTTTTTATCTAACATTATTTCTTTATGACTATAAATGTTATTTTTAGTGGGTACAAGAAAACAGGGATTGCAACTCAAATACATGTAGCCACTAAAAATAACTTTTAATGTAGTAAAGAAATTCTAAGTTAATATAAATTAAATCATTTAAAAATGAATAAAGCATTCTTGAAGATATGTGTGGTATATTATATATGAACCCCCTTTTCTATAGTGATATCAGTACACATCAACGGGGCCAAGTTAGCATGGCACCGGGTGGGTCATTGTTATTTTGCACACTGCCCCTCAATTGTTACACACAAAAAAACAAATAGATATATATATGTGGTGTATTATATATATATATATATATATATATATATATATATATATATATATAGTTGTAACCTAGGGAAGGTTACTGAATAGAATAATCTGATGTAATGGAATAACTAACCTGTCTCCCCCATGAGTAACTACCTATAAGTATCAGTAAGTCAGTGGACTACAGAGACTAGCTGGGATCTGTTGAGTACGACTCAGGCTTATGCGAGAACTACCGACCTTCCAATAGTAACACTCACTACTGGATTGACATTCTGATGACCTTGTGCATAACTGTTACCTTTATTCTTATTGTACTGGTTTTGTACAGTAAGCCTTTACTTATTTTTATCTACTTTGTTTTTCAAGTATATATTCCTATTAGCACAGAATATAACACAATCAAACGAAGGTTGGTAATGAACAATAATACTTAGAACATGAGCAGCACATATAAGATTTGCCAGCAGTGTGTAGAAGTAGTCAACTGCTAGAAGTGAGTCAAGTGAATTCCACAATGAATCTCCAACTGAAGACCAACATACAGTATTTACTACTGTAATTATGTGAATGGGGATATACCCATTATTGTCCATAGGTATGTTACAACACACACATATATATATATATATATATATGTATATATATATATATATATATATATATATATATAGTGGACTCTCCTCTCGTGAATAATAAATGAGGGTCAGCATTGGATGGTGTTTTTGTTTTGCACTTATGCATGCTAGCAGGGGCTATCATGGAGAAAATCAGGTAAGGGAAAGACATATTTCATTTGTGCTTTCTTAAGTGTGGTACTAGCCCAGCCCAGCCCAGCCTTGCTGCACACAACACTAACAGATGAAATTGTTAAAGCAGGATTTTGATTGCATCTTTGCTTCAGAGCTTGACATAGCTGATCTCGGTGCTTCAGTCTACTCTCTTCAAACCCTTTAACTTAATGAGACATGTCTTATGCCACTCCTGAAGGAACACAGCGCATAGAAGAAGATGACAACATAGGTGTTGTTTTCGTTAGTCAGCCTAATTGTAATATTTTTGTTTTGCTAAAATTGTTTTGCCACATTGGGTTACAGGCTTATTGATATACCTCTGTAGATTGGAGATGAAAAATATTCATGTTTATAAAATGAAACAGATGAATATAAAATGAGGTGCTTATTAATCAAAATAAATTGTTTAAAGAAGTGTGACATTACTGGATCAGATTGAGAGGCAAGTTGTTAAAAGGAAGAGAAATATTTTTCACTTCTTAGATAAGAAAATTAAATTCCTTCTGTGAATTACCCACTTCATGTTGATTGCTTAACAAACATCATAGATAATAAAATGTCTGCTAATAATAGTAACTGAGAAAATAATCATGTAATTGCTGCAAATAATCAACTCTGTTGGAAGATAGTGTCAGAAGATACAGACTTGCAATCTGCCTTATTATTTTCCCCTTGGAATAAACAATTCACACTTTACTAGCTTTTTATTGTTCCATTTTTGTTGAACAACGGATTCTCACAATTTCCTTTATTGTTTCCTTCTTTTTTTTTCTCTTTTATTCTCATTCCTCTCTTTCATTCCTCTCTTTCATTCCTCTCTTTCTATCTTTTCTTCTTTTGCTCTATTACTTCTCCTCCTCATTTCCCCCTCTTATACCTATAATGTTTTTTATATTCTTTTCATTCCTTTTCTTTTTTCACTTTCTTACTCTATATTTTTCATCTTTTTTACTCTATATTTTTCATCTTTTTTATAATATTTTCATTTTACACTCTCTCCTTCTTTCATTCCCTTTTCTCCCTCTTTCATTTCCTTTTCTCCCTCTTTCATTTCCCCTTTCTCCCTCTTTCATTTCCCCTTTCTTCTTCTTTCATTTCCCCTTTCTTCTTCTTTCATTTCCCCTTTCTTCTTCTTTCATTTCCTTTTCTCCTTCATTTCCTTTTCTCCTTCATTTCCTTTTCTCCTTCATTTCCTTTTCTCCTTTTTTCATTTCCTTTTCTCCTTTTTTCATTTCCTTTTCTCCTTTTTTGATTTCCTTTTTCCTTGTTTCATTCCCTTTTCTCCCTCTTTCCTTTCCTTTTCTCCTTCTCTCTTCTTTCTCTCTTTCATTTTTATATTTAATATTGCAACTTCTCTTTTATCATTTTAATTCTCTTCTCTCCCTTTCTGATCCTCCTTCTTTACCATTTCTTTTTTTTTTGGCATTTGTTCTTCATTATTTTCTTTTTTATTTCTTTTTTATTCACATTTGCCTGTCTTGTATATTTCTCTTCTTTTCTAAATTTCTTTTTCTTTTGCTTTCCTATCATTTTTGTCCTCCATTTTTATTTTCCAATTTTTACTTTTGCTTTCCAATAGAATATTTAAATCATCCATCAATGACCATAGTGATCTTTTGCAAAACATCACACTAAATGCATTAGTTATTCACCTTAATGCTTTAAGCTCTAGATCACATTAAATTTATGCCCAGGTTCCTACAACATTTCAACTTTACTGGCAGATCTTCTATTATCACAATGTGGGATATTTAATAACAAAATTGATAAAAACAAACTAAATGAAATCAGTTAGACTATTTACCTAAAAGAAATATTTAAAAAAAAAAAATTAAATTTAAAATTTTCAACATTTTCTTTGTGCACACATATAGTCCTGGTGCACAAGAATAACAGCCCAAGTGGGAAAATAGGGAAAAAAATGGCCCAATCATCCAGGTTATTGCTATAAATCTGAGTGGGTTGATCTTCTGTTTTTGCTGTTTTTCTCTTCATGTTATTGATGCATTTCCTGGATGCAATAGCTGCATAATCAGGAGTGTGGTTGTGTTTTTTTAGCTGGTACAGGATCAGTCATATCAAGGCTGGTGGTCATGGTACAGGATCAGTCATACCAAGGCTGGTGGTCATGGTACAGGACCAGTCATATCAAGGCTGGTGGTCATGGTACAGGACCAGTCATATCAAGGCTGGTGGTCATGGTACAGGATCAGTCATACCAAGGCTGGTGGTCATGGTACAGGACCAGTCATATCAAGGCTGGTGGTCATGGTACAGGACCAGTCATATCAAGGCTGGTGGTCATGGTACAGGATCAGTCATATCAAGGCTGGTGGTCATGGTACAGGATCAGTCATATCAAGGCTGGTGGTCATGGTACAGGACCAGTCATATCAAGGCTGGTGGTCATGGTACAGGACCAGTCATACCAAGGCTGGTGGTCATGGTACAGGATCAGTCATACCAAGGCTGGTGGTCATGGTACAGGATCAGTCATATCAAGGCTGGTGGTCATGGTACAGGACCAGTCATATCAAGGCTGGTGGTCATGGTACAGGATCAGTCATATCAAGGCTGGTGGTCATGGTACAGGACCAGTCATATCAAGGCTGGTGGTCATGGTACAGGACCAGTCATATCAAGGCTGGTGGTCATGGTACAGGACCAGTCATATCAAGGCTGGTGGTCATGGTACAGGATCAGTCATATCAAGGCTGGTGGTCATGGTACAGGACCAGTCATATCAAGGCTGGTGGTCATGGTACAGGACCAGTCATATCAAGGCTGGTGGTCATGGTACAGGATCAGTCATACCAAGGCTGGTGGTCATGGTACAGGATCAGTCATATCAAGGCTGGTGGTCATGGTACAGGATCAGTCATATCAAGGCTGGTGGTCATGGTACAGGACCAGTCATATCAAGGCTGGTGGTCATGGTACAGGACCAGTCATACCAAGGCTGGTGGTCATGGTACAGGATCAGTCATACCAAGGCTGGTGGTCATGGTACAGGATCAGTCATATCAAGGCTGGTGGTCATGGTACAGGACCAGTCATATCAAGGCTGGTGGTCATGGTACAGGATCAGTCATACCAAGGCTGGTGGTCATGGTACAGGATCAGTCATACCAAGGCTGGTGGTCATGGTACAGGATCAGTCATACCAAGGCTGGTGGTCATGGTACAGGATCAGTCATATCAAGGCTGGTGGTCATGGTACAGGATCAGTCATATCAAGGCTGGTGGTCATGGCACAGGACCAGTCATATCAAGGCTGGTGGTCATGGTACAGGATCAGTCATATCAAGGCTGGTGCTCATGGTACAGGACCAGTCATATCAAGGCTGGTGGTCATGGTACAGGATCAGTCATATCAAGGCTGGTGCTCATGGTACAGGATCAGTCATATCAAGGCTGGTGGTCATGGTACAGGATCAGTCATATCAAGGCTGGTGGTCATGGTACAGGACCAGTCATATCAAGGCTGGTGGTCATGGTACAGGACCAGTCATACCAAGGCTGGTGGTCATGGTACAGGATCAGTCATACCAAGGCTGGTGGTCATGGTACAGGATCAGTCATATCAAGGCTGGTGGTCATGGTACAGGACCAGTCATATCAAGGCTGGTGGTCATGGTACAGGACCAGTCATACCAAGGCTGGTGGTCATGGTACAGGATCAGTCATACCAAGGCTGGTGGTCATGGTACAGGATCAGTCATACCAAGGCTGGTGGTCATGGTACAGGATCAGTCATATCAAGGCTGGTGGTCATGGTACAGGATCAGTCATATCAAGGCTGGTGGTCATGGCACAGGACCAGTCATATCAAGGCTGGTGGTCATGGTACAGGACCAGTCATATCAAGGCTGGTGGTCATGGTACAGGATCAGTCATATCAAGGCTGGTGCTCATGGTACAGGACCAGTCATATCAAGGCTGGTGGTCATGGTACAGGACCAGTCATATCAAGGCTGGTGGTCATGGTACCTTTACAAAAAGATGTTCTCTTAAAACATCTCCATCTAATAGTAGTTGATCTTGTAATCTGTTTTCTATTCATGTACCATTGGAGGCAAATCTCCTCTTTTTCCTTTATTACTTGCTATAACTTCCACAATGCGGTTGTGATAGAGTCACTGATGTCAGTGGTGTACTTGATGGCACCAGGACAACTGAACCTATTTCTAATCCAGGATTCAGTTCAATGATTTCTAGTTGTGTGTTCCTTTCAATAACTGAACCAGAATTCCCGCAATTGAGCCACTGACAACTGAGTTACTAGTTCAATATTTATATATTTTTTTCAGAACTTACTGGATAGATAACATGTGCATTTCATTTTTTTCCCTGTATGTTTTCACTTTGTGTGATTTTTTTGTCCTATTTTCTCACTTGTGCCATTTTTACCTAAATTCGTATACTCACATCAATGTAAAAAATCACTTCAGTCCGATGAAGTCCTAAAGGATAAAACACGATACATGAAAACGTTTTCAACTTTGTCATAGGTTTTTTCCATATACTTGCATATCATGCAACTCTTGAAGACCTAATTTTGAAGATAATTTTGATTTGGTCACATCATACCCAATATGTAAAATTAGCATATGTACTGCTGGCTCTGGTTACACCATTAACCAAACTATATATCCATTTACTGTAATCAAAAAGTACAGTTGTATTTAAAATAAAAATGATTTTGATAAAACTAATGTTTTGCTTAACTGTAGCCAATAATAATAATAATAATAATAATACATGTAATAATTATATATTAGTATTATATTATAAAATAAAAACATGGCGAGTATATATCTTTCCTATTGTTTTTGGTTTGGTTGTTTATGGCTGTACTCATTTATGCAACGAGTATTAACGTTATTAATAATTTTATCATTCTCTTTTACCATTTTAACTTATTTAACTAAAAGGTGGGATAAAGAGATAGAGAAAAAGAGGTTAGTTTATTATAATTTGGTCTTTCAAAAAAGGAACTTGCATGATATATGATATAAAATCATTTTTTATTTTTTTATAAGTGAAAATTGGAGGTTGTATAATATGCAAGATCCCGTGTTACACGAGTATATATGGTGTGTGTGTATATATATATATATATATATATATATATATATATATTGTGTGTGTACATATATAATAATATAATAGGAAAGAACTGTTAGATTGATGATCTGATTTTCTTTAGTATTTTTGGTTTTATTTTTAAAAAACAGTGCTCGATGCACAAGTAGAGCCAAGATTATAATTATTTAATTCCAATATTAAACCTTAACCACTGGATGGCAGTTTCATCCTCAAGACTTGTTTTGGAAACCAAAACAAGGCTTGAGGAGAAACTGCCACCCAGTGATCAGGGTTTAATATTGGAATTAAACTTAAATACTACTGACCAGTTTCGAAACATAGAAATTTCTGTGTCACGATGGAATCATATTTTTTAAAAAAATAATTATCATATATATATATATATGTGATGTCAACGAACACTGATTGCCACTTTTGCAATGCCAACGAATACTTGTCACTTTTGTAATGTACATTGTCGTAGAGACTTTGTAATCACCAATACAACTATAGTAGGCTGTTGAACAATGCTGGTGTCAGACACCATCAAATAGCACTCGCTTGAATAGTAATCTGTATAGTGAACGGAATAGAGGAATAGTATAGTGAATAGAGTAGAGAATAGCAGTCTGAATAGTAATCTGTATAGTGAACGGAATAGAGGAATAGTATAGTGAATAGAGTAGAGAATAGCAGTCTGAATAGTAATCTGTATAGTGAACGGAATAGAGGAATAGTATAGTGAATAGAGTAGAGAATAGCAGTCTGACTAGTAATCTGTATAGTGAACGGAATAGAGGAATAGTATAGTGAATAGAGTAGAGAATAGCAGTCTGAATAGTAATCTGTATAGTGAACGGAATAGAGGAATAGTATAGTGAATAGAGTAGAGAATAGCAGTCTGAATAGTAATCTGTATAGTGAACGGAATAGAGGAATAGTATAGTGAATAGAGTAGAGAATAGCAGTCTGACTAGTAATCTGTATAGTGAACGGAATAGAGGAATAGTATAGTGAATAGAGTAGAGAATAGCAGTCTGAATAGTAATCTGTATAGTGAACGGAATAGAGGAATAGTATAGTGAATAGAGTAGAGAATAGCAGTCTGAATAGTAATCTGTATAGTGAACGGAATAGAGGAATAGTATAGTGAATAGAGTAGAGAATAGCAGTCTGAATAGTAATCTGTATAGTGAACGGAATAGAGGAATAGTATAGTGAATAGAGTAGAGAATAGCAGTCTGAATAGTAATCTGTATAGTGAACGGAATAGAGGAATAGTATAGTGAATAGAGTAGAGAATAGCAGTCTGAATAGTAATAGAGTAGAGAATAGAAATGGTGTTCAAATACAGATCACAACTTTCTACTTATGTGTTTCTTCCATGGTCACGTGATCCACTTAATTCAATAATGGGATCGCCTGTGTTTGCACACTGGTGATCTGTGTTCAAATTCAAGTGTTGGTAGCCACACTTTATTCCTATATATATATATATATATATATATATATATATTCAATTATTATTATAGTGGATACTCATATTTGAAATCAACTACTGACTGACCATAACAAATGGAAATTACAGTAATCTTTCTTTGTTGTTTACTCAGACAAACAATAAATTTTGTCCTACACTTCATTCACTATGAAGTTTGGTATTGTTTTAAAAGAATAAATTGTTTCTCGTACTGAATATATTGATAGCTTAATACTGTTAATGCTGATTTCAGATTTTGATGAATACCTTAGAGAAATAACTTTTTAGTTTCGTCTTTGCAACTTGAGGTTACAGAAAATCTGGATACTCATATTTGAAATCAACTACTGACTGACCATAACAAATGGAAATTACAGTAATCTTTCTTTGTTGTTTACTCAGACAAACAATAAATTTTGTCCTACACTTCATTCACTATGAAGTTTGGTATTGTTTTAAAAGAATAAATTGTTTCTCGTACTGAATATATTGATAGCTTAATACTGTTAATGCTGATTTCAGATTTTGATGAATACCTTAGAGAAATAACTTTTTAGTTTCGTCTTTGCAACTTGAGGTTACAGAAAATGTCTCACAAAAAGTTTTAAGCCATTGTATTGAACAATCCTGGGTCACAATTTGGCAAGGTGCAGAAGTTGCTAATCTCTCAAGTGGGTTGTCATGCTTTAAATTCTTTGACAAATAAATCCTAAGATATTTGGTTACATGAAAATCAACATAAAAGACAGCCTTTTCAAAAAAAACAAGAATCCATCTTAGAAATGTCTTCACTGTTTCTCAGTTTTGTTATTACATATCTCAAGAGCAGATCAGGCAATAACTATCAAATTTTCACTGGTTACTAATGGGACACCTGAACATGTTTTTATACATTTTTGTCTTTGATTTTGAGATGATCTGTTATTAATGTTCAGTGTTTTGGTTGAGGTCTTGTCGTCTTTATTGTTGTGTTTTTCATGATTTGTCAACAAGTAAAAAGAATCTGCACTCAAGAACTTTACTTACTCTTTTCCTTCTTTCATTTTCTTTTCTTTTTCATTTCGCCTTTTTCTCTTTTTTTATTTTCTGTTTCTCCTTCTTGTTTGTTTTCTTCTTTTTCATTTTTATTTGTTACTTCTCTCCTTTCCTTGTACCACTCTCAAAATCACTCAGCTCTCTCTGATATCCTTTTCTACATGAGACAGATCAGACTAAAAATGGAGTATTCCTAACTTTTCAGCTTTGATAGATTTCAAAATCATTTACGCCATCTTGTCGGAGATGTCTTATTTTCCACCCAACAGCCTCTTTCCCCACAGATGCAAGCCTATCACAACCCTGTTGCTATTTTCATGACAAATGTTTAAATTAGTTCCACCAGTTCAGACCTTTACATTTAGGACTTGCCATACTACATCCACAAAGTCAAATTACCCACATTTCCTCATAATTCTATTCCAAGAAGAGAGTTCCACTCAGAGACATTTTTCCCCCCAAGTACTGCTACTTTGTGGAACAAACTCCCACAGGTATGCTTCCCTGAACCGTACAATCTTACCTTCTTCAAGGTTATCAATCCTCCTTATCCTTATTCTTATCATTTTCACTTCTATTTTCCTTTTCTTTCTTTCATTCTCTCACTGAAACTAAGTAATGTCTTTTCTCAGCTGTCAACAGTCTGTTTCATGTTTAAACACAATTGTCAAGCCATATATATATATATATATATATATATATTCTGCACAATATGTCCCAATAGTGGCTATATTGGTGAATCTGGAAATAATTTTAGATTTCGCTTCAACAACCATAAACTAACCATACGTCAAAGCAATCCTTATTCCCTCGTAGCTGAACATTTTAATCAGCCAGGACACTCATTAGAAAACTGTAAATGTGTATTGATAGATTCTGATTTCAGTTCCTCATACACACGCAGAAAAAAAGAAAAATACTGGAATTTAAAATTAAATAAATATAAACTAGGGTTAAATAAAGACTTGGGTATTTTAAATCCTTATAAATATTTCAATAGTTAAACAAAAATATTTTTTTTTAGATATAGTTAAAAAAAATTTTAAACAACATCTAAAATATTACTACAGTTAGATTTACGTTAGAAATATTCAAACTCAGTTGCATTCCATATCACGTGACGTCTGTGTCTCGCAACGGACGCTACTTAATGTAAACAAACTTCTGAAAACAGTAATTTCTGATGAAAGATTGGGGCCGATCTGAAATATCAAATATATATATATATATATATATATAAAAATATAAATAAATACTTTCACAAAAAACATTCAATTTTTTTAAATTTGCAACTTTTCAGTTGTTTTCTCTATATTATATACATATTAAGAAAGTATACATGGCTTCTCATTATGCTATATATATATATATATATATATATATATATATATATATATATATATATGTATATATATATGTGTGTGTGTGTAATTTGGCAGCAACTTTTCTTTTAAACATGTAGTATTGAATGTTAAAGACAACATAGTCTTGCATATTTTCTTTTGAATTTTCTCATATTCTCTAATGAGACTTTTTATTTGAAAATGATTTCATATATATATATATATATATATGTTTGTCAGCTTTAAAGAGCCATATCCATTCAGAGTATTAGAATGGTGTCTTGTGATGGTGAGTGGAGTCTGCGGCACTACAGGAAGATGAATGGAGTCATAACATTGCTATCACTAGTGATTACTCCAAACACAATGCTGTTGACTGGATATATCATCAAACTCTTTCCAAATCCTCTGCACTGTCCTCAGATAGACACCCAAACACTCTGAAATGTTTGTATTGGGGGTTCTGGCATGAATGCCAAGCAGTACAGCATGTCGTTTCCAAATTTCTGGTAGTGTAAATTGCATCATGGTTCTCTTTTTCTCACAGATCGTACTCAACTGACCCTACTATACTGTGTAATCAACAAAATAAAAAACAAACAATGCACATGCACAAAATTAAGAATATAAAATGGCGACAATTTACCCGTCGCATACTGTGCATATCATCCTGAATCAATAAGTCTGTATAGTTACTGAATTTTCATATGAAATGTTCATTGTATAATTTTAAAACGATGTGATTAATATCCACCTCTGAATTATTGACAAGGACTGAGATTATGCAGGGTGTCCATAAAGTTCATGTGCACGTTAAAAAAATTATAACTTTATTTGTATTTGCGATAGAAATAATCTGTAAAAAGGATTAGAAAGAAGTAAATCTATATTTTTGGAGGTTTTATTGAAATTTTATTTAAGTTTCTACATGTCCTCCATCATTAGCAATACAAAGGGTAATACGATTTTGCAGTTCACGGAGAACATTTGCCAACTGATTTACAGTAATGCCTGAAATCACATTAGTTATTTTAGCTATACTTAAAACTAGGTACATTAAACTTTATAACATTTTTTACAGATTATTTCTATCACAAATACAAAAAAAGTTATAAATTTGTTAAAGTGCACACAAACTTTATAACTTAATTTGTATTTGCGATAGAAATAATTTGTAAAAAGGATTAGAAAGAAGGAAATCTATATTTTTGAAGGTTTTATTGAAATTTTATTTAAGTTTCCACATGTCCTCCATCATTAGCAATACAAAGGGTAATACGATTTTGCAGTTCACGGAAAACATTTGCCAACTGATTTACAGTAATGCCTGAAATCACATTAGTTATTTTAGCGATACTTAAAACTAGGTACATTTAACTTTATAACATTTTTTACAGACTATTTCTATTGCAAATACAAATAAAGTTATAAATTTTTTAAAGTACACACGAACATTATGGACACCCTGTATTTTCCATGGAAATTTACATAGTAAATATTTACATGCTAATTTTTCTAATGAGCTTTCCTCTTTGGTACTTCAGATTTACAAATTTAAGCACAGTACTAGATTGGCAGCTAGGTCTCATCCATTTTCAGTTGAAATTGCTAGATGTAACTATAATCTCTATGCTTTAAACATTTCTTTATTTTCTCCCAGATTTCTTGCTTGTGGAATTCTCTTCCAGCTTCTTGCTTACGAGTCACCTTTGATCTTCAAAAATTTAAATGCCATGTCAATTGTCATCTTCCACCTCCTTAATTCCTGTTCTTTTATTGTTCTCACTTCCTAATAATGTTTTTCTTTTTCTCATATTCTCTAACACTCAGTAAATCCTTGCATCTTCGTGGGTTTATTGCCTTACTTGGGGTGAAATGATTAAAAAAGAAAGATTGAAAAATAAATATTTGATATTTAAAATGTCTTTTGTTTCCATCATTACTCTACATGCATGCATGCATATATATATATATAGAGAGAGAGAGAGAGAGAGAGAGAGACACACACATACATGCATACATATATACACATACACACACACACACACACACAAATATATAGAGGCAGAGAGAGAGAAAGCAACACACATACATATTGATGTATCTACATACATATATACATACATGAAATGTGAAACTTTAAGACATTTTTTGTGTGTGTTTGTGGAGATAGGATTTTAAAGGTCTTCTATGTTTGTTTTTTTCTCTGTTACTTTCTACTATCCATCTGTTAACTACCAGTTACATGTTTAGGTTGTCTTTTTGCCTTGGAAGACACTTCTACCATCTTCCTTCCTTCCACCCCAAGAAAGGAATTTGATATTTCAATAGGAATAAATGTTGCCAAGGATTCAATAAAAATGCTCAGTTTTGGTTTCAGACATGCCAGCATCCCCCGAAAAATTAAAAATATAAATAAATAAAGTAAAATATAATAATAAATAAATAAATAAAGTAAAATATAATAATAAATAAATAAATAAAGTAAAATATAATAATAAATAAATAAATAAAGTAAAATATAATAATAAATAAATAAATAAAGTAAAATATAATAATAAATAAATAAATAAATTAAAGTAAAATATAATAATAATAATAATAAATAAATTAAAGTAAAATATAATAATAATAATAATAAATAAATAAAGTAAAATATAATAATAATAATAAATAAATTAAAGTAAAATATAATAATAATAATAATAAATAAATAAAGTAAAATATAATAATAATAATAAATAAATAAAGTAAAATATAATAATAATAATAATAATAAATAAATAAAGTAAAATATAATAATAATAAATAAATAAAGTAAAATATAATAATAATAATAATAAATAAATAAAGTAAAATATAATAATAATAATAATAAATAAATAAAGTAAAATATAATAATAATAATAATAAATAAATAAAGTAAAATATAATAATAATAATAATAAATAAATAAAGTAAAATATAATAATAAATAAATAAAGTAAAATATAATAATAAATAAATAAATAAATAAATAAAAATATAATAATAATAATAATAAATAAATAAAGTAAAATATAATAATAAATAAATAAATAAATAAAGTAAAATATAATAATAAATAAATAAATAAATAAATAAAAATATAATAATAATAATAATAAATAAATAAAGTAAAATATAATAATAAATAAATAAATAAATAAAGTAAAATATAATAATAAATAAATAAATAAATAAAGTAAAATATAATAATAAATAAATAAATAAATAAAGTAAAATATAATAATAAATAAATAAATAAATAAAGTAAAATATAATAATAAATAAATAAATAAATAAAGTAAAATATAATAATAAATAAATAAATAAATTAAAATAAAATATAATAATAAATAAATAAATAAATAAATTAAAATAAAATATAATAATAAATAAATAAATAATAGGTTGGTGCAAAAGTTCCCACTTTATTTTTTTTTTAAGAGTTGTATTCACCCTGTACAAAGCCTGAGGTAGATGTACAATTTTAAAGAAATTTTCAAAGTGCCTTTACATTTACCTAAGCTCTTCATAGTTTATGTCTACATATTCCTTTAAGATTTGATTGTGCAAAATAGAGAATTTTATTTCATTTTGGCAAAAAATCATAGTTGATTATAAAATGTAGGGACACAAAAGAACAGTCATGAGATGCTCAAAATAGATCTTCAGCTAAAGTATCAAAATAGTCTATATTGAAAAATCCCTAAAAAACAAAACAATCAACATTTGAACAATACAGAGGTTCCTCTTACATTAATCATTTTTAAAAAAACTATCTTTTAGGTAATTAAGAGAAACTACAGAGCTAGATTTTGGTTGATGCAAAAACTTCCTGGCTGTGTTATTTTTGGCACAATGTCAAGCAAGTTCGAGAAATGGTTTTGAAATTCACTGGTGTTATCAGTCAACTTATGTCATTTACAAAAATTCAGAAACAAAAACAATTGCATCTAGCATGAAACAGCCTGTCTCCTTTAAGTGTTGACTTCAATGTTCACTTTTATATATATGTGTGTGTGTGTGTGTGTGTGTGTGTGTGTAAAACAATATATATTTGTTGCTTTCTTTCAATGATTTAATTCTTGTTGGCTCCAATAAATAGAGTTTCAGGATCCAGATTTGTTAGAACAACTGTTTTCCAATGGATATTATTTATTCTCACTGACTCATCTTTGCTAGAAAGGTTATCACTTTATTCAGTTGGTTTTGTTTTTTTTTGTTTCTTTTTGTAATGACTGGAAAAAGTGGTTTCTTTGTAGTTTCTCAACAAAATTCAACCATAATGTTCTGGGATTACATTGATAGTTCTATTATTATTGTTGTAAGGGAGAATATTTCCCTACAAGTCTAGACTCAGCTGTTTGATGAAAGTCATAAAAACACTCCTACATCAAGAGGAGTATCAGGAGGAGCCTTTGCTGAAAACAGTTAGTCGTTCACAGCTAAATGTTCTCTTCCCTAGTTTCTATTCTACATTATTTTTCCCTGTACCAAATTGTATCAAATTCAAGGCCTCTTTTCTCATTATCTTTTTATGATTCTCCTTTTATTTCCATTTTCCTTAAAACTTCCTCATTGCTCACATATTCAATCCAGGGTATTCTCAGCATACATGTGTAGAACCACATCTCTATTGCCTCATGTCTTCTCTTCATCTGTGAAAGAAACTTTCCCTGTTATTCAGAATGAGAAATTTGCCAAGTTTGAATTTCAGCAAAATGTGTTACATTCACTTACGTGCAAATACTTTTGGGAAAAGTATGAACCTATCTCTTATCCTTCCTGCTGTGGGTAAATAGCAAGATAGACTGGGGACTTGGTTGGCAACCAGTCTAGGAGAAAGACAATTCAGAATTCAAAACCTGAGGAGATTGTTTGGAGAAAAGTGTGGTTGTTTCTGCACTAGTCTTTGCTACTATAATCGAATCATATATGTAGGTTGTTTGGCTGTTTCATTTTAAGAACTGAGCTACTGGAACCTCCTACATCAAAAGTAACACACACATATATATATATATATATATATATATATATATATGAGAGAGAGAGAGAGAGAGAGAGAATCATCCTTCCCATACAGCAACATCAAAATGAGGCTTAAAAAGGAATTTTTTGTTTGAACATTTTATTTGCTATCTCAGCAAAGACCAGCTTCTGCAAGAGGAAAAGAAACTAAATTCATTTTTGACAGACAAACAATTTCAGTGTTAAATTCTTGGACTTTTCCTTTTTTTTAATGTTATGAAAATAAGTAAATAAAAGATCTGAATTATTTTTTCTTATTCATTTGTGGCCATCATGACTTTTTTTTATACGAAACTGGTAAACGTTGGTTGCAGGTTTTTGGAAACAATTCTTTTTCATCTTTTGTTTTTCTTTTAGAGTCAATTTCAAGTAAGTTTAAATTACTATTGTATTACTTTCTTAATGTATTATATTTAAGTGTTTTGGTATAGAAAAGAGTGGGAAAGGAATATATATATATATATATATATATATATATATATATATATATATATATATATAAGGATGATATTTGCATATATATGTATGTATAGAAGGATGATGTGTATATATATATATCTTAAAACTCTCTCTCTCTCTCTCTCTCTCTATATATATATATATATATATATATATATATATATATGTATGTATGTATGTATGTATAAAAAGGGGGTGATGAAATGTTCTCAACCTGACACACTTTCAAAAATCTAACATAATAACTAAATATCATTTTTTAGGGAAATAGCTTGACTTCTTCTTTAAGCCAATAATAAACACACTTATGTGTGTGTCTATGTATGTATGTATGTATGTATGTGTATAGGCGGAACCCTTGAGTGCCATCAATAGCTATGCTACCACAAAGACGGAAGTCATCGTGGCCAAGGGCTTGTGCATGCTGGCCTTGTTCAAATTGTTGATCACACTAAATAATGCGCTCTTCCCCAGAAACTGTAACTAAGGCCTGCTCTGTATAGTTGCAGTATAAACCACAGAGCAGGCATCTGCAATAGGGATTGGCTATCCATGTTTATACTTGAATAGTGGTCAGCTATTTTACACACATATATATATATATATATATATATATAACCATTTGCACTACTTGGAATATATTCATAGATATATATATATATATATATATATATATATATATATATATATATATATATATTTTAGAATTGGACATAGCCCGACAATTTATTTAAAGACATTTATATTATGTTTAACGTTCTTTTTATAGATACATGTATTTAAGCAAATGCTCTGTTTTATAATAAACAGTATTAAATAACTCGGACATTCAGGCCGGTAAATGTTATTTAATACTGTTTATTATAAAACAGAGCATTTGCTTAAATACATGTATCTATAAAAAGAACGTTAAACATAATATAAATGTCTTTAAATATATATATATATATATATATATATATATATATGTGAATATATATATATATATATATATATATAATCTTAATTGGTTGAAGGTTGTGTGTAAGATGAAACTCGGAGTTATGGCTTTGGAATGGTTTCCCTAGACACATTCCTGGTTGTTGTTATTGTTACGACTCTGTCTTGGTTTAGTTTCCTATTTCAGGATTTCTTGATTCTGTTAGCATTGAGCACTGGAGATTTTTGTTTAGGTAGGTGTCTCTAACTTTCTTTTATTTTCTTTTTTGGTAAGCTTGGTATTGGTAAGGTTGGTTTTAGCACTTCTCTTGACCTATTACTTAATTTATTATTTATATTTGTGTGTATTATAGCCTTGGGTGGCAATTGGTTTAGGAGACGGACAACTCTGAATTCAAAACCTGTGTGATCAAGGGGTTGGCGATAACAGCAACGACTGTGTTTGGTAAAATATAAAAGAAAATTGATTGATCAACCAGTATATTTCTGGAGGATAAAACTTTGTAAAGCAAGCAGACTTTGTGATGAAAGCACTCATTATTAATAAAATTCATCACAAATAACAAACAAATGATTTTAATTGGCATCCACTCATCTAACCTCCTGATGAGTGGACTCTATTTCTATGAAATATGAGTCAGAAAGATAAGTTGAAAATTTAATTTTATTTGTTTTCTTTTCCCTTCTCTGTGTATGCATATATATATATATATATATATATATATATATATATATATATATATATATATATATATATATATTATAGTAAAAGAAAGAACAGTAAGATATATAATCTGATGTTCTTATTGATATTTTTATTTTTACATATTTTCTTTAGTAGGACTTCTCAAATATATATATATATATATATATATATATATATATATATATATATATCTGGTCATCCCATAAGTTCTGTCCGAATTTTGAATAAAGAAAACAAGTGACCAAATGTTACATTTAATTACAGATTCAATCAATAATGTATTTTCCCTGATTATCTACGACTTCCTTCCATCTATTAACAAGCTTACTAATTCCATTACTGTAAAATTCTTTTGGCTTTGATTCGAAGAACTCACAAATGTCAGTTTTAACCTCTTCCTGTGTTACAAAAGCTGTTTCTTTCAAATGATTCTGTAAGCTTCGAAACAAATGGTAGTCTGAAGGAGCAAGGTCGGGAGAATAAGGTGGATGAGGAATTTTCTCCCAACCAAGTTCTTCGATCTTTTGTGACGTGATTCTTGCTGTGTTTGGTCGCACATTGTCCTGATGAAACATCATCCGTTTTCGATTCACTAGAGCAGGTCTTTTTTTCCTCAAAGCTTGGTTCAAATGCTCTAATTGCTGACAGTATATTTGAGCATTAATTGTTGCATTAGGTGGTAAGAATTCAAAGTGGTTTATTCCTTGGCAATCCCACCAGATTGAAAGAAGAACCTTTTGCCCATGAAGTTCCCTTCTCGGCTGTGGCTGGGGTCCTTCCCCTTTTCCATGCCACTGTCTACGATGCTTAACATTTCGATAAAAGATCCATTTTTCGTCACAAGTCTATCCAAAAAAGGTGAAACAAGTTGGCGAGAATGGAGAGAAGAGCAGATGTCAACTCGGGATTTGAGGTTGTTTTCAGACAATTCATGAGGCACCCATTTTCCAAGTTTAGGAACTTTTCCAATTTGTTGAAGATGACAATGAACAATTGTATGGTTTGAACTGAGAACCACTGCCAATTCTTCAACTGATAAAGCAGGATTTTCTTCAAGGACTGCTTCAAGAAGCTTTTCATCAAACTCAACTGGACGTCCGGTTCGATCTTCATCTTCAAGGGTGAAATCTCCACCTCTGAATTTTGCAAACCATCTTCTACAAGTTCTTTCATTCACACATTCCTCTCCATAAACTGAGTGAATGTTTCTAGTCACTTTGGCTGCTGAGTTTCCTTTCTTGAACTCAAAGCATTATGTGCCTCAAATGATTCTTGGGTACTTCCATGTTAGCAGGGTTTTAATCAAACAAAATTTAATTTTATTGTTCTCTGAAATAAAATTTGATCAGTTTAAATGCATCTAAACATAAAAATAATGTTCAGCTCCATTAGACATTATAAAATACTCTTTAAATTTCGTTCATTTTAACAAAAAGTTAAAATTCGGACAGAACTTATGGGATGACCTAATACATATAATTTTGTCATATGTTATATTTAAAAGTGCTCAATATCTGGGATAATGTATGAAAATGTAAGAGTGGACACTACAAGTGAGACATATTTATAAAATGAGACTTATACATAATGTTTATGTAGGTGAAACATGTACATTGTTTGTATTAGATTCATTTGATTTGTGTGTCTTTGGGTCAAAAGTTTCATGCAATTATTTGAGTCATTGAATATTTATTTCAGTATTCATTTTTCATGAATCCATTTGTATTATTCAGAATCTCTTCAGCCCTTCTTCCAATAACCATTGACATATTCTACCCGAAGACCTAAAAAACCCCAAATGGCATGTTTCTTAGCTGTTTATCTTCCTAAAATAAAAGATTCCTTTCCTAGTCCGTCAGCTGTTCCCAGAATGTCTTTTCACTCACTTTCAACACAAGTAATCTAGTAAAGCTGAGGTAACAGAGAAAGGAATCTGATGTTTTTCTTTTTTATTCTTAGTAAATTCTTTTGCCATTTTTGCATTATTCCAACCCATATCTTTGCCTTTCTTCATTGTTTTGATCAGTGAAATCAGCAAATTTACCATTGAAATTCCGTAGGCAGTGGGAAACTACTCTGCTATCTTTTCCAAGAAGTTATGGCATTTCATATACATTAAGGAAAAGAAAACTGTAGAGAGACATTATCAGCAACATCCTGAGCAACTGCTTTCTCAGATCAATGATTAAAAATGTTTTCAAGCAAATGAAGCCTGCAGGTTTTAAAGCAGACTTCAAACTTTGTGGACTTCACTACAGAATCACAAAAAACTGAACAAAAACCACATCATCTCAGGACTTTCAACAACTTAAGTGAATATTAAAATTTAACTCTGAGAGAAAATAATGATATAATAAAAAATAAATATGTTGACATTCCACAGCACTTCGAACAAAAGGTTAGGAAGGAAACACCCATTAATACTGGAAAGAGTGATAACAGTTACTGGACTTGAGAAACCTATTTTACTGAAAAATTGTTTTTTAAGGGAAAGATTTTTAAAATTTCAATAAAAAATAACACTGGTTGCTATGTTAATAATATTACTATTAGAGATGAAGAAAAGAGATACGACACTTGTTCCTTACTCATAACCCCCACCCGTGACAGGATATGGTAAAAGGCCAGTTTAAAGTGGTGAGACTAAGTGCATGCACCTGGGCTAAGGTAAAAAATTGTCTGGTCCCCACAACCAACATCCCATCTGGTGTCAATATTCCATTGACCCTACCTCTCTGGGGCAATGTGGAAGGTGTTGCTGCATGGTTAGAATAACCAGGGTCAGGGTCATTTATTTGTTGTGTTCTGTCTGAAGACCGAAGCACAATTGAGCAATAAAATGTAGTTTGTCTGCCTAACGACAGATACTACAATTTGATCCCAGCCTGAAGGCCAGGGAGTGAGGAAAAACATACATGAGTAGCTCTGGTTTCTCAGTCAATGAATGCTGAATGTTTCTTCACAGCAGCTAATATTACCATTTTTAAAAAAAATTCCTCCAGTGGAGATAAGATCTAACCAAGGAAAAATATTAATTACAAATTTAAGATATTTTTTTCATTATTACATATTTGTACTCCCTAAAAGTTTTGGGAATCTCATGTAAAAAATTGTTTTTTTAAAGAAAGAAAAAAAGTTTATGAAAAATAAGGTTCTTTATTTCTGGGTGGAATGATTTTGTGAGATGTGTGAAATGTCCAAGATGACTTTTGGTAATTTGATAGATGAATAGAGTTATCTGTTTAAGTTTTCATAAGTTTTACATAGTACTTTATGCATGTGTATAGCTTAGCAACTTACAGTATCGAAATTGAACCACATTCAGCACCAAAAAGAATTGCTATAAATTGGAATTGTTAACTAAATTAGTTCAAAGGACATGAAAAATGTAACCTTGGGTCATTGAACGACCACATGTATTGCAGCTGTAGCCACAGTTAGGGGTGACTATGGTAAGATAGCCCTTTCCTCTTCAGGCTGGTTTTGGATTCAATCATTCACCTTAGTTGTTCTACCAAGGTTTTAGCCTCGTCTGCACTAAAAGGACCTGAACACACTATTAAAATAAGCTGTTTGCTTTTCAGTACTTACACCACTACATGAGTGACATGTAGATTTAAGGCAGGTGCCAAAAACAGACATTACATTAAGAAAAGCAGTTATCTCTTTAGAAAAGAATTTGGAAAAGCAAAATTTTATATAGCGAAAATTCAGAAAATCAATAATTTAAATAGGAATTCAAAAAAGCAAGAATTCTGGAAATCATGAGCTTATATAGGGAAGTGTTAACCATTATTATGAACTTTTGACTAGAAGTATTTACTTTCATCTTTGTTGTGATGTCTGAGAATCAACGTCTCACACTTGACTTTTTCTCAATAAGGGAAGGACTAATATATATATATATATATATATATATATATATATATATATATATATATATAAAGACATTTTTATGTTTAACATTGTTTTTATAGATACAAGTATCTCAACAGGATGAATATTTTCTATGAAAATTTCTCGGACATTCAGGCCGGTAAATGTTATTTAATACTGTTTATTATAAACAGAGCATTTACTTAAATACTTGTATCTATAAAAACAATGTTAAACATAAAAATGTCTTTAAATAATTGTCGGACTTTGTCCATTTCATAATAGATAAATATAAATCAGTCAATGCTGCCATATCTAAATGAGACAAGACTTATTTCAATATCACTACAAGAATTAAGAAAATGAAGAGTTTCTTTAGTGAAGAACTTGGAAATCTTCAGAGAAAAAATTCAGAAAAGCAGGACTTTAAATAACTAAACGAATGATTCACTTGGATCTTATTTGAGTAATTATTTTTTCTGTTGTATAATTTTCTCAAATAATAAAGAATTTTCCTTGAAGAATTTCCAAATCTAAAAATTTGACAAAAACGATTTTTGTGGATCCTTGGATAATCTCTTTCTCATTGTTGATACAAGGTTGTATTTAACTGGTTAAGCTTTTCTTTCTTTTCATTTTTTTAACTTCCTTGTCTCTTCCTTTTCTCACTTCTCTGTCTCTCTCTACTCTCTTTTCTGTCTTTCTCTACTCTCTTTTCTGTCTTTCTCTACTCTCTTTTCTGTCTTTCTCTACTCTCTTTTCTGTCTTTCTCTACTCTCTTTTCTGTCTTTTTCTCTCCAATTTCTCATTGTCTTTCTTCTCAAATTTTCACTCTCTTTCCCTTCTCTCTATTTTTGGTTAATCAACCTTTTTTATGACTTCTCCCTCCAGGATCTTGGCTCTTTCCTTCTCTATTTTTGTTTACTCTCATTTACTTTCTTAATTTTACCTTTCTCTTCCTCTTCTACACTTTTTATCATCTCCATTTCATGTTTCTCTTTAACTTCTCCTCTTTCTCATCAATCAAGCTTCCTTAGGGCTGATAGAATGGTGATGTCTTAACAATCAGTCTTTCTCTTGGGGCCCATCAAGGCACCAGAAGGATGCCACCATCTTAATTCCTTGTCATATGAGCCTCCCTGAAGAAGAAGCCAAAGGAAATTGATGTTTGTGGACTTCCTTTATTTCTCTACAGACATTTGATGCCATTTCTTCCTTGATTCTCACTTTTATGGCTGCTTAAGTTTGTCACCTTTCTTAATTTTATTGAAGCTGAAAGTTGGCATTTTTCAAGGTTTCTATTTTTATGGATGGCCAGAATTATCATAATTTGGACTTCTTTGGGAAATTCTTGCATTTGAGAGTTACCTTTTTAATCCTTATATCCATTGTGTTAGGAACGTGCATTGTTATCAGAAACATTGGTATCTAACGAGAGCAGACAAAATTGACACTGGAAATCAGCAGAACCTCCCCAATGTTGATAAAATTCAGCAAAACCTATCAAATTGCAGTGATGTGCAGAGGTTTGATGATGCCGAGGAACAATTCCTTTATTGTATGCCAGTAAGACTCAAGTAGGGTTGGTGGACCTACTCCAGTCTCACTCATCAAAACATGGGTCCACATTCACACCAGCTTGTGAGACTGTAGGGTGCTTGTAAAATGAAGTTAACAGACAATTTCAAAAACTAAATTTTTATTTTACTCTTTAATTGGATGCCCTACCAATATGGATGCCTGGGGTCATCACACCCTCTAGCCCCTGCCCTTCTGCATGCTACTGCAAGAGTGATTGTCAATAAAGGTCAAAATATAACTTCAGTCATCGGTGAAAAAATTTCAGTCATAAAAAACCTAGAGCAAGCAGCATCTTTTTATTTTTTATTTATTTATTTTTTCTAATTGATCACCCAATACATGGCCCAAGTGTCACTCAAGGTAGAGAGTTACTGAATAGGTATAAGAGAAGGAAGTAAAATGTGCAGATTATGGTAATATGTAGATCTTTTGAACAAAAGTAGAGGTTTATCTCTTGTTTCCTGTTTTGTATTGGGTTTCTGGTTTCTTCAAAAATCTACTTCAACTCTACACTTCTGGCATCTCTACTAAAATCTGAAATTTTACTTACTATTTATTTTTTGTTTTATTTTTTCCTCATTAGGAGTAGATAGGTTCACCTATCGTCCAGCTCACCCCACCTCCCTGTTCTCTTGAACAGGTGTAGAAGTTTATCCCTTGTTTCCTGTTTACGATTGGCTTTCCGGTTCCTTCTAAAGTCTACTTCAACTTTACACTTCTGACATCTCTACCTAAACTCTGAAATTTTACACACTATTTGTTTTTATTTTTCCCTTCAGTAGGGGTAGGTAGCTTTACCAAGTGTCCAGTTTACACTCCTCCTTGGTCTTTTGAACAGAAGTAATGGTTTATTCTTTGCTTCCTGTTTAGGAGTTGGTTTCTGGTTCCTTCTAAAGTCTCCTAATTCTCAGATACTTGTTGCATCTTAGTGGCTTTATCACTTTTCTTGGAGTTAAAGGATAAAATAATAATAAAAAAAAAGATATGATTTGAAGAGGTTAAGATTGTAGCAATCAGGTATGCATCCACCTGTGAATTTGTTCCACAAACTCTCCAGATAGGCAAGCATCAACAGACAGATACAGTGTCTTGATATGCAGTGATTGATGGCAGATGATAAGTAACACAGTCAACTACAACAGTATGTATCAACCAAATCTAGTTAGCTGAATACTACAGTTGCTAGTAGAAACCCCATTGCAGTTTAAATCAAGAAGAATGGAACAAACTTGTGAATGATGTTCGAGTCTGCTTGAATTGAAGAAGAAGAAAAAGAATTTTGGATGAATAACTACAAGTTTGCCATCTCTTTGACAAACCCAATTTTTCACTTCACTAACCTTGTAATATTATTACAATATGCTAAGGATTCCATTTGGAATATTGAATTTCAGTCATTGGTATACACTGAAATCCCTAACAAAGTATACAGTGACCTGTATAGGCAATCCATCAAACAAAGACACCGCCTTCTTCAAGATGGCATCAATTTAACCTCTTCTCTTGTTCATCTAAAGTAGGATTAACTCTTCCTCATATCTGCAAGTGTTAAACAGCTGTTCTAATTCCATATGACATTGATCTAGATATCCATTTCTCTTACTCTCCATCGCCCTTGCCCTTTTCTGTGGTGGGGGCCCACAATATCAGAAGATCTCTTTTTAAACTAAGTGACCCTAATCAGTGACCCTAACTGTAAGTAATTCTATATTATCTACAATGTTAGTTTTTTTATTTCATTTACTTTTTTGGTTGGTTTTTCTTCATCTTCTGCACACTTTAAAAACTGATTTTTTTGTAAAATATAAAGTAGTTGTATTATACTATGTATAATAGCTGGCTATCCTCATTTTCTGAGCACACGTCTGCTAGGGTGGCTATCCAATCCCTGTTGCAGACATCTGCTCAGGTACATTTATGTTTATTAAACACCCTCATTTGTGGCTTATACTGCAACTATACTGAGTGGACTTTAGCTACAGTTTTCTGGTTGAGACTGCATAATCTGTCATGATCAGAAGTTTGAATAGCACCAGTATGCTCAATCTTTGGTCATGTTGGCTTGTGATTTTATGCCAGCACAGCCATTGATGGCTTACAAACAATTCCATCTACCCAAATTTACTCATGGTGCAGTTTTCAGGTAATTTCCAAAGGTGCAGTGCACTGGGATCACCTACCCAGGATGACAGCATCAGGAAGTCACCTCCCTGACAAATTGACCCTGGTGGAATCCACACTTGGGTCTCATGGTCAAAAAGCGATTGTTGTAACCAATTGGCCATATATCCATATTTATAAGTGTGTAGGTTTGTATGTGTCACACATTTTTCCTTCTTCACTTGAAGTGGATCCTTTTTGTCTGTTCTTTGAAACAGATGTAATGGTTCTCAGAATATCACTTCTTGTCTTTTGGGACTAAGTCAATATAGTCTGAAGAATCTATTGAACAAGTTGGTAGACTCAGAAAGTGTGCCAGGAGGAAGAGGGAATTCCATTAGCTTTTGACTTTCCATAAAGACATACTCAAATAATAGAAGCAGTAAGCTGTACCTTTTATCTAATGAGTAATATATGAGCCACTACATATAGTCGAGGTTCTAAATATATTCTTATGGATACCCACTGACTTTACCACTACTCTATCATTCCCTTGCATTTGCTTTCACCACTAACAAGAATAACCTAAATACATTGGTGTTAGGAAAACAGTATTTAAACACATAATTTTTAGATTATTTTATCCAAAATTTCTTTAAGTAACTTTTGGCATTAATGTCAATCATTATCTTCCTGTTCTTTTATTTCATTTTCAGACAAAATTTTTATTTGTTTTTAATATAGTAACTAAGAAACTGAGGCACCCTGAAGTACACAAGTGGTGGCTAACACCTCTACCAGACGTATGAGTTGATGACTGGACTTGTTTCAAGCTCAGAAGGGCATAACATGAATCAAAATCAACATATAAACACATCTGTAGCTAGTTTTTGAATGCTATGTTTTGGACGTGTTTATTCGTCCATGTCTGAAAAAGACACTTTCAGTAAAAACGTATATACCTATCTACACTGGGGAAGGAGTTAATAATGCTGACTTTTCTCATATTCTTTCACACTCAGGAACCCCTTGCATCTTAGTGGCTTTATTGCCTTGCTTAGAACAACCTCTGTGTTGTGCATTAAAAAATCATTAAAAATGGGATTAATGATGGTCAGGAATTAATGCAAACAATACTGAGTGAATTGATCCATTATATGTATAATTTAAATACTCTAGAATTTTTTTTTTTTTAGCATGCTGACATGTATATAGTAATTGTTGAAGTTATCACTTCCTCTGCCCATTTGAAACTCTCCCTACTGTGCTTATATTTACAGTGATACTGCTGTGCATTATATTTTCTCAGAATGAAATATACTAGGTTGGTAAACAAGCTTCCTTCGTATGAGAACCAGTGTTTCAATGTGATATGGCTATAAGCCATATCACAATGATGTCTTGCACAAACTTAATATTTGCATATCAAGTGAATGAATTTTTTCTTTAAATGTGCTAAACAACAGTCAGCCAGAGAAAACTGGACATCTAAGAATCTACAATGAAAAAAGAAAACAAATAAAGAAATAAGAAGGTAAAAGGAAAATGGAATAAAAATTTTGTTTTGTAGAGTAAAGGAAATATCGGTACCAGAAGGAATGGTAAAATAATAATATTGCTCCATTTTCACAAAGGGGCATATTATGATCTCATGAATATATTTACTAAATCAAGGAACTTTCACATAGATTATTGTAAACTATTATACTTTGTGGTCAGTCAGTCAGTTATGTGCCATGCGTGATACTTGCTTAGGCGATCATGTATCTTTTGATACATGACTGACGAAGCAGATATTTTCCACAGTAGGTTGCCATAGGTAATAAGATTTACTTATAGAAGTCACATAATTAGAGTTAGGATATTGTGTATACTAGGTTTGAATGAAAATAGGACAGAAATATTTTTACTATCTCTGAGAATAGAGCAAAATCTAATGATGACAAGTCACAAAAAAATATATTTGTGCTGAAAATAACCAATGTCTTTTCCTAAAATTCAAATATGAAAAATATTTGTGTTCAAATTTATGGGATGAGTCAGTCAGTTATGTGCCATGCATGATACATGCTTAGGTGATCATGTATCTTTTGATACATGACTGACCAGGCAGATTTTTTATTTCCCTGCAGTAGGTTGCCATTACTTTCTGCGGTAGATCAGTTGCCAGCCAAGGCTATAGAACCTGGTCTGTCCAGCTATTTACCCATAGCTGGGGGGAGAAGAGGAGGAGTCATACATTTCCCAAGGTATTAGCACATAAGTGAATGTAATGGATTTGACTGGAATTTGAACTCGGCTCTCCGATTCCTCAATCCGAACCACTATCCATTATTCCACCATGCCTCCATTTTGTGGCATTATATTGAAATACTGAACCCATTTTATTTTTGTTGAAACCCTGTCTTTTGAATAATGTTTTTTTTTTTTGTATTTTTTTTTGTATTTTTTTAAATGAATTAAAATGGTTTACATTTCAAGTGCATCCTTGTAAAAGTATTTGCTTCTGGCTTATCTAAAAAGCTTATTGGTAAGAGATTTTAGTAATGATCATGTTGGTAGCAAATAAAGGCTTTAACAGAATCTTCGTCATCCCACCCTAAAAGTCTTCCTAGCCATCCACAGCTCATATCTTCTTTTGCTCGTCATTTCACAGCTGTCAACTCTTGATTCATAGTCTGGGCACAACTCTTTTTCGTGCCCCCACCCCGTCTCAGCATAAATCAGATTTCACTAGATTTTATGAGTGTCTTTTATTTATTTTATTCACACTCCCCCATTTATCTTGGAGATTGCCACTCTAAAAATGATGCTGTAATAACAACTCCAGGGAAAGTTGCCAAACTTTATCCTCTTCATTCTTAAATTTATTAAAAGTGGCAAGTGTAAAAGTGTAATGTTTCTTATTCTCAATTATTCTGTTGGTTAAGGTCAAGAATATACTGACTGCATCCCTGTGCAGAAAGGTAAAAATCTTCAATGAGGATAAACCTCTTTACTTTATCTATGTCTACACTTTTGACTCTTGTCAAAATGAAACTCATGTCTACCAATTTGACACTCATGCAAACTAAACCCATATCTACCATTTTGACTACTGCAAACTAAACCAATGTCTGTCTTTTTCACATTCAAGCAAACTAAACCCATGTCTACCTTATTTACTCTCATAAAATAAACCCATGTTTACTTTATATACTCTCATGTAAACTAAACCCATGTCTCCCTTATTTACTCTCATGTAAACTGAACCCATGTCTACCTTATTTACTCTCATGTAAACTAATCCCATGTCTCCCTTATTTACTCTCATGTAAACTGAACCCATGTCTCCCTTATTTACTCTCATGTAAACTAAACCCATGTCTACTTTTTTCACTCTCATGGAAGCTAACCACCTGTCTACCTTTTTTATTCTCATATAAAGTAAACCCATGTCTACCTTTATGACAAACATATTAAAACAAAGGTAGAGGAAGTGCAAGAATAAAAAAATATTACTTGCCCTATAGTTGTGAATTTTTTTCTTATATTTTTCAATTCACCCCTTTATGGAGAGTAATAGTTTTTTTCTTATACTTACTCTTCCTCTCCCTTTGGTTTAATATATTTATGTATATTATTCTAATACTTACATTTTTAAAATGTCTGTTTTTAAAGTTATTATACAATTATTATTGCTGTAGTAGTAGTAGTATTGATGATGATGATGATTGTGAGATGTGTGTCATTTATTCTGAATCTCCATTTCTGTTGTCAAAAAAATCTTGATTTTCAACTTAGCAGTTCTGCCTGGATGTCTTACCACATCTGGAAATCCTGCAGAAATTGTGTTGACAGAAGGAAATAAACCAAACTATTGGAGGAAAAAAGAATCTATTGAAATGCAATAAAAGACATGAAGGGGGAAAAAAATCCCTATTTCGAAGCCTCCAAAATGTTGAATAAGCAAAACAAGTAAATCCAATTAAATATTCTTAGAAGGAAAAAATAAAAGATTTTTTTGATTTAACACATTGTGCATGAAAAGGTTTATTTTTGTTTTCACCCAATACAAGGCCCAAGTGCCACTCCAGGTAGAGGGTTACTAAATCAGGTTGTTATAAGGGAGTACAGTGTGGGGGGAGTTAAAGGTGCATATTATGATAAACAGGATAGATAAAGGTTGACCCTAGACTTGAAACGGTTAAAATTGTAGTGATCAGGAAAACATGTTCTCTTCCATAATGTAAGATTTCTGGAGAAAGCTGTCTGAGTGGATCTTCCTCCTTACCAATGTAATACTTAGATAATGAGGATGAGTCAACTCAGTGTATGTGACAGAGAGGGTTCTGGCTGTGAAGGTCTGGTCTGGACTGGTGGAACTAAAGAATGTAGCTCACCTGAACATCTGCCATGAAAAGAGAGATAAAGTAACTAGAGGCTAGCATCATTTTTCTTATGGGAAATGAGCTGTAGGGTGGAAAATAATTCTTCACCTCCAGAACCTCGCAAATGCTTTTAAATGCATTCAAGAGGGTGCTGTAAAAGTTTCAGGCAAACAAATTTCCAAAATTCTAACCAAATATTTTTTTTGTAATAAGAAGTGCTTCATCACTCTCAAACATTGATGCAGTTGAATTGCTGCCACATATGGTCCGATGTTCCTGATAGTTACCTTGAGCTCCTAGATAAGATCCTATGAAGAATCTGCAATATTATTGGTCCTGATCTGGCGGCTCAGCTTCAGTCACTTTCCCACTGCTGTAAGGCTGCCTCTCTTTTCTGTAAATACTTTCACGATAATTGTTCGGATGAGCTCTTTGTTATGGCACCTAGATTTTTTTAATTTAAGGGCAGCACTAGACTAACGTCGAGATCTCATCAATTTACAGTTAAGCTGTAAGTTCTATGCTAACAGTTTCTTCTCTCGCACTTATCGCTTATGGAACTCCCTTTCGACTCCATGCTTTCCAGCCAACTTTAATTTTCAAAAATTTAAATGCAATGTCAATCACTATCAACTGTCCACCTGATTACTCTCTTGTCTTTCTGCTCATCCTTAATGTTTTTGTCTTTTGTGTTTTAGTAGCATTACTGCGTTGATGGATGGGGAAATCCGATCAAAAAAAATATATACAGTGTAACCCGGATATAAGAGAGTTGTCGGGACCATAGAAGAAATCTCTTATATCCGGGTTTCTCCTATTATATATACATTAACACAGGCTCTAATTTGGGACCAGATAAAATCTCTCTTATATCCGGGTTTCTCTTATATCCGGGTTACACTGTATTACAATCATAATATTGTGAATGCTTGTGTATGTATTGAACTCTGTCTAGGCTGGAAAGTGAGGATTGGTACTTTCTAATTCTAAGTCAGCTGAATGGCCTTAAATGAACAAAAGGTTTGCTTTTTCGTTTAGCATCTCTTTCCAATGTTTCTCTTAAAGATTATGAAGTGGAAATACAAATGTTAAATTATTTGAATGTTGCTAATAAATTCATTAGTTTAAAAAAAAGTTTTTGTAATTAATAATAATCTTTTAAAGAATATCGATGGTGGCATTTTTAGTCAGGTAATGATTTTTATGAATCAAAACATGCATTTGTTGGTAATATCCTGTAAAAATCACATCTTTTGTTAAAATGTTTCAAAATTAAGGACAATTGCAGGCAATATGATTTTTGGTAGTCAGCAGAGAATGAACATTTTGTTCGAATTCTTGTGTTTGCTAAATCAAGTATTGGCAATCTTTTCAAAAAGTACCTGAACCCATTGAAGGATATAGAAATTGGCTTCAATTTCTATTTTTTATTTAAAAACTGTAGTTCCTGGTAGGTAAGAGTAGATAAATTTTGAATCCTGCTTGCAAGAATGTGTGTGTGTATATGCCACTGAAAAAGTCTTGTTCTAACAAATTTCAAAAATTCTAACCAAATATAAAAGATTTTATAAAGAGGAGAGCTTCTTAGTTAAGCTGAGAACTTTTCAGCACTCTCAAAATCTGATATGGCTGAACATTATAACAATAATAAAGTGTATACATATGTTTACATATATACATATATGTGTGTATGTGTATAAATATTTATGATGTGTGTGCTACCTAGCACCATTCCTGTGAGAAAAGTGACAATTATTCTCATAAGGATCTAAGTGTATTCTGAAAAGCTTTATGCACATATAATTAGATAGATATACACAATTAATTTGATAGATTTGGCATGAGAAAAGATAGCTTGGGGAATTTGACACTCACAGGACAAATTGAAGGCAAGAGGGACAGGGGAAAACAGTGAGTAACTCACCTTGTTTAAATGGATATCAGAGCATGGGAAGGGCAGTAAAAAAAGCAAACATTGCTAAGAGCTACTAAGAAGTTGTGGAGAGCTATGATCGCCCAGGGCCTGAATGGACATGGTGCATGAAAGAAGAACTACCTTGGAGATCAACCACTTGTCTGTGAGAGAATTCTTGCTAATTTTTTTTTTTTTCCCTCAACACTTTTTTAGTGGATCTATTTTGTTTGCTTATTCAAAACTTTACTTTGTTAGAGCAGTTGATTTTTTTTTTTCTGTTTAAGGCTAAGAACAAATGGGGAGGGTGGAGTTGAACTCCTGAGATTTGCCTCTACCCCAATTTCCTTTCTTTTGTAAACACAATATAGACTTCCTCCCCACAGATGAGCACACACAACCTCACACTCATTCGACATAGAAAAAAACCCTTACAGAGAAAAGTTACATCCTCTCCATGAGAAATAATACATCAGGTTTCTGATTTGGGGTCTACTGTTTTCTTGTTTCTTTTATAAACTCAGTCTAATTTTAGTTGACAAGAAATTCTAGAAGCTTCTTAAATATCAGGTTGGCATAGCACTTCAAGCCATGTTTCCAAACAGTTTGTCCCCCGAGAGCTGCACATAAGATTTGAGTGTTTAACTCAGTATCGACTGGGTCACAGTAGGCTTGGAAGATCATTATTTTCTGAGGATTTTAATATTTTTTTACAGATGAACTTTTAACACAGCCATCTAAGAGACACAGAAAATGTATAAAGTTAAAAGGTTGGCACTATGGTAATAATAATATTAGCTGTTTCCTTATAAGGAAACATTTGCATACATTAACTGAGCAGCCAGTGCTAGTTGAGTTACACTTTTCTCCCCCCTCCGCCATGGTCATCAGACTGGGATCGAAGTGCAGTATCTGTTCTTGCAATATATAATGTAATGTTAATATTAGCTGTTACCTTATGAAGAACTATTTGACATTCATTGATTGATCAAGCCAGTACTACTTTCAGCTGAAATTTATAATATTTTTCTATTAAAATAATTTTTCTGTAAAATACGTTTTTCAATTTCAGTTACTGTCATTACTTTTTCTAGTTTTTCATACTTAAACCTTTGTTTGAAGTAGTGTAGAACATCAACATCTAGATTATATCATTATTTTCTCTTTGAATTGCATGTGCTATCCCTTTTAATTGTTGCTGCTGTTGAAAGTCCTCAACTGGTATATATTTTGTTAATGGGTACAATTCTTTGGTTGTGATTTTTTCATACCAGTTCACAAGTTTTGAAAAAGATGAAGATCTGCATGCTTCATTTTTAATCATTGATCTGAGAAAGCTGTTGTATCTGACAGTTTAGATATTTCTGAACAAGTTTGGCACCATGCATGACATATGTTCAAGTGTGCACACATCTAGCCACATGCCTGCATGTATATGTAGAATGTTGCGGTCATTTCTCCTTTTCATTGTTTTTCTTGTCTCTTTATACTCTCTCCGTATTGTTTTTATACCTCCTTCTCTCTTTCAACTGTGCTACATTTATCTTTGACACTCACTCTTACATCCTGTGTGGCAGACTGCCTTTTCTCTTAGTAATTTTAGATATAATATATATATATATATATATATATATATATATATATATATTAAGACATTTTTTATGTTTATTTGTTCTTTTTATAGATACAAATATTTAAGTAAATGCTCTGTTTATAATAAACAGTATTAACGACATTTACCGGACTGAATGTCCGAGAGGAATCGAACCTGTATCCTATACAGAACCGTCATGTAGCATTGATTTACTTTTACTGATTGAGCCACAGAGGAGTGTTTCAGTTAGCAAGGTTGATTTTACTGTTTTTAAACTACAATTCTCCATGATCCTCTCATACATTCATATCTGCTCGATGCATATCCAAATGTAAACAAATGACGTCACACATTATGAAATGGACAAAATCCGACAAATAATTTAAGACATTTTTATATATATGGTTAGGTAAATGAAATAACTAGATATTAGCAACCATTATTATGCGTGTGCTGGTGTGAATACGCAGGTAAGTAAATAAATAATTACCAAATTTTACCAAGAGGTGTAGACATAATAGTGCTTGATGTTGTTAAACTTAAGTTGCACACCAAACTTAGGTATATGTATCTTTATTAATATATATATATATATATATATATATATATATATATATATAATGTATCATGCAACTTTTGAAGACCTAATTTCGAAGCATCATACATGAGATATAAAATTAGCATATGCTACACTGTTGACCAAACTATATATCCATTCACCATAATCAAAAAGTACAGGTGTATTTAAAATAAACATTGCACATACATGAATATATATGGTATATAGAATTAATGGATTTTTTTTTTTTTTTAATCAAACATATTTTTTATTAATTTCTGTCTAAATTCATTATTTACACTATTTGCATTCAGACTGTTGTCCTCATGTTTGTTATTGTCCCAACATTTCGGCCATTGTGCACCCCCCTAGCCTTCATCATGTATATATCAATCCAGGTAAACTACAGGGAATTACAAACTGAAACTATTATTAAATCATGGGGGTAGACTGATCTCATTCCAC
>OZ038504.1:82718518-82723518 GCA_964036315.1 Acanthosepion esculentum | reverse complement strand
TATATTTATATATATATATTTGTATATATATATATTTATATATATATATATTTGTATATATATATATGTATGTATATGTATATATATTTATGTATATATATATATTTGTATATATATATATGTATGTATATGTATATATATTTATATATATATATATATGTATATGTATATATATTTATATATATATATATGTATATGTATATATATTTATATATATATATATGTATATGTATATATATTTATATATATGTATATGTATATATATTTATATATATATGTATATATATATATATGTATATGTATATATATTTATATATATATGTATATGTATATATATTTATATATATATGTATATATATTTATATGTATATGTATATATATTTATATGTATATGTATATATATATATTTATATATATATATATATATATATATATAGTTACATAGTTAGCTATTCATAGCCTACACATACAAACTTGGATACTTTCTTATACTACTATTGAGTACTATTAATATGTCATCCCCTACACTTGCATTTTCACTGACTGGGGGAGACACATTCACAAGCATTATGATTCTTCTCCAGTCATTATTCCAAAGCCAACCCAGAGTTCCAGGCTTGACCCAGATCTTCTCTTCCCTACCCACACTCCCTAATACTATTATGCCATCCTGCCTCATCCTCATGTGCCATTTGTTTTAGCTTCTGCCTTTTCTTTAGGGAGGCATCCCCTTACCAGACAACAGTAAAAAATGGATTCCACTCTCTTTTTTAAGTGTTCTTTCCCATCTGTCTTGACAAATCAGAAATAACTTTTGTTGGGAATGAAGCTGCAGACAGATATTTTGAACTTAGAAAGTTTTATAATCAGTTCAGTATTTCCCAGTATATTGGGTGTCAAAATATTCTCAAGTCTTTGATGGTTAATATGATTCATTGTTTTGAAATTTTAAAATTATTGATGGTTAATATGATTGGGTGTTTTGAAATTTTGAAATTATTAATTGTTAAAATGATTGATCACTTTGAAAATTTAGACTTAGTGATGACTAATATGATTGATTGTTTTGAAATTTTCAAACTATGGTTGGTTAATGTTGATGATTTGTGTTGGAAATTCCATGAAATCTGTTGGCATTTGATGAATTTTTCTGATTAGTCACCAGTTTTGTTTTGGTTATTCTCTTGGGAATTAAATTCCCCAAACTTTGTCAGGTTTTCATATACCTTTACTGCAAATGGTTTCTAATTTTTTTATACTAAAACTTATTCAATACAAAGTTTGAAAGCCACTCAAAGTAGAGCATTACTGTTAAAATGGTTACAATGAATATGGTGTGTGATATAAATGAAAGTGGAGATGGTATGAAGTGAACATTTTGAGGATAAGCATAATAAATAACATTTGACTCTTAAAGAGGTTGAGACTGTAATCTTTGGGGAAACATCTATGTGGGAGTTTGTTCCATAAAGTAGCAGTTGTTGGGGAAAAATCTGATTGGAACTTTCTTCTTATATATTTGGAATATGGAGGAAATGAGTGTGATTTGACTCTGTGGAAGTGGCAGTGTGTGTCTTAGCTGTAAATGTCTAAACTGGTAGAACATTTGAACATTTGCAAAGTAATAGCGGTCAAGTGGCAATAGGCTTGCAACATAGTATCTGTAGGGAAAGAGGTTTCAGAATAGAAACTATGTCTTCTCTTACATGACCACATAAAGAATTTTAAACTCTTTCAAGACTGGAGAGTGACAAACAGCTCTATTAGACATTGTTACGAGGCCCCATTTTGTCCTATTTCTTTACGCTTATACTATAAAATACAAAATCTAACTTAAAATGATGACTGAAATCTGTAGCTACTAGATGCCCTTTTTACCATATGAAAAACTCCCATTCACCAAACCCTTTAGATTTTGTAATAACAGAATGGAACTTTCTAGAAGTCTCTAGAAACTTCTACTGGGTTCTAGAGAGTCCAAAAACCATATAAACAGGAGTCTGTACCAATTAGTCAGTTGCCTCCTGAACCCACAGCCACGACGACTGAGGTCGACTTCGGTCCTTTTGATTCAAGAACAAAGCTTCGACCGAAAGAATCTAAATTCCAACAGTCCTGAAAAGAAAAGACTATCGGTAAATACTTCGGTCTTTTTCCTTGATATTATTGACCAAACTCTTATTTTATATATATATGTGAATTAATCAAACTATTTTTAAGAAGAAGATAAAATAATTCTTTAACTAGCAACGAATTCCCATCCATTGCCTTAATCTGAAATCCTCAAGGACACATGGCACAGTGGATAAAGGCGTTGGTTAGATCCAGTGACAGGACTTAAAGAGTGTGAGTTCAATACCCGGTTAAGGCAGTAGAGAACTTTCAGAGGGAAATTAACAGGAGATAACTGATAACTGACATCCATTAAACATGGCACGTGGAACTAGAACAGTCTACCCCAGTGAGCGAAATAAAGGGTTCAGTTCGACATTCCAAACACCTGAAGAAGGCCGGTGTATACAACGGCCAAAACGTTGTGATAAACATGGCGACGAAGATCAGGACAATAGTCCGAATAATGTAAAAAATGTACATAATACCTCATCTCAGAAATATAGACAGATATGTCACATTTCATACCAACTTCTCTCTAACAATGCATGACTTATAAATATAAAGAATGCGTCTTCATATATATAACAAGTTTCATAGATTATGTTAGCATAGATTTCAGTGCTGCATGGTTTTTATTGCTCAATGGGAAATGAATAGGAAATACATCTTCTCCTCTGTTTAAATTAGAATCATCTCTATTACACAGATGGCAGTCTATGATATCATCTTTGTACATTACATTGCTGAAATGAACTGAACTAACTAGTTCATTGGTTCATCATTTCCAATGCAAAGGCAAAGACCATTGCCACAGAGCAATGGCTAACAAGATACCACTCTATCACTCCCAGTGCAAAAGCATAGTTCAGAAGACCTACAAAAAAGCAGCAGTTAACAAGCTACCTTTTGATTGGTCCATCACTCTCAATGCAAAAACATAATTCAGAAATCCTATAAAGAAGTAATGGTTAACAAGTAACTTCTTGATTGGTCCATCACTCTCAATGCAAAAACGTAATTCAGAAAGCCTATAAAGAAGTAACGGTTAACAAGTAACTTCTTGATTGGTCCATCACTCTCAATGCAAAAACGTAATTCAGAAAGCCTATAAAGAAGTAACGGTTAACAAGTAACTTCTTGATTGGTCCATCACTCTCAATGCAAAAACGTAATTCAGAAAGCCTATAAAGAAGTAACGGTTAACAAGTAACTTCTTGATTGGTCCATCACTCTCAATGCAAAAACGTAATTCAGAAAGCCTATAAAGAAGTAACGGTTAACAAGTAACTTCTTGATTGGTCCATCACTCTCAATGAAAAAACGTAATTCAGAAAGCCTATAAAGAAGTAACGGTTAACAAGTAACTTCTTGATTGGTCCATCACTCTCAATGCAAAAACGTAATTCAGAAAGCCTATAAAGAAGTAACGGTTAACAAGTAACTTCTTGATTGGTCCATCACTCTCAATGCAAAAACATAATTCAGAAAGCCTATAAAGAAGTAACGGTTAACAAGTAACTTCTTGATTGGTCCATCACTCTCTATATAAAACATAGTACTATAGTTAACAAGCTATCTACTCATAGGTCTATTGCTTCCAGTGTATAAACAAAGAACAGGCTACATGCTGTGAAGCAATTGTTAATAATCCACCTCTTGATTGGTCTATCACTTTCAATGAAAAGGCATCGTCCAGAACATCTATAAAAAAACAATGTTTAACAAGTTATTCCTTCATTGGTACATCTCTCTTAGTGTAAAGCATAATCCGGTGTGCCTACTAAGAAGCAATGGTTAACAAGCCATTTTCCAATAGTCTATTGCTAGCAATATATGAGCATAGATCAATATACTTCCCAAGGATCAATAGTTAAAATGCCATCTTTTTATTAGGCTATCACAAATTCATAAATATCTTAATTTAAATTTCTTTCAATCATTTGATTTTATATTTCTGTTTTACTGTTTGTAATTTTTAATTTTTGATTTATAAACTGCTAATTGGAATGAGAAAAACAAAAAACAGGAAAGTGTATTTAAGACTTGTTTTTCAAAGAGCAAATTTAAAACTGCAATTGTAAAAAAGTAAAACAGTTTTTGATTTTTTGATGGATTATTATTTTTCCTTTGCCGTGTTTCTTGCACGATTAATATTGATTAATTTTCCTTGATCTCTATCAGGAAATTTTATTCTCAAAGACATGAATGACTTCACTGAAAATGACCTTGCAATATAATTTGTCACACTCTTCTATTGAATGGCATTATTTTCTGTTAATTTTGATGGCATATAAAACATATTACTGTACTGGAAAATGTAAGATCTGTGATCAAAGCTATTCCTTTTTCTCTGTATGGCCTTGTCTGTAATTTAGTCCTAATCCCAAGTAATCCAAATTGTTAACATAGCTTTTTTTAAAATACTAAAATTCACCCAATACAAGGCTCTTGGGTCACTCATGGTAGAGTGTTATTGAATGATCTGTGTGATATAACCATAAGAGGAGGTAGAAGAAAGTGGATTATGATGATAAAGAGGTTAAAGGACACTTGACCCAAGACTTAAAGAGGTTGATTGTAGTGTTAAGGGAAGCATCCACATGGTAGTTTGTTCCACAAAGTAACAGTTATTCAGAAAAAGCTCTTGATTGGAACTTCCTCCTTAAAAATGGAATACAGATTAAATGTGGTTGAATTGACTCCATAGATTTAGCATGATGAGTCCTAGCAATAAACCTCTAAACTGGCAGAAGTAAAGAGTGGAGCCCATTTGAACATTTTCCAGGGAAATTGTGATAGATTAGCAATAGGCTTGCAACTTTGTGTGTGGGGGGAAAGAGGCTGTAGAGTGGGAAATAAGTCTTTACAAGACTGTGTAAACAATT
>OZ038504.1:82651018-82713518 GCA_964036315.1 Acanthosepion esculentum | reverse complement strand
AGAGATTGTGAAAAAAGATCATATCTGGAAAAGACAGGGAAGATAATGATATTGAAATCTAGTAACTATAAAGGTTAACTGGCATTGCCCAGAGAAAATATAAAACATTTGAATAAGAAAGGAAGATATGTGTAATGGTTATTTATTTTATACTCCTTCTCCATCTTTTGAACAGGAGTAGAGATTAATCACTTGTTTCCTGTTTAGGATTGGGTTTCTGGTTCCTTCTAAAGTCTTCTCATTTTCTTTCAATCCAGTAAACCCTTGTGTCTTAGTGGCTTTATTGCCTTTCTTGAGGTGAAATGATTTTAAAAAAAAGTTCTAGTCAACTCAATTTGAAAATGTCAAATTCTTTTTATTTGTAGCATGTGTAAAGATTAGTAAGGAATTTTAGAGAAGAAATTACTTTCCTTAAGGAAGTTTGCTTATGTAAATATCTTTGGAAGTAGCATATAAATAAATATAGTAAAAAGTAAGCAAATAGTGAAACTAAGGAATATAGTTTGTCTGAACACTTTTCATAAAAATAGCGATAAAGCAGTGAGAGACTTGTAACATTTTGTTTGTGGGAAAGGTACTGCAGGGTGGAAAATACTTTGTCACGCACAAGGATGTGGGGATGCTTTTGGAGACTGGAAATTGAAAACTGTGCAGCTCCTGCTTATATATGGCAGCAGTACTCCATTTTTTGGCCTGATCTGGCTCTTGTCTTAACTCTTTTTAACAGCAGATTTTTATTATGTCATAATTTCTCAGGTATGAGAAACAAAGGTTTTATATGTGAGACCAATGGAAAGGTATTGTGTATTTTAGTAGTTATAATAACACAATTCTGTCATATATACTTGTCTTAATTACTGACTACTGACAATCGCTTTCTTCCTACTTTTCAATACATTTCTGTAGTAAATGCATTTACATTATATATATGACAGCCCAATTTTGTCAGTATTTGCTTGCCATAATTACTGACAATCCTTTAATGCTATTCAATGAATTTCTTTTGTTTGTTTAGTGGCATATCAACTCTTTATGAGTCATTTAATGCTGAAATTTAATTTTCTTGGGAGCATTAGTAATTTCTTTTACAGAAATGTTAAGCAATGTCTAGTCTGGTCAGTACCTAGATGGGTGACCACTTGATGACAAGATGACAATGCCTAAGAATGAAGATTTTGAGTTCGTTTGATTAGCAGCATATCAACTCTTTATGAGTCATTTAATGCTGAAATTCAATTTTCTTGGGAGCATTAGTAATTTCTTTTACAGAAATGTTAAGCAATGTCTAGTCTGGTCAGTACCTAGATGGGTGACCACTTGATGACAAGATGACAATGCCTAAGAATGAAGATTTTGAGTTCGTTTGATTAGCAGCATATCAACTCTTTATGAGTCATTTAATGCTGAAATTCAATTTTCTTGGGAGCATTAGTAATTTCTTTTACAGAAATGTTAAGCAATGTCTAGTCTGGTCAGTACCTAGATGGGTGACCACTTGATGACAAGATGACAATGCCTAAGAATGAAGATTTTGAGTTCGTTTGATTAGCAGCATATCAACTCCTTATGAGTCATTTAATGCTGAAATTTAATTTTCTTGGGAGCATTAGTAATTTTCTTTACAAAAATGTATTACTGGTAATTTTTTACTATGAAAATGTATTGCTGGTATTTTTATTATAAAAATGTATTTTTATACTTTCATAGTGTTTTGACCCCAGTTGGAGGGTTCACTATTTGCTCATAACTAGTACCCTAAAAGGTGTTACCACCCCAGATCAGGGTGGACCTGTGAACAAAGAAAAAGTGTCTTAAAAACATTATCTTCCAGAAATACCTTGTCTGACTATTTTTTAACAAAACAAAATCCCTGTTATCTAAACAGTGTGGACATAGGAATCAATACTGCATGGCAACTGTCAGTTTAACACTTCAATGCAATTTTCAGGCTGAAAATCATATTGAAGCATGAAAACTGGCAGCTGCCATGCAGTGTTGTTGCCTATGTCTATACTGTCTCTCTCTCTCTATATATATATATATATATATATATATATATATATATAAATACTCTCTCTCCATTATTGACCTCTCTTCCTGATGAATATGATAATGGTAATATTAGCAATTTATTTATAAGGAAAAATTTGGCATTCATTGACTAAGCAGATACTGCTACCATCAGTTTAAATTTATCAAATCTTTCTATTAAAACAATCCTTCAGGAAAATAAGTTTCTCTAGTCTAGTAACTGTTATTGTCCATTTCAGTACTGATGAAGGTTTCCTTCTCAAGCTTTTGTTTGAATCAATGCTGAATGTCAAATGATTATATTGTTATTTTCTCTTCAAATTAGATATGCTACACATTTTAGTTGTTACTACTGTTCAAAATCTTTAAGTGATGAAGTTTCGGCTGTTTGGTATAATTCTTTGTTTGTGATTCTATATCATCAGTCCATGAGGTTCAAAGAAATAAAGCCTTCATTATGATCGACATGCTTCCTTTGATCTGAGAAAGTGGTTGAATACAATTGATAGTTTAGATATTTCTAAACAGGTTTGGCACCGTGAATGGTATCCATATGAAAACCTTGATCTGATGACACTGTATTAGAACATGACTTGAGTTCTTAGCTTAATGCTTGGGTCTTGTAGCAACTTGTAGTGTTATGCAAAGCAAGTTCTAAACAAATATATGCCACATGTATGTGTGTATGTTTTGCTTGTAATTTTGGCTGTACTAGAGTTATCCTCCTTGCAATGTCTGATGGCAGTATCTTTGTTATGACAATAACTGCTTGTATAACAAAATGTAAAAACAAACTCAGTGAAAGAGCAGACTTTGGTGATATTAATTTGGAAAAATATCTTTCAAGACTCACATGTAAAAACCTTCTAAAAATATTAAGGACTTACAAAAATATAATTTTCATATATGCCATTTTTTGATATGGTTAAACTGGTATATAAAATTCTACTGGTTCAGTTTTCCATTGTATCTAAGTAATATATTGATCCCCCAGAGAATACTGTCATTTTTGACAACATCAGTCAGTCAGTTATGTGATACATGCTTCGGTAATCATGTCTCTTTCAATACATGACTGACGAGGCAGATTTTTTTTTCCTGCACTAGGTTACCATTTCTTTCTGCGGCAGACCAGTTGCCATCCAAGGCTACAGAACCCCCGATCTGTCCTGCTATTTACCCAAAGCTGGGGGAAGAAGAAGAGGATTCACACCTTTTCCAAGGGTATTAGCATGTCAGTGAATGTAATGGATTCAATTGGGATTCAAACTCAGCTCTCTGATCCCGCAATCCAAGCTGCTATCCATTACTCCGCCGTGCCTCCTTTTGACAACATAGTAAAATAATAATAATAATAATTCCTCATATCAGAAATTCGAACAGAATGATCAATCTAAATTGAAATCAAAATTATTTTTTTTTAATTCTTACTTTTACTAGTGTGCCCTCTACTTGAATAAATCTAATCTAATTTTAGTATCAACTAAATTGTTAGTAACTTGAGAAATTTTTATCTTGTATTCAGTTAAAGAACAATTGATATAGTCTTCTGAAAAAGTCAACAGGTTTCATTTTTGATTGAAAGTTGAGATTTTACCAGCAGTTTTCTTATCTGTATTCTTCTCTAGTACTATTCTTCTGTTCGTTCCTTCCCACATTTGAATGTTAAGCAGAAAGGGAGGAAGGAATTCTTGTGTACACACAAAATTGACTGCTATATTTGTGTCTTCAGCTACTGCTGCTGCTATTAATATCATTATTACTACTACTACTACTACTACTACAACCACTTCTGATGTCTGTCTTTATTTACCCTGTTCTCTTAGCTTATTGACTGAAAATTATTAAAAACAAGAAAATGTAAAGAATTGTATAAAATCGTCAGAAATATATATTTTCTTAAAAAGTGTGGACATAGGAATCATCACTGAATGGTGACTCAGTTTTGTGCTTCAAGCAATCTTCAGACCATGTGTCATTACTCCTTCTCATGTGCTCCATATAGATGCTCTGAAGATCATCTGAAGTAAGAAACTGATAGTCACACTGCAGCTTTCATTCCTGTGTTCACAATTTATATTTACAAAAACTCTATCTTTGATACTGAGTACTCTTCCTCCATAAATATTACAAATTATAGGGATACAGAAAATGATTATCTCCCTTTGGTGGCGATAAGTCGCAGGGGTCACGTGACAGCTGCTTAGTGACCCAGTCATTCAGTTTGTTACAGCAGCCAAACCAAACAGTTGTTTTTTGAGCCTGGGCCAAATGACCCAGGCTGAGGTTAAATCTACCTTCTCTAAAGACTTGCTGTTTTCCATTTGGGGAATATGTCTTTGCCTGGGACATAGTAGATGAATCTGGAGTTCTAAACATACCTTCTCCAGACACAGGAGTATCTCCATGTTATTTGTAAGACCCTACATTTTTGTTTTTTCTTACACTTTGCTGTATAGATATGTGATATATTATTCTCTGTGTGGGACATGTGTATCCATGTATATATACAAGGTGTGATGGTTAAATTGTGGACATTTTACATTTTTAATTTCGCTCGATGCATGCTGTTTGTTTTTTATTTTGTCAACTGCACAGTATAGTAGGGTCAGTTGCACACTATGAGAAAAAGAGAACCATGATTCAATTCACTTCACCAGAAATTTGGAAATGGCATGCTTGGCATTTGTGCTGGAAGTTCCATTATGAACATTTCAAAATGTTTAGGTGTCATTCTGATGCAGAGGATGCTGTGTCCCCCCAAAATCTACCAAGAGTGATGAAAACTGAATATCCAGTCAACCTCATGGTGTTTGGAGTGATCACTAGTGATGGTGATGCTATGCTTCTATTTATCTTCCCACAGGGCCTCAGACTCAATGCAGAGGCCTATATCTAGTGCCTTGAGGAGGTAGTGATGAACTGGGTCTAGATGGTGGCTACTGGAAGACCCTATGTCTGGCGACAGGACTCTGCACCATGCCACACAAGCAGGAAAACTTAGTTTTCATTGTCAAACATTTTTGCGACCTGATCATCCCTTACATCTGGCCACCTAACTCCCCAAACTGCAACCCCCTTGATTATTACGTGTAAGGTGCAGTTGAGCAAGAGACCAACAAAACTCCTTGTAAGACCAAAGATGAACTGAAGGCAAGGATTATGGCAGCATTCACCAACTTAGGCAAGGAGACCATCCAGAAGAGATGCAGGAGATTCTGAAGTCGTCTGGAGGCCGTGGTTGAAGCCAATGGTGATTTTATTGAATAAATTTACTCTTTAGTATTTGAAGATATTTTTGTGTAATTTTGGTAAATATATCTGTTAAAATGAGATGTCAGTGTTATTTTCTTTTTTGCATAATTTAGATGACAATTTATCCATCGCACTCTGTAGTTTTGTGTATGTCTTAGTGGTATAAAAATGTCTCTGAAAACAAAGCATGTTTTTCAGTTCTTTTTCCTTTCAGCCATTTCCTACCATCCATCAAGTATGGTGTTATTATATCACAGATATAATAATGCACATAATGGGGAGGGGATACAAATGAGAGAAGAAACCTTTCTTCTATAGGTCTCTCCTGTTATAAAATTTTAAACAATGTGTGTGTGTGTGTGTGTTGTTAAACTTTTTATTTTTCTTGCATACAAATGATTTATTTTTGGGACATACAGTGTGCAAAAGCTGCCCAAATATCTGAATCCAAGCACTTTCAGCTAATGTATTAGACATTATCAAGGATGTTTTTGTTTGTCTGAATATGTATGATCATAGATCCATTAGGACCCATTTAAATCCACACAGAGACCTACCAACCTCTATCTGTAATATAATCATAGTTAAATAGGACCCATTTAAATCCACACAGAGACCTACCAACCTCTATCTGTAATATAATCATAGTTAACACCAGCATGATATATTAATCTAAATGCTGGAAAAGCTTAAAAATAAGTGTTAACAATAAAAAGAAGAAACCAACTTTCAATAATATCAATTATGAATATGCCACTGTGTTTAACAATTAAAACATTTCTATTGCTATAAAAAAAACCCTAAATATTCAGTTAAACAAAAAAAAATATCCTTGATAATGGCTAATAGATTAGCTGAAAGTGCTTGAGTCCAAAGATCATTTGGCCAATTTTTACACTATGTTCCAAAAAGTAATCACTTGTACAAATGCAAGAAAAATATAATAAAAAAGCTTAACTGAAGTGCCTTGCCAGTCATCTTCAATGAAACCTGTATATATAGAGGGTGTTTCATTAAGATGGATCAAAGTCAGCAGTAAATAAATCAGTGTTATTAGTAAAATAATATTGCCCAAATGTCTGCCAAGGCTTTGGCAGCACACCTCCACTCGATGGTCAAAAGATTTTGATGACGTCTCTGCATACTTGCTCCTCGATCTCACCAATATGCCTTATTATCTCGTCCTTCAGCTGTTGAATTGTTGTTGTTGGCGTAGACCTTACTTTTGAGATGATCCCAAATGAAGAAATCTAAAGGCGTCAAGTCAAACGATCGTGGTTACAAATTTATTTCGCTGTTTCAAGAGATGATGTGACCTGGGAACTTCTCATTCAATAAGGCCATTGTTGCATTGGCTGTGTGGCATGTGGCACCATCCTGTTGGAACCACAAATCTTCAACATCCATAGCATTCAGTTCAGTCCATAAAAAGTTCATTATCATGGCACAGTATCACTTGCCTGTGACTGTAACAGAATTCCCCGCATCATTTTTGAAGAAATACAGCCCAATGATTTCGCTAGCAAAAAATGCTAATCTTTCCATGGTTGAAATTGCCAAAGACTTAAGTTGTTAAAACTGAAAGAAAAAGTACTAAATGCATAAACTTAATTCACATTTAAAATCAGTCCAAGTTATTGGAACACCCTTTATTTATTTATATATATATATATATATATATATATATATATATATATATATATATATATATATATATATATATATATAATTTAGTGTTGTATAAATAATCTCACCATTTTTGACAGTTACTAGTAAGTTTTAAGGAAAACAGGAACTAAAAAGACACTTATACTTACAAACAGAATGAAACAGTTGAAAATTATGGGACAAATAATGAGGACAAAGGGCCTGGAGAATTTAATACCCACAAGACATACTGGAGTTAGGAGATGTGGATGGCTGTAGCAAGTAACCTATCTAATGAGTTTGTATGACTAGATAGCAGTGTGGGTGGGAACAAAGAAGGATTATAAAGGATCAAACATTACTTAGAGCTACAAGAGACAAGAATTTGTGGAGAGCCATGATCACCCACATCCAGAAGGGACTATGCTAGTGTCTATATAAAAAAAAAATGAACCAATTTTTAAAGTTTTTTAATCCATAACTCTTCAATATAAAGACAATGTCGATAATATAGTAATCTCCTTAACTTCCACCTCACTTCATAATTTAGGCAATCATGTTTCTCCACAGCTTCTTTTTCATATCTGTAAATTATCTTGAGAAAGTGCTTTGCTATTGCCTTCTTTATAATTTTGAATTCAAAGTTGTCCTTCTTCTAGACTAGGAAAGTCTACCTTGATATTTAATCCATATTTGGTTTGGAATATAAGAAATAAATTCATGACTTTTCCAGTGGGATTAATGCAAAATGGGTACACTGTCTCAGCCAGGATTTGAACCCAGTTCTATGAGCCCATTTTATGTGCTCTTAATTGTTACTCCATCTGTAACACATAATCTTGTATAGATTTATAGAGTTTCATTAACATTTGTTTCTGATATTCAAAAAAGCAGAAAAAATTTAATGTTCACACAAAGTTATTAGAGTGTATCAAAAGTATTTTTGTATTCTAATCAAGTGTTCACTTGAAAGCTCTTGTATATTTTTTGGTGCATTTAATCTTAACTCTTCTGAAAGTTTTCAAGTGCTGGTGGTTGGATTCTTCTGAGGATTTTATTTTAAAGCAGTATATTTGACAAGTGGCATCTACTTCTGGGCTTTATTTCAAGAGACAAGTTTTAAAATGCTTAAACCATATTTTGGCAGTACAACCAGATATTGTTTAATTTCCTTCTACTTTCCAAATTTTGAAAGAAGCTGCAATGGCTTCTGGGTTCAATTTTAAATAATACCTCAGAAATGCCAAAATGTGCCATTGTATTAGAACAGCCCTACACTCTTTACAATGGTTGATGGATGAATCCCAAAAAATCTGTGACTGGAACTCTTGAAATGCTTTGTCAGTATTTTGGCAAACATTTTTTATGTTAAATAATTGTCTTTGAGTGGCACATGTATTTCAATGCTAATTGATTATCAGTTCAAGATGGTAGGTGGTCAGAGTATGGTCAATCACCAGCAAAACACCAGAAAATTTTGAACCCATCTTTTTTTTAATCATTTCACCCATGGTGATAATGGCACTAGGATGCATGGGGTTACAGGGAGTGAAAGAGAATGAGAAGACTTTAGTGATGGGAAAGGACAATAAAAGAACATGATTCAGGAAGACAGAATCTGGCAATTGGCATTGCATTTAAATTTTTGAAGATGCTACGTGGCAAGGAAGAAAGAAACCAGAAGGGAGTTCCATAGACTCCCTTCTGGTTTCTTTCCTTCTGGTTTCCATAAACTATTAGATTAGAACATATCATTGCATCTTGGTAGTTGAACAGTAAAACAGTGAGACCTACTTGCCAATCTAGTAGTACACTTAAATTCATGCAGTCGAGGCACTAAGTAGGAAAGCTCACCAGAACAATTGCCATGGAAATATTTGCAGAAAAAACAGGGAAGTTTTTCATGTCAGTGAAAAAGTTACTGATAGATTGACTACGTTATAGATACTTCTTTGAATTTTCTATGAGCATTGTCATCAAACAATCTGTCAGCTTTCAGACTTGATGAGAGATCAGTTACATAGTCTGCCAGGAGAGTCTCACTCTAGAACTTTCCAGTATCACCTTGGAAATTTATTATTTTTTTTTTTTTGCATATTTGTTGGATAAAATAGATGCTTTTTTCATCATTTAGTTGAAGAATTCTGATGTAAGTATGTTTGTGTGTATAATGTCAATTGACGTCTCCAGATGCCCTGATGTATCCCCTAAACTTCTCTTCATCCTTTCCTCTATCACTCCTCTTTGCTCTTGCTCCAACTCTCTGCAACTCCTTGCATGCTAGTGGCTTCCCACCTTGCTTGGGGTGGAATTTGCTTTAAAAAAAAAATGTGAATGTGTGTACCCAACTGAGAATGAGAAATCAGAGACCCGAGTTCAGATTCCAGTTGAGTTTGTTAGATTCATTTATTCATAAATGTGCTTGGGAAAGGTGTGAATCCATCTCTTCTCACTCCAGCTATGTGTTAAATAGCAGGACATCTCTAGCCATGGTTGGTAACCAACCTAGAAGAAGGAAAACCCTGAATTCTAAACCATAACAATAGATTTACCTTGTCAGCAATAGGTATACTCATCTAACAAGTCAACAGCCATTACACACACACACACAGATAGTATTATAAATTTCAACTGAAATACATTAATGAATCTGTTAATAAATTCACTTGATCTATCTGTGCTCCTGATGAGAGAGTATCTGTAAAACTTGAAGTTAAGAAAATAAGTTTTATATTTTTTATTTTATAAGCGATGCTAAAATGTTCTTCACCTGAAGATCAGGAAATACTAAAATAAACTTTTACTCACATTTTGGAAAGTGGATTGTACCTTAAACTTTTCATGACAACATCAGAAAACTTTGTCTAGCACATGGTCACAAGAGTAGAGGAACAAGTAAACCTCAAACTAATTCAGGCAACTGCTTGTGAGACTAACTTAGTTCTAGTTTCTCCACCCCAGAGTCTATGAATGGTATGAATGCACAAACATTCACAGGGGTATCTCAATAAGCCTAAAAAGTTGATTGGAAATCATGGAGCCGGAAGGGAGTTCCACAAGTGAGAAGTGCCAGAAAAGAAACTTAGCCTAGACATCTTACTTCTAGTCAATTCGACTGTATATCGATGAGACGTCACTGCCAGTCTAGTACTGGTTTTAGTACTATTAGTACTGCACTAATATTCATAAATTCTAGGTACCATAATGAAGAGCTCATCCAAACAATTACCATGAAAGTATTTATAGAAAAGGTACAGGGAGACAACTTTACACCAGTGGAAAAGTTACTGAAGCCAAGATGATAGATCAGGACGAATGATATTGCTGATTCATTTTTAAATTTTTTCAAAGATCTCTAGATATATAGCAGGAGCACTGGACCGTATGTAGCAGCAATATTCTAAACATGGACGAATGGTAGACTTATAGATATGTAAGATAGATTCTGGAGATAAAAATTGTCTTATACAGCACAGTGAGTCAACTTTCTTAGCAGCTGACCTAGCAAATAATTCAATATAGTATTTCGATTTAACAGTATTTTTCTAACTAAAAAGAACTAGAAAGATTTATTTGCAGAATATAAGGTATGCTGATTAATTTTACAGTTTGAATGAAATAATTTTGTCTGAATTTTTAGGATGTGGAATTAATATTATTATGTATTGATTAATATGAACAGGGAACTCAGACTAGAGGACACATGTCCTAGTGAATAAAAAGTATTCGTTGAGCTGATTTACTTACTTGACAATCATGAGTTCAATTCCTGAAGTGGGTAATACAAAAACAATGTCATACAAGTGCTAACAAAAATTCTCTGATTTATCTTCCTTTGCTTGTTCATCAGTATCAGAGCACTCAACCACTGTGAATTGAATAAAAAGTTTGGTTTAAAATTCTTAGAAAGTTACCAGCAAAACAAACAGCTAAAGAAGGCTGGAGAATAGGATGGCTTAAACATAATTCAGTGTATAATAATAAAAAAGCATAAAAAAAAAGATTTCTGATGACCTGCCAGTTACCTTTGGTAAATTTATTCCAGCATCTTTTCACAAATGTTAGTTTCAGATGCTATCAATTAAATTATTATTATTAAGTTAGTTTCATTGCTGCAAAATGAAAATCAGTCAGTGGTCTCACCTGATTTTTGTTAAATTAATTTGCCGTTGATATTTCAGGATGTTCCCAAAACTTTGACCATTTTTTATTCCTTTGATAACTTCTACTAACCAGACAAGATCACTGGAATCTCAACCTCCCTTGTGAGATCTCAGTTCAGGTCACATGATCTGCATGACATTAACTGCATATCCAAAGCACTGTACTACTGAAAATATGACAAAGCTGAAGATGCCAAGGATGAGGTTAGCATGAGAGATACAAGCATATCCTGAAGGAGATGTTAGAGGCAATATTGCCACCAGAGATTTGGAAGCCAGGTCAATGAACAGAACTGAATGGTGGAAGATCTGTCACAGTAGCCTTTGTGGCACTGGATTGAGGAAAAGAAGCAATGTCACAGTGCATGATATAATGCAGTACAAAACCAGCCATCCCTTTGAGATGGTATTTTCAGCCCAGGCTCCTAGTATTGGTGTGAAAAGATGGATTGTTTGATTTTCAGTAAGAAGCAGAGAAAGGAATAATATAATTATATACACTCAGAAGCAAAAGCCATGTCAAATCAGAATAAAGTAGTATCTTTTGGAATGTTCATCAATGCATCATTATATATAGTACTACGTATTGTATTATATATAGTACTACATATTATATAGAGTACTACAACTAGTAAGGATGGAAACGAGCTTGCTAACTATTAAACTATTGTATTATAGCTCTCCCGTCGAACTCAACGTATGAGGGTCAGACAGATCAGTTCCCAGAAACTGAAAGCCCGAAAGCCACACAGGATTTGATTATAGTGGTGAAGGCTTTGTGCAGGGCCATCCACACTTTTTGGAGGGACGAATACAGGGACCTGGTGCAACGGATGCCACAAGGTCCCCAAACGACCCTCCGCAGGTTTTGAATTCAGAGTTGTCCTTCTCCTAGACCAGTTGCCATCCAAGGCTATAGAACCCAGTCTGTCCTGCTATTTACCCATAGTTGGAGGGAGAAGAAGAGGATTCACACCTTTCCCAAGGGTATTAGCACGTAAGTGAATGTAATGGAATCGACTGGAATTCGAACTCGGCTGTCCGATTCCTCAATCCAAGCCGTTATCCATTACTCTACCGTGCCTCCTTACTCCACTGTGCCTCCTAAACTATTGTAGGTACTTGAAACAAGGCGATGCAATGAGCAAAATTTGATGACCATAAGACCCATTTTTTTTCTAAAAATATTTTCTTTAAATACGATGTCATTTTATGACACATGGAATCATGTCTTTTTACAGATTGCTTTCCTTTATCTGTGAATTGCTATAGCTATTGGGTGAACATTACAGACTGGTTTTGTCTACTCCACAGATTTTGAATTCAGAGTAGTCGTTCTCTAAAACTGGGAGGTCCACAGAGGATTACATGATCCCAAAATGTTGACATATTCACAGAGGATTACATGAGTGGCAGATCCAGAAATGTTGGGATACTCACAGAGTGTTTCATATTTTGCTAATCCAGAAATTTTGGGACATGTTTGACTGACCCAGAAATATTGGAAGTTTACAGAGGATTACATATTTGGCTGATCCAGAAATTTTGGGACATTCACAGAGGATTTCATGTTTGACTGATCCAGTAATATCTAGATGTTGACAGAGGATTACATGCATGGCCATCAACAGCTGTCAATGTGGATTAAACAGATATAAAAGTTGTCAATGATGTACAAGTTGTTTGAACTGCCTATTGGCAACCAGGATTTCTTCTTCTTTTGTGTATGTCCCTTCAGGATGCAGGTGATGATGACTCTCCACAACTTCCTATCCTTTGTAGCTCTAAGCAATGTTTGTTCCCTTACTATCTCAGCATGTCCCTGTTCTGCCAACTATTTACACAAGTTCATTAGATCGGTTACTCACTGTTTTCCTTTCTCTTTCTCTCTCATATCCTGTGAGTGTCAAATTCTCTAAGCCATTTTCTTCATTACGTGTCCCAGGAATTTCATCAGTTTCTTTTGGACTCTAAGTACAAATGTTCCTTATGTTTCCATTTTCCATAAAGCTTCTTTGTTGCTCATGTTCCATTCATTGTATTCTCAGCCTCTTACAAGCAGAACCACATTTCACTTGCTTCAAGTTTCATCTTCATCTTTGAGGAAACTGTCCCACATTCACTGCTATATTTGTAAACTGATACCACGTAGCAGTTCAGGACCCTTTTTTTGTTTCTAATGAAATTTTCTTGGTTCTCAATTCTTTGTTTAAGTTCTGGAAGGCATCTTTCATTATTCCAATGGCCTTCCAATGTCTGTGGCATCATATTTTCTGTTGTCTTTTAAAATACTTCCTAGACAGTTAAATTATGTTAAGATTGTGCACATCAATAATAAATCCTCGTCGGTCTTCTAGTTCTCTTAGTGTTGCTTTGTTATAAAAGTGAAATCTACTGAAAAGCACATCTTTGTCTTATATCCCTTTCTATTTTTGTATATTTTGTTTCAATTCATTTTCAATCTCTAAGCAGAGGTGGTTTGTTCTCAATAAATGTTCCAGATTATTCTAATACATTTCCTAAATAAATTGAGTTTTCCTAGTAGTTCAAATAGATCTTTGTGTTGTACCTTATCAACTGTTTTTGTATAGTCTATGAAACAGTGTCATTTCTTTCTCTATTTATATTGCTTGCTGTAATATCACCCTGATCATAAAGATACTGTTAAGTTGTATTCTATGAACAATATTTGCTACTCTGCATAGGGACTGAATTTACAACCTCCTGGTTTTGTTGGATTAACCTGTCTCCCCTGCTGGCTCGAATAGGTTCAGCCCATGTAGCTCAATTTAAGCTAGTTGTTTTTCTCTGGATGCGGGACTTTTTCAGTTGCCTGATAAATTCTTGTTAGAATAATTCAGGACTGAACGGACTTTTTGTTGCCTGGATAATATCCCTAAAATAATTTCTTGTTCCAATGTCTTTAACAAAACCACTATTCTTACCCTATTCCAATCTAATTCTGCTGTGTACTCTATTCCTTAGAATCTGGATGATAAGCTTAGTTACCATTATTTATTCTATTTACATTCAGACTATTGTCCTCATGCCTAGCCTTCATCAGGTGTATATAGGTCTGAGTAACTTACACTCCAAGTGGTCAAGCATGACAAGCAGCAGCAGCACTTATCAGCAGGCAGGTTAGCTTTAAGACTACAAGTTCTCCACAGAGAATTATTCTATGGGACAATAGGATTATTTTTTTTATTATTTTTTTTTAAGCATATCACCCCAAGCAAGGCTGGAGGCCACTGTCATGCATGGGGTTACAGAAGGGTTGGAGGAAGAGCAGATAGGAGTGGTAAAGGAGAGGATGTGGAGAAAGACAGTGGGTCGATCAAGGCAAGGGGGTTACAGAAGATTTGGAGCGAGAGCAGATAGGAATGAAAGATGAAAGGATGTGGAGAAGGGAAGTGGATAGATCAAGGCAACTGGAGATGTCGATTGACGCTACACTTAAACCGTTGGAGATTGTATTTGTCAGGGAAACAGTAATAGGGAAGGGAGTTCCATAGGCGAGATGTGCGAGACATGAAGCTATTGTATGGCATGGGTTAGTGAATTTGGTGATATTGTAATTGCAAGTTCAATCTCTGGACTAGGCACTGTGTACTTGAACTCAAGCAATAACTGATCAGTACTAAAAATAAGAACAAGACAAAATATCCCCAAATATGGACAGTGGAACGAGAACAATCTACCTCCATATATTAAATAAAGGGTTCAGTTCTGAATTCCTTATAGGCTACCCAGACCTGATGAAAGCCAGAGCACACAACAGCAAAATGTTGGGATAACAACAACAAAGATGAAGACAATAGTCCAAATGTAAATAGTGTAAATAATGATAACTCATACCAGAAATTCAGAGAGAAAGCTTAGTTACATGGCTCATTAAGCTAGTTGTTTGATGGAGCTTGCATACATTTGCACCTAGCATCTTAAACAGTGATATGAAGATGGATCTACAAATTTCTTCTGGTATAGCCCCTTGTTGTATATTTTATTATTGTCATAAAGAAAATAATATAATGGCATAGTAATAATATTGGGGTGTATTAGAAGTGCTTTCATTGTTAATCAATATGGAACCACTGAAAAACTGTCTGTGTACTTGAAGTATTATGTGCTACATAATGTATCTTCTTTCATATGCCATATACTTTCAGAATGTTGGAGATCATGGATTTCCACAACTTCCTATGTTTCTGGTCTTTATTCATTGTTAAATTCTTCAAGATTACTTTTGTATTATGTGGCCCCAAAATTTAATCTCTTTTTGATTTTTAGAACCAGTTTCTTTGTAGTTTCTATTTTCCTTAAAACTTCTGTCCAGTCATTATTAGACCCACATCTCTGTTAATTCTCTTGTCTCTTCTTCATTTGTAAAGAAATTGTCCAGCATCCATTGCCATTAGTTATTACATTGAAGTATTCCACTCTGTTGGTCAGTTTTTCCTCTAGCATATAAAAGCATTGTCATTGACTATTGATTGTTATTCACTACTGGGCTTTTATTTCAAAGGACAAGTTATTAGCTTTGAAATACTTAAACCAGTTTTAGGCAATAGTCTGATGTTATCTCATTTGCTTCCGTTTTCCAAATTGCGTGTGCATCTTTAGTGCCTTTATTGAGGCAAAGTTTAAAATAATGCCTCAAAATTGCCTGAATCTCAAAACTGTATCCATTACAATAAATAAAACAAAAGCCACAGCTGAATAATTCTGATTATAATATGAAATATATTAATAATGATAATAATAATAATAATAATAATAATAATAAACTTATAGTCATTGATTGCCATTATATATATGTATACATAAAATAAGCTTTGAAGTAAAGTTCTATAAAAAAGTAAATAATTTTTGTACATGCTAATATCATAATAATAATATAGTGGAGATATAGATTGTCTTTATATATTTCTATAAAATAATCTCAGAAATAGTGTATAAAAAGCATAAATATTTTTAATATACTCTAATAATAATCGTAGTAATAATAATAATAGTAACAACAATAATATTAAGAACATCAACAATAGCAATAATAATAATAATAAATTATTATAGCAACAATACTTATGACAATAATATCAAAAACAGCAATGATATCAAAAACATCAACAACAATAACAATAATAACAACAATAATATCAACAACAACAATATCAAAACTGTTCCTTGAGACTTTATTATTCATACTAACAAACATAAAATCCACTGGGCTAGACATAGTTATTAAAGACTCTAAATAACAAAAATGTCTTCTCATAGCTAGAGCAGCATCATCAGATAAAAACATCTGTTTAGGAGGATGACAAAATAAATAATGACAAGGATGTTGAAACTAAAAATAATGTGATACCTTGAAACTACTCTTATACGCATAGTAATTGGAACCCAGTTATGATAAAAAAAAAGGGTACAGACAAGAAAATTAACATGATCCCTGATAGAACATGTTGACAAGAGATTCAAAAGATTGCATTTTATGGAACTGCTTATCTGCTCAGGAGAGTATCTCTATCTATAAAAGCAGGATGTGTGTGTGTGTGTAACGAATGCACAGCAGCAATTTTCGACAGATTTGCACCAAAATTTACATGCACATGCTCCAAGTTAGCAGAAGGCCAACACTGAATTTGCATTTCCTAACTCCCATCGATAGTGGAAATAAACGATTTTTTCATGCTTCTACGGCAGTTTTCATGTAGTTTGCGGCCATTTTCTACTGGCCAGAGTGAGAGCCTATAGCTGGCTGCCACAAATAGGCAGGAAAATTCTATTGGCCAGCATGAGAGCCAACAGCTGACTGACACAAATGTTAACTAGCATGCTAACATGCAAAAAAAATCAATAGCTGCATTCGTCACAAGTGGAAAAAATTTAAATCTGCATGGCACTTTACTCCAATTGGCTCATTCGCTTGCTTAAACTCAACGTTGTTTCTGATTCCACAGAAATGGGTTGGGTGTGAAAAAGTATTTGTTGTTAGCATTCTTTTCTCATTCGGCTTTTCCAGTTACGAATCCTTTTTTAAAGCTGATCGTTTTGTGTTCATTTTGTTTAGTTCTTTTTTCGTAACAGATTTAATGTTTATAGAGCTTAGAAAAAATTCGCAGTGTGAGATAGGCAAGAAGTAAGGCATGTAGCAACATCAACACGGCAAAGGGCACTCCTTTAAAGGCAAGGAAGGGCAAAAATATTTTAAGTCAAGTGATAGCGATTGCTGTATGAGTCGTACGATTTTTGAATCAAGCACGGGCAACGCCGGGCCATGCTGCTAGTTATTAACATAAAGAAAAGATAAATGCCATACATGATAATTATCACTTAATATCATAATTTGTGCATACAAAATGCACATATTTACTACTTTGCTTCATCCAAGGTCTCATGTAATGACCCAGTAAGAAACTGTGCATAGACGAATGGTTGGTGTTTAAACCAGCTCTCTTACTAGTTATTCTGCTGGTGAAGAGCACACGACAAAAAAAGAGATCGGTCAATTCGAGGATACCCGCCTACGAGGGTAGCTAGCAAATCCCCATTACAGACTCTCACTCAGGCACATTTGTGTTTCTTCAACACCCACAGAGCCAACCTGTGGTTTATAATGCAACTATGCTGAGTAGACCTTAGTTACAGTTTCTGGCAGAGTGCGTGTTATCTAGAATGATGAACAATACCAGCACACTCAAATCCTCAGTCACAATGACTTGTGACTTTGTGCTAGCATAGCTATCAACGTCCTCAAGTGTTCTGTCTACCTAATTTCACTCACAAGGCTTGGGTCAACCCATGGTATGGTTTTCAAGCACTTTCCAAAGGTGCCACACACTGGGATTGTCCACCTCCAAGCCAATAACATCAGGAAGTCTCCTTTCTGACAAATCAACCATGGTGAGATTCAAACCTGAGTCTCATGGTCAGAAAGCAAACATTCTAACCACAATATATATATTACCAATTTGTGAGTGGGAGGGATAATTCCAAGAAGGATATTAATTCAAAGAGAGCTCAATGTAAATTTGAATTATAGAGCATTAAAATAATAAATTAAGAGGGAACCTTTTCGAAATAAATTATAACTGAATTGGATCTTTAAGGTTTTCTCTTGATTTATTATTATTATTATATATATAAAGCTGTACCCTCTGTCTGTTTGTTATTGAACTCTTCCTAGGGTTTTGACGCTAGACCCCCATAACCATATATATATATATATATATATATATATATATATATATATATATATATGTATGTGTATATATATATATATATATATATATATATATATATATATGTATGTGTATATATATATATATATATATATATATATATATATATATATATATGTATGTGTATATATATATATATGCACACACACACCAGGTGTAACAGCAAGATTGTCCAACTTATGCAACAGTGTAATTGTCCATCCCACAAAATGTTTAATATCTAAAAAACACTAAACTAATTGAGTTTTTTTTTCCAGGTTTTCAGATAAGACGTTTAGCTATCTTGATACATAGTAAAATCGACCATGCTATTAACTATATAAAATTTAATAATAATTTCTTTTAGTATATATATATATATATATATATATATATATATATATATATTCATGATCTTAATCTATAGTGAGATGAAAAATATAATTTCTGGTTGCAGTGCCTATTGTATAACTCCAATGTGCAATTTTATATGACCCAACAGAACCCAAATTATTTTTATACTTCAAAATAGAGGATAGGAGTATAATTTGTATATAAAAGTTATCTCCTTTGAAAATGAACCCCCACACCCCTTACAAATGCTGACCTCTCAATATTATCATTTTATTGAAAATCATTTATAATTTGTTTGTATTCCTTAAATTAGCACGGTGGAGTAATGGACAGTGGCTCGGATTGAGGAATCAGAGAACCAAGTTCAAATTCCAGTCAAATCCATTACATTCACTTACGTGCTAATACTTTTGGGAAAGGTATGAATCCTGTTCTTCTCCCCCCAGCTATGAGTAAATAGCAGGACAGACCAGGTTCTATAGCCTTGGATGGCAACTGCTCTACCGCAGAAAGCAACCTACTGTGAAAAAAAAAAAATCTGCCTCGTCAGTCATGTATTGAAAGATACATGATCGCCTAAGCGTGTATCACGCATGGCACATAACTAACTGAAGTTAACACATTTTTGCAAGTTGTTGTAGAAAATTGAATTTGGACAATATAGGTTTATAAATTCTATAAGTCACAAAATGTAAACATTGTAAAATTTGTATTCATACAGCTTGCATGCTGCCAATACTACTCCTTGGGGACAAACACCGGATTGTTTTAAAACACTTGTGATACTCACAAATGGTCATGAAAGAAAAAAAATTACATGTTTGCATCTATAAAACAGACCTTGTTGGGGGGGTGTCTTTCCCAACAGTAGCAATATGTGATATTTTTGATTGATGAGATTGATGAGGTAAGCTCCCATTTTTCTTTTTTTAAACTGGTACCTTAACTCAATACCTCTAGTTACTATGCACCATTTTTGTTACTTAAATACAAGATAGCAAAAACTATTACTATGATAGACACTTTCTTTCTTCAACAAATGAACCAAAGTAAAAAAAAAAAAAAAAAAGAAGAAAAAAAAAGATCTAATATATTGCTGAAATTATAGAGGAAAAATCATTTTATTCAAAAGAAGCAAGATTGGAAATGTGGAGATGAATTATTTGCTTATTCTCAACGGTGTGACCAGAAGCCATTCATTAATACCAAATTCTTTCAATGGAAATAAATTTGGTACTGAATAAAGTCAAATTGAGCAAAAGATAGAGAACTCTTTCTTTTTCTACTCTTGTTGAATATGCCGTCCTTATACTAGCTTTACTTTTCTTTCTTCCTTATTCTGTTCCTCCCTTTTTAAACGTCACTATCTCCGGGTTTTCTTCTTGCAAACTCTTTCAGCACATCTTCCACTCTCTCCAGTCACTACAATTGCTTTTATTGGAAACCAAATTGTGAAAGCTCTCTGGTTCTTCTTCAAGTGTTCTCTTGAGATTGAAGTTAATGGTTGGAGGCTTTATAGCGTCAAGGCAGTATTTTCATTGCAGAGTCTGCATTAACAGTGCACGAAATATGCTCCCTGCCCACTGTCCTTTTTATTTATTCCTTCTTTCTCTTTGTTCCTTTTTCCTACTTTTTTCTTTTAATCTTCCTCTTCTTTTCCTATTTTTTTGTTTCTTTCCGCCTACTTCCTTTTCTTCTTTGCTTTCTTTCCTTTTTTTCTTACTCATTTCTTTTTCTTTCTTCTCTTTTCTTTCCTCCATTTTTTTCTTCTTTTACATCCTTTCTTCTCATCTTCCTTAACTTTTCTTCATCCCTTATCCTCCCAACGTCCTTTGCTTTTTCTCACCCTTCTTTTGTTTCCTTTTCTCTTCACTTTCTTTCCTTCCTTCCTTTATCTCTTCCTTTGCATTTCTTTTTATATCCCCCTTTCTTTAATTTCTGCTTCCTCTTCCTTTCTCCATTTCCAACTTTTTCTTTATTTTCCTTTCTCTTTTACTAACAAAGTAAAAGAGAAAGGAAAAGAAATTTTCTTTATTCTTTCTTCTTCTCTTTCTTTCTCTACTTGATTTTTTCCTTTGCTTTTCCTTTGCATTTCTTCTTCCTCTTTTTCTTTACTTCCTTTCCTCCTTTTCCTTACCACAACCATTGCTTTTCTTCTACCATTTTCTTTTACTTCTTCCTTATCATTTCTTTTCATCTCTCTTTTTCTTCTCTCCTTTCTTTAACGTCTCCTTCCTCTTCTTTACTCCAATGTTCTTTTCTTTTCTTCCTCTCTTTATTTTCCTCTCCCTTTTTTCTTCTCTTATTTATTCTTTTCTTTAGTCTTTCTCCTTTTCTTCCTTTCTTTTTCCAATCCTTTTCATTTTCTCTTTCTTTTCTTCCTCTTCTTCCTATCCTCCTATTGTTGTTCTCTTTGTCTTAACAGTTAACATTCTGACTTTATAAGAGGCTTCTGACAATCACTAAATCTTGCCCAAGGTAGTCCCAGAACTGAACAAGACAGAAGACTTGAAATCCTCAAGATACTTAACATATTTACGTAACCCAAAGTTGGAATAATTTTAAATGCATCCATTAATTAAACTTTCACATTACCTGAAGACAAATTTTGTCTGAGCCAGATGCAAGAAATTAAAATTATTACACAATGACTTGAACTTGATCTCAAAATTTTTTTAAAAAAGAATGAATGCACACTTTATCAGCCAATAAGTTCATGCCATCTTTTTTCTTTGTTTTTTTTTTTTAAGTAAAATCTTTTCTTAGAATTGAATCTGATTCACAAGAAAGCAAATCTAAACACAAGCCAAATTGAAAAATTAACATTAATGAACTCTAAATCCATTACCAACAAAAATGTCTATACATTTTTGGAATCTCCATAACATAGCTTCCCTGTGCCTTTTGTATAAATATTTTCATGGTAATTGTTTTGATGAGCTTTCCTCTTTGGTATCTAGACTTTATGAATTTAAGTGTAGTACTAGATTAGCGACATGGTCTCATCATTTTACACTTGAAATGGATTGATGTAACTGCAAGTTCTATGTTAACAGTTTCTTCTCTTGCACTTCTTGCTTGTGGTACTCTCTTCCAGCTTCTTGCTTTTCAGCCATCTTTGATCTTGAAAAATTTAAATGCAATGTCAATCATTATCGTCTGTCTTCTTAATTCCAGTTATTTTATTGTTCTCTCTCCTTAATAATTGCTTTCTTTTTCTCATATTATCTCATACTCAGTAATCCCCTTGTATCTTAGTGACTTTATTGCCTTGCTTGGAGTGCAAAAAAAACAGTCTCTCACTCTCTCCTACTCAGTTTATACATTTGTTTGTGTGTCTGTGTGTGTTGAAACTGTATTCTCTTTTTTCATCAGGAAAACCACACCTTTAGCCATTATAATAAACCAATGCTCAATTACATATATACATTTCTCCTAAGTATGGACTTCTTAATATCTAAACCAGTTAACATGAATTTCACTATTTAAAATAACAAGGATGACAACACAAATATATACCAAGTGTAACAGCAAAATTGTCCAAATCATGTAACAGCATGCTATAATTATTTATCGCACAAAATGTTTAATATCTAAAAAGACACTAAACTAATTGAGTTTCTTTTTTCCAGGTTTTCAGATAAGACGTTTAGCCATCTTGATAGCATTTGTCATAAGAATCACTGAAAATCCCTTTGGGTTATTCAGCTGAAAAGGGAACAGGTTAAAATCATTTTGTATCGACCCCACTATGACTTCCCAACTGAGCAATGGTGAGAGGAAAAAGATCATTCAGGCCTTCAGTAATGGTACCAACATTCATACTTTGGCTTCCATCTTTAAAGTCCACTCAAGAACCATCAAGAGAACAGTGATTAAGTTTAAAAAAGAATGAACGGTACAGAGGAAAACTGGATCAGGAGGTCACAACAGCAAAAGGGATCATTGTTTTAACTCAGCACTAAAAAGATCAATTAGAGAACATCCAAATCAATCCACAAGATGTTTGGCGCATGAGAGAGGAGTTTTAGCCATGACGGTCCAAGGAGCAGTTTAAAAAGACTTGGTAATGAAATTGTACGTGAAATGTGTGAGGCTCCAGGACAGAAGGTTAGAAGGTGAAGATCATCTTGAATAAGTTGAAAAATGATCCTGGAATAATTTATATATATTTGAACTTTATTTCAATCCTTCATGAGCTTCTGATCCTTAGCTATGATTAATTACTGATGAACATGTCATTTTCATTTATGATTGAATTCATCACAATTCTGTTAAGCTTTGAGAGTAATCATACATTCTTACTACTCAAAGTAGAGTCCAATAGTGTTATAAAAACCTCAGATAATTCCAGTAAGATATCTTTAATCATTTCTAAGATATAATGGTTCAAAGCTTAATCTAATGATTGGACAATTTTACTGTTACATGATTTGGACAATTTTGCTGTTACGCCCAGTATATCCACTAAAAATAATGTTTATGGTAATAAGATGTAATATCAGATTTAAAGAATCCGTTTGAAAATTACTATATTTATATTTTGTGTACAAAAATAAAACTAATAGATATACACTTCAGAGAGTCCCAAAAGGAGATGAGCATTCCTTAAATAGGTTTACTTTGTCATAATGGTTTTCTGTTGCCTAACTCGTAGGCCCCGCTTTGACTAAAGGTGTGCTTTCTCTGATGGAAAAAGTGAATACAGGTTTGATTCCTGTCACATTTTGACATATATGGGCACATGGCCAAGTGGTTAGAATGTTTGCTTTCTGACCATGAAACCTGGGTTTGAATATCACCATGGTTAATTTTTCAGGGAGGTGACTTCTTGATGTCATCAGCCTGACGAGGTAATCCCAGCATGCAGCACAAGTAAACCAAACCATGTGCTGAACTAAGCATTGTGAATTAAATTGGGTAGACAGTGGTTGTGCTAGCACCTAGTTGCAAGTCATCATGGCTGTGAATTTAAGCAAACTGACTCTGTTCAAACTATTGAAAATGCCAGATTATGCACTCTGCCTCAAAAACTAATTATGGTCAACTTATCATAGTTGCAGTATAAGCCACAGGTGGGTTCTGTGGATGTTAAACAAAAACAAATATGCCTGAGCAGGTGGCAGGTGTCTGCAATAGGGATTGGCTAGATGTGTGTGCTCAGAAATTATATATATATATATATATTCAAATAAGTTTTGTTCATGATGACAGACAGCTTATGTCTTATATTTTTAATAACTTTTTTTTTTTTTTTTTTACTTAAGTTCACCCAGCACAAGGCTCGAGAGCAACTCAAGGTAGAGGGTTACTGAGGTTTATGATATGAATGTAAGAAGAGGTAGTAGGAAGTGAAGATTATGAGAATAAGGAGGTTAGATAAATACAGACTTTGAATTTCTTTTACTGTCTTGCTTGGCAATGAATTAAGCCAATTGAAATCTCAGCCTAAAATGTAGACAATTCCCTTACATGTTCAACACCAAAATAGGGAAACTAATTTATCAACAAGATTAAAAAAAATATAATAGACATGACTTATCTGTGGTCTTTAACAAAAACCCGTTTGAATAAACATTTGTTGCCTAGCACGATATTTGGTTTCATAAAATGTGTGTGGGTGATTATTAGAATGGCTAGCCAAGATCAAATTACATCAGAAGCTATTCCAGTCACTTTGCCCTGATGGCCACTTCTCATTTCAGTTATGAATAAAATAACATGGGAAATTGTTTTTTTTTTTTTTGTTTTTTTTTAAGCTTTGGAGATCCAGGAGAAGGTTCTTTGAATTTAAACATCCTGCCAACTCATCATGGGTCATTATGCAAAGTAAGGACTATTATTTTCCATGTCCAACAATACCTAGTAGAAGATTTGAGAAACTATAATAAATTTTCTTTTCTTTTTTTTTTTTTTTTTTTTTGGATAGCTGAACTTTTTCCTTTAGATAAAAAATGTGCATATAACCCTTGATGAAACTTAATATTATCAACTTTTGCACAGAATCTTCGCAGATTTTCTTCATGTTTTCACATAACAATATATATCAGTGCATAGATCGACTACATTTGAGATTATAGTCATTGTGAACTCCCTTGCTATGTAACCCATAGTTGGGGGGGGGAGAATCACTGGATTCATAGAGTTTTCCAAGAATATCCACGTGAAAGTGAATTTAACAAACTCAACTGAAATTCAAACTCTGCTTGCTGATTTTTCATTCTAAGTGACTGACTATTGCACCACCCCCACACCCATGGGTTGCATACAAACCTGAATAGTTGTCTCTTCTTTTGGAGTCTGATCGAAAAAAAATCTATCACTTTTTGTGTTATGTCCCTTCAAGGCATGGACAATCATGGCCTTCCACAGCTTCCTATCTTTTTTTTTTACTTTCAGTAATACTTTCTCACTCATAACCCTTCTTTGTCTTTCCAGTACAAGTTTAACCATCCATTTGCTTAAACTTATCAAGTACGTTACTTGTTGCTTTCCTTTGTTTTTCTAGCCTTCCACATGCCCTGTCAGTGTTAAATTCGCCAAGCCTTTTTTCTAGATATGTATCCCAAAAATTTCAGGTCCTTTTTTTGAGTGTTATCAATATTTTCTTTGTAGTTCCTATTCTTCTTAAACTATCTAATTGTTCACTGGTTTTGTTTATGGTTTTCTCAGCTCAAATGCAAAAAATTTAGAGCTGAACACAAGCTGGAAAAGCGTAATTTTGTTTGCTCTACATAGATAGAATTGGAAGATGGTCAAAAAATTTACCTTTCATCAGGAAGGAGTATGCTAAAAATGTCCTCTTGAATTTGCTCAAACAGCAGAAGTTTAAATATCTGGGACGTGTTTTAAAAGAGGGTGGCAAAGATGATACCAAAAACTGAACAGACATTGGAATAGCAAAAGATGCCTTCCAAAGCTAAGAAAGAGTATATGAACTACAAGGTGCCCACAAAAACCGGGAAAATTTGAACAGTTTATTTAACTGTTGGAATTTTTGTTACAGTTATTGAAACAAAAGTAAAGGATAGAAATTTAGTAGCTTAAAACAGAACAAAAACATAAATGTTAGATGTGGTGTTCAAACTAAAAATTTTACTATCTTTTCTATGTTAGTGTTGTAACCTAGAAAAAGTTACTGAATGAGGAATAACCAAAATGGAGGTTGGAAATGAAATGGTAATCTTTATAACATCAACAAAATACAATACTCACCAGCGGCTTGAAGTAGGTAAACCGCGGCTAGTTGTGGACTACTTAGCATATTACCCACACTTATAATAGTCTTCAATGTATTTATGAGGATTGGGACATACCCATTAGTGTTCATAGGTATGGTATATAACAATTAATTTATTTTCCTGTTTTTTTTGTGGAGCACCCTGTACTATGTAATATCAATTCTGTGAATGGTAGAAAATCTCATCAAAGATGAAGAAGAGACTTGAAACAACAGAGATGTGGTTCTAGAGAAAGATACTAAAAATATCATGGATGGTGCACATAAGCAATGAAAAAGTCAGAAGGAAAACAACAAAAAGAACACTTAGTATCAGAAAGAGATAGTGGAAATTTTTTGGACACATAATGAAGAAAGAAGGCTTGGAAAATTTGATACTCACAAGATATATTGAAAGCATAGTGGACAGGGGGAAAGCAGTGGGTTATCTGCCTGATAAGCTTGTGTGAATGGATAGCATAATAGGGGATATAGGGATGGAAAAAACTTTAGTAAGACCTACAAGGAATAGGAAATTGTGGAGAGCTATGATCGCCCACATACTAAAGAGATATGGCACATACGAGAAGAGATTAGCAAGTTTGGGGAAGAGTTCAAAGTTGAACAAGAATGCAAAAACATAAAATTATTGCTTATTCAATTTTTTTCTTCATTAGTTAATATCTGCAAGTGGGTGTATGGTTTTGAAGTTTTCTCCAAATATGGATTTTTCTTTATATGAAGATGTAAGAGTCTCTCTTCTTCCTTCTCAGGTGAGTGCTTATATATCTACCTGTCATCTGGTTTGTCCCACATGTGCATACGCTTGGTGCAGCTGGGTTGATCATGTGTTTAGATGTTGGATCAGCCACTGACATTTAGTGAAGCTGCAGATCTGGACCTAGTAGGTCATCTCTCAGGACAATCTGCTGATGCACATGGCTTCTCTGATGGATACTGTGTGAAAAACTAGAATAAGTTACAAAATACAATACTAAATTGACTTCAGACTTCTATGAGACTACAGTATTAATCTACCTGGGGAAAAATCAAATTCACTACACAACAAATATTTTTCTGTAAGTTTAGGTTGCAGCACATCACTCTATATTAGGTTCCAGATGTATAAAAAAAATTAAGATAACTAAAGGTCCGGATTATAAATTACATAAACATTAGGCCTAAAAGCTTGGAAAGACCAGTTTGCCCATTCTCCCATTTCCTATAAGCCTCAAGTAACTGGTATATAGAGAACACTTAAGGAGTAGTGACACATGGTCTGAAGATCACTTGAGAAACATGATATTGATTGTCACCATTCAGTGTTGATTTCTATGTTCACAGATTTCCTAGCTCCAATAGTGAGCACTGTTTCTTATAAGTATAGTAATTTTACACATATACGCACTATATATATGTATATATATATATATATATATTCATGTAACAGTATGCTGTTACATGAATTGGACAATTTTGCTGTTAAACCTGGTATATATATATATATATATATATATATATTTCTCATGTTGTCTATCTGTGTGTCTGTCGTGGGCATTGTTACCTCGCCCAGGCCGCATTTCTCACCTGATTTCGATGCGGTTTTCACCACAAGTTTGCAAATGGCTGCCGTAGGGACATGACAGAGCCCGATTTTTGAGTTCGGACTCAGGTTCTGAAAAAAATCGATGATCGAAAAAATCTGCTTACAGAAGGAAATTTCAGTAAGATATCTTTAATCATTTCTAAGATACAATGGTTCAAAGCTTAATCTAACAATTAGACAATTTTGGTGTTACATCCGTCGTGTGTGTGTGTGTGTGTGTCTGTGTGTGTGTGTGTGTGTGTTAAGCTATTTAAGCTAATAATGTTGATGAAGGTTTCAGAATATATTTATATGATAAATATATTGTATGAATTCAGGTTTTATTAGCTACATTTATAATAGCATGTGGCCGAATGGTTTGGGTGTTCACTTTCCTACCATGCAATCTGGGTTTGAACTTTACCATGTCAGGAAGGTGACGATGTTATTTGTCTGGGGCAGGTGATCCTAGCATGTGGCACATTTGACCCAAGCCTTGTGAGTGAAATTGAGAGCCGTCAATGGTTGTGCCAGCACAAAGTCACAAGTCATCATGTCAGGCTGTTGATCATGCCAGATAATTCTCTCTCTCTCTCTCTCTCTCTCTCTCTCTCCCTCCCAGAAACTATAACTAAGGTCCTCTCAGCATAGTTGCAGTATAAACCGCAGGTGGACTTTGTAGGTGTTGCACAAACACAAATGTACCTGGGTAGGAGTCTTCAACAAGGACTGACTAGCCACCCTAGTAGGCAGGCTACCCTGGATACAAGTGGCCAGCCTTTATTTATAATAACTTATTTAGTGGTATGAAATCTTCATATGTAATAATAGGGACAGATACCATGACCTTCCTGAAATAAGGTTAAAATAATAGACAAAGTGCCACACCAGAAAGTGTTGATGATAAAGGTAATGCTTTGTTTGCATTTGTAGATAAAATTAAGAAGTCAATTTTAATGTGTGTATTTTTACTGAGCCAATGCTCAAAAGAATTATATTTTAATGTTAAGACTTTCTGACATAAAATTAACCAATCCACACAGAGATGCACACACAAACATACATACACACACACACACACACACACACACACACACAGGTGCATGTGTGTGTATGTGAATTTAGTTTACTGTCTGTCTAACAATAAATACCATTTCGGCAAAACTGAGTCAAGAAGATAATTTGGAATATTTTGTTTGTTTACTACTAACACTTTGATTTCTTAATATTTAGAAATTTACTTAAAAAAAAAAAAATGTTTACCAAAAAAGTATTATCCTCTGGAAATACATGAGTTGACAATTTTTGTTTTTTTGGCAAAATACTATAAATATTATTTTTATTGAGTACATGTGTTTGAGTTGCTATCCCTATACTTTTTTTTATTAAACATTAAAATTGATAACAACCAGGCTAAGTCCTACTAATGTGTGTGTGTGTGTGTGTGTGTGTGTGTGTGTGTGTGTGTGTGTATATGTAGATATATATATATATATATATATTTATTTTTTTTTTTCTGTGATTGTATTTTTGTTCATATCGATTTGAAGAAACTTAAAAATTATTGGGTACAAAATCTATATCATAATGATTCGATTCTGTTTATGCATGTTTGTTACATAGCAAAAATAAAACATTTTAGCAAGACTTTTGCTGGAGTGATCCTGTTGAAAACCTTTAATATGAAGAATAAAGTAATTTCAAGTTCAATTTGCAACTTAATTCTAATATTATGTGTTTGCACTTTCATTCACCCAAATAATAATCATAATGGATTGTTTTTTTGATGCTTGTGTTTTTGTTACAAAAGCTAAAAAGAAAATCATGTCAACATCTGAAAATAAAAAGGAAGGAAATGATTAGTAATTTCTGAATAAAAATAATGATAACCTATGAAATAATGATTGTGTAAAAACCTTGAAATTTTAAATGCATTTAGACTGATTCCAATGTTGCTCTCCTTGTTTATTTGCAAATAAATACTACCTCTGCATCCTACTTTATGAGTTTAAGATACTCCTGGCTGAGACAGGAAAATGGATCCAGGTGTTTGAGAATAAATGCTTGAGAAGGCTTCTCCGCATCTACTACTGGGAACACAAAACCAACGACTGTGTACAGGGCAAGGTCATAAGTCTTGTAGGCTGACAGGAATCTCCCCTTACTAATATTAAGTGTCGGTAGATGGCATGGTTTGGCCACATCTGCAAGAACATCATACAAGGCACTGTTGAAGGTGAACGCAAATGGGGATGGCAACACAAAAGCTGGTAAGACAAGATCAAAGACTGGATGGACATGACAATGCCAGAACTCCTGAGAACCACAGACAATAACTCATCTTGGGGAAGGTTGTCTGCTTCTTCTGCCCTTAGGTCTCCCTGACGATTGAAGCAGTCAAAAAACTGATCATGATAACTACCTCTGTTCCATTAGACTTGAGCATAATACGACCCTGTGCTTCCAAAGCTAAAAACCGTGAATAAATTACATCATTGAGTATAATACAACCTTGTAGTACAGCCATCCCTATATAAATATTTTTTGAAAAGTTGTACTATATTATCCATTTAACCTTAATGTCCTGCATATATTTCACTAAAATATTTAATTTTTCTCGATATTAAAGAATAGAAATAAACCAGATCCTTAACGACTGTTTCTTCACCTAATTTCCATTTCAAAACTTATTTTTGAATTATCGGGGAAAGGTGCTAACTTGACATAACTGGTAAGACATTTTAAGGTGTTAATTAATTGATCATAATTTATGTTTCATATAACTGTTTCATATAAAAACTTAATCTTGTGAGCAAAACTGAGTGTATTGTCAATCTTGCTGTTTAAAATAATAGGTATTTTAAGCTGAGTAAAAATTTCTGAAAGCATGTACTTGTGTATAATATGACCTTCCTTTTTTGGTCTTTAATTTTGGCTCAAAATTTCTTGTATTAGAAAATACAGTAAACTTTTTATACACAAAATGTAACAACTCTTATGCAACTGATAATGGAAATGACTTGACTCTGATCTTGAAGATTAACTTCAGTGGTCTTTAACCAGAACTGTATACGTACATTCTGTAACCCATTGTTGGGTATTTGGGGTGTGTCGAGGGCAAGATAGCTTGACAGAGCCCATCTCACTTTAGGCTTACAGCTTGGATACGTTTTGCTACTTCCATGGAGTTGAATCATCCACATTTCCTCTGTGTCCCAAAGGTAGGAAGAAAGTTCCTCTCAGACAGCATTTCCCTAAGAACTGCAACTTTGTAAAATAGACTCCTGCATGGATGCTTTCCTCAACACTACAATTTTAACCTTTTCAAGACAAGGCTCAGTTGCTAGCTATGCTCGTTATCCACCACTTCCCGTTCTATCTATAGTACAGCACACACCTCTTTCATCATAACCATTTTAACAGTAACTCTCTACCTTGAGTGACACTTGAACATTGTACTGGATAAACTTTAGTATAAAAAAAAATGATTGTTTTTTGAATTCCTCATTGTCTTAGACTTAATGTTTAACAAATGTAAAGGACTCAGATTCCCCTATGATTTCACTTAGAGCTAAAAAGGGAGATGAATTCATGACTTTCCAAAAGGCATGACTGCAAATTGATTGTCTCAGCTGGAATCTGAACTCAATTTACTCATTCCATTTTCTGAGCCAGTGACCATTATATCAGTCATACCTTCTAAATCTTTAAATGAGTATAACAAGAGAATAAACAAAAACATTTTGATTGGAATGTTATAATAGAAACAAAGAGATGAGAATGTTTGTCGAAATAATTTGTGTTAAAAAGTTCAAGGTTTCTGAATTTTAATCATCAATTTATTTCATCAGTAATTGTATATTTAAAATGAAGTCCAAAGTCTGATTTGGATGTGTGTTTACAATGTTGAGTTGTAAAGGTTATGTCTAATAATAATTACAATTGCATAATTCTGAATTAGTCTTGCTAGTAATATTTATTTTTTAAAAACATTGTTGGTAATATTTTTTCAAAAATGTATTGTTGGTAATAGTTTTTTTTTTTTTTTCTTAAAAAATTTATTGCTGGTAGTAATTTTTTTTACAAAGTGTTTCTGGTATTAAAACCTATTTTTACACTTTCATAGTCTTTTTACCCCAGTTTAGGAGTTAACTATTTGCCCATAGCTGGGACCCTAACAGGTGCTACCACTCCGGGTCATGGTGGCCCTGGGAACACCAGCAATTAAGAGGTGGTTCCACGCTCCTCAAAACCTCCTGATCAGAGGCCTTGCTGTTGGACGTAGTTTATCGTCTTACCCAGGATGCTTTTTTTTTTTTTGTTGTTGCTGCTGCCGCTATATGTTATGGTGTATAGTTTTAGTTTAACAGTGAATGCATTGGATATTGCTGCCACATCTGGTTTGGTGTTTCTGCTATGTATTTAGAGATTCTTGATAAAATACAAAGGAGTATCAGCAATGTTATTAACCTGCATCTTTGCTTCAGTCACTTTCTCATCATTGTAACATAGCTTCCATGTGCTTTCTCTATAAATATTTTCATGGTAATTGTTCTGATGAACTTTCATCTTTGGTATCTAGACTCTATGAATTTAAGTGCAGTACTAGAGGTCTCCTCATTTTGCAGTTGAAATGGCTAGATGTTCTATATTAAGAGTTTCTTCTTTTGCATTTCTCAGTTGTGCAACTCTCTTTTAGCTTCTTGCTTTCCAGTCAACTTTGTTCTTTAAAAATTTAGATGCAGTGCCAATCATTATCTTCTGTCTTGATTCCTGTTTCATTTAAATGTTCTCACTTCTTAATCATGTTTTCTTTTTCTCATGTTCTCTCATACTCAGTAACCCCTTGCATCTTCTTGGCTTTATTGCCTTGCTTGGGATGACATGATTAAAACACAAAAAAAAACCCAGACCTTTACTCTAAAGCTTATTTCATGTACACATCTCAAGATTATGCCTCAACTATATTATTATTGTTGTTATTATTATTATTATTATTATTATTATTATTATAATGTATTGAAAAAGTATTTTCAATTTTTACAGATATTTAGTGCAAAGATTATTTCATATATAGATTTAAAGATTATCTATGACCCCACTAGAGTATTAACATTATAATTATATATGGAGATGTATCAAAAGTATTTTTGTCTTTTGCAGACCTTTACTCCAAAGCTTATTTCATGTATACATTGACAGTCTATAACTAATATATATTTTTTTAATCATTTCACCCCAAGCAAGGCTACAGTGCCACTAGAACACAGGGTTTACAGGAAATGAAAGTGAATGAGAATATTGAAAATGGGAAAGGGCAAAAAAAAAGAACAGGCATCAAGAAGACAGAAGATGGCAACTGACATTGCATTTAAATTTATGAAGAATGTAGTTATCAGGGAAGCAAGAGAATCAGAAGGTAATTCCACAGGTGGGAAGTCTGAGAAAAAAAACTGGTAGAGTAGAAATGATGGTTGCATCTAGTTTCAACAGTAATACAATGAGACCTAGTTGCCAATATATATATGTGGAGCACCAAGAAAAAAAACTCGTTTAAGCAGTTACCATGAAAATATTTCCAGAACAGGCAGTGGGAAGCCATTTCACATTAATGAGAAAGTGACTGGTGATGAGATGCCTGGTTAGGACCAATTGTATTACAGACCCTTCTCTAGATTTTGTCAAGAATCTAGAGATGTATAGTAGGAGGAACACCAGACCAGATATGGCAACAGTATTCAATGCATGGATGAATGAATGGTAGATTTATAAATGTGCATGATGGATTCTGACAAGAGAAATAGTTTTAGTTATTATATATATTATACCATTGTCAATACTATTCAGAGATATTTGTTGCTGCAGATGTTATAAAGACATATAAAAGTATTGAGACATTTATATATTATTTTAAAATGAGCATCAAAGCTACTACTCTCAGAATTTGCAAAGTTAAAGGAAATTACACTATTTACATTATTCGGACTATTGTCCTCATCTTTGTCGCCATATTTATTACAACATTTCGGTCATTGTACACTCTGGCCTTCTTCAGGTGGTTGGAATGTCGAACTGAACCCTGTATTTCGCTCACTGGAGTAGACTGTTCTAGTTCCACGTGCCATGTCTAATGGATGTCAGTTATCACTTATCTCCTGTTAATTCCTCTCCAAAATAATAATAATAATGTAAATCGTGTACATAATACCTCATCTCAGAAATACAGACAGGTACTAAAAGAAATTAATCAATACCTAAACTGGTTTAATCATTTTAATGGCAGTAATATTTTTTTTTTTGAGATTAAATCCAAAAACAGATGACAATCAACTACCAGGAATGGATGGTTTAAGGGACAAGGTAGATTGATTTGTTTTTTCCAGTTTATCAAACCTTTGTAGGTTATTTAAAGTTGAAACATTTTGGATTGTAAGAATAGTTCTTTTCTTGTTAAGGAATATTGCATTAACAATTTTTTGGAGATGACAATAATTTTTTCCAGTTTTACTATTTAACCCATAGCTGGGGGTAGAACAGATAGATTCATACCTTTCACAGGAGGATATGCATGTAAGTAAATGTAACAAACTTGAATGGAATTTGAACTCAGCTCTCCAATTTCTCATTCTGAGCCACTATCCACACACAAGATAGATGAGAAGATAACAACCAGTACTTAATAACTTTCAGGTGAGTGAAGATTATGAAAAGATATATGTAGAATATTACATAAGTTTGTAAAAAGTTAATTAAGAAGTGGAAATATTTTGATATTTTCCACTGTTATTAGGATGTTTGGCATAGCTATATGTTGTTCACTGCATAGCCAAGTTACTCTCCTGTACGTTTTGTATGCAGGGTGTTTGAATTTTTCTTTGTTACTGTTCCTTAAAGTGAAAACTAAAATACACATTACTTGAGGCTGCTTCAAAGACTGTATAAATTTTCCTTGTTTCAAATAAAGCTGCACTGACTGAAAAATTTGTTGATGATGGAGCATGTGGCTTTAGAAGAACAACTTCTTCATCATCATATGAGGGGAGTGAGGAGGGAGGAAGCATGTTGTTGTGCCGGTGACGATTCTTCCCATTCCAGCTGTATTACTGCATGGCACAAATAGATGATCTCATGGTTCAACTATTGTCTCAGACAATTCTTCTCTCTCTTTGGATTTCTTTCCTCTCTCACGCTCTTTCTCTTTTTCTAATTGCTATTTTTTCTCAATCTTTTCCCTCCTCACATCTTTGCCTTCTCTTCTCCTCTCTCTCTCACACTTTTCTCTGTTTTGTTTTCTCTGTCCTCCTTTTTTTCTCACTTTATTTTTCCCTGATTTGCATTCTTTGTCCCTCTCTTTTTCTCTCTCACTTTCTCTTTCTTGATTTGTTTTCTTTGTCTCTCTCTCTCTCTCTCTCTTCACTGATCTGTTTTTCTCTGTCTCCCTCTCTCTCATCTTTCTCTTTTCTTTATTTCCCTGAATTGTTTTCTCTGTCCCTCTCTTTTCTCATTATTTTTCTCTGAATTATTTTTTCTCTCTCTCTCACTCTCTTTCTATCTCTCTCAGATTGTTTTCAATTTATTTTGGTATACCACTCTTTTCTCTGTACTACTTTGTCTCCTCCTCCTCATCCTCACATCTGCTCTCTCCCTTCCATGACTCTTTCTCTCTATCCCTCTTCTTAGGTACATTCTTTACCTCTCCATAGACTCTTTGTTCCTCTCCATAAACATTCCTTATCAGCTTTTTCTATAAACTTTCACTCTTTTTCTCTCCACATTGATACTTTTTCTTTTTCCCTTACTTTTCCTCCCCAACATTTTATTTTCACCTTCTTCCTTCTTAAAGTTTTTTGTTTTTCATTCTATTTTCTTTTCTAAAAGCCTGTTTCTCACACAAACTTTTCTTCTTTTGCTCTCCCTTTTTTCTTTCTCTCCCTTTTTTCTTTTTTCTTTCTCTTCCTTTTTTTCTTTCTTTCCTTTTATCTACTTTTTCTTTCTTTCCCTTTATCTACTTTTTCTTTCTTTTTTCTTCTTTTTTTCTTTCTCTCCCTTTTTCTTCTTTTTTTCTCTCCCTTTTTCTTCTTTTTTTCTCTCCCTTTCCTTCTTTTTTCTCTCCCTTTTCCTTCTTTTTTTCTCTCCCTTTTTCTTCTTTTTTTCTCTCCCTTTTTCTTCTTTTTTTCTCTCCCTTTTTCTTTTTTTCTCTCCCTTTTCCTTCTTTTTTTCTCTCCCTTTTCCTTCTTTTTTTCTCTCCCTTTTCCTTCTTTTTCTCTCTCCCTTTTCCTTCTTTTTCTCTCTCTTTTTTCCTTCTTTTTTTCTCTCCCTTTTTCTTCTTTTTTTCTCTCCCTTTTCCTTCTTTTTTCTCTCCCTTTTCCTTCTTTTTTTCTCTCCCTTTTTCTTCTTTTTTTCTCTCCCTTTTCCTTCTTTTTTTCTCTCCCTTTTCCTTCTTTTTTTCTCTCCCTTTTTCTTCTTTTTTTCTCTCCCTTTTCCTTCTTTTTTCTCTCCCTTTTCCTTCTTTTTTTCTTTCCCTTTTTCTTCTTTTTTTCTCTCCCTTTTCCTTCTTTTTTTCTCTCCCTTTTCCTTCTTTTTTTCTCTCCCTTTTCCTTCTTTTTTTCTCTCCCTTTTCCTTCTTTTTCTCTCTCCCTTTTCCTTCTTTTTCTCTCTCTTTTTTCTTATTGTTCTTAAATTTTTATATAAATTTGTAATTCATATGAATATTTGTTTTTTCTTTTATCTTTCATATAAGAATTTTTTCTCTTTTCTTTTTCTTTTCTTATTTCATTCATTTGTTCTTCATTCTCATAAAAAGTGATCAGCCTGGGTTCATGTGAAATTATTTAACTTTAATTTTGCCTCCATTTTTATCAACTTCTTCTTCATTCTTTGTTTCTTTCCTTTTTTGTCATTTTTTTTTTTCTTTTTTTTTCGCCTGGACCTTGATTTCAAAACTGTTTCATCACTTTTAAACAACTTTTGCTGTTATCACAATTTTCCTTTTTTTTTGTTACATTTTCCAAGTCAAGTACGTTTTTGTTATTGTTTTTTTTTTTTTTTTCTAATTGATGCTTGCTCATAGGTTTGAGAGTTCTAAAATCCTAACTACTGTTAATAATGATCTCTTTGACCTAATTTTATTATGAATATCTGTCAAAATTTTCCTTCCATTCTCATGTCTTTCATTTTATCTTTTATTCCTTCATCATTCTCTTCTTTCTCTGATTAATTATTATTTCTTTATCTTTTTCTCTTTACCTTTCTTTTTCATATCTTAATTATTCTCTCTCTCTCGATTCACCTTCTTTTTTCTTTTATGTTCTTGTTTATTTATTTTTTCTCTCTTCACTCTCAACCTCTCTGTTCATTAATAGGAGTAAATAGGTTTGCCTATCACCTGATTCACACTCCTCCCTGGTCTTTTGAACAGGAGCTGAGGTTTATCTCTTGTTTCCTGTTTCGGATTGGGTTTCCATTCCTTCTATATTTCTCTTATTTTCTTTCAGTCCCAGTAACCCCTTGCACCTTAGTGGCATTATCACCTTGCTTGGAGTAAATTGATTAAAAAAAACCTTCTCTTTAACCTTTTCTCTTTTGATCTTACTTCTTTTTCTTATCTTCATCTCTCTTTCTTTCGCAACTTATACTGTTTTCATCTTCTCTATCTCTTTTCTTAGAACTCTGTCTATTATATTCTTTACATCTGTTTTGTTCCACTTTTTCTTTCTTCTCCTCTTTTGTTTTTCTCACTCTTATTGCCTTTCTTTCTCACCCACTTTGCCTCTCTTCCACAATCTCTATCTCTCTTTCTTACTCTATTCACCCCTCTTTTTTTACTGTTTTTATCTTTCATTCTCTTTGTCACCCTGTTTCTCACTCTTTTTGCCTATCTTTCTCACTGTACCTCTCTTTCTCACTCTCTCATTGCTTGTCTTTCTCACTCTACCTCTTTCTTACTCTCTTTAATTCTCTTTGCATTTCTTTATCACCCTCTTGTCCTCTCTTTCTCACCCTTTTTGCTCCTCTTTCCCACCCTCTTAGTTTCATATATTTTCTCTTTCTTCATGTTGCTGATTCTTAACCTCTGCATTTATTTTTTTAAAGTTTTTCTTTTATTCTAAAAACGAACTCTATTCTGCAATTTGTAAAGCAGAACATATGTCTGAAGAAACAGATTACAACAAATCAGAAGCAGACAAACCTTAATCTTCCTCTGTTAGAAGGATTCCACCATACTGTCATCCTTTTCAAATGTTCTTAAAGAAGCCACCTAAGAATCAAAATGAATTGTTTTAACATCAATTTTGAAACTCGACCTTTTTCTTTCTATTTTATCAATTTTACCAGCAACGTTTCTGGTCCAAGTTCACCTTTTTTAATTCTTCCTTCAGCTTTAAGGTTAGCTGGAGGAATCCTTAAGATGGTGGCCATGTCAAACTATCAACAAACTTTTCTCCTATTCAATGACACTTTATGGTGATTAAGCAGCACTAGGGTGCCTGATAAAGAACCTTACCCCCAATCCACAAAAAATAATCATTTACTCTCATATTAAAGAGTTTCCATGATATGGAGTTGAAAAGAGAGAAAGAAATATTTTTACAACGGTCTTATCAAAACATCTTATATGCAAACTCTACTTTTTATTAGCAACAGTTCTGTACCATATTTTTATTTTCTACTTGATAGGTATAGACCAAGAATAGCCCAATAGGGATACCACAGAGACTAAATCACATCCCTGGAATGTAGGTATTAGTCATAGCAGAGTGCAGAGGACAAAATGAAGACAAGGCACGAATTTCAAAAAGGAGAACATTATGTAATGCATAAATTCATGGCTGGTGGATGCACAGTCGAATAATGGATAGCAGCTTAGATTAAGAAAATGGAGTGTCATATTTTTTATCCTCTGTTCTGAAATACCAATAAAGAGTTACCTATCTCTACCTCCTTGAACTCAGCAGTCTTAACAAAGACAAAAATTTGCAGATGCAAGTTGTTTGAAGACTTTCCAGCAATATTATATGTTCAGAATTGGATATGGCAGCTCAATTACAAAAAGAAATAAATAAATCGCAAGTCCAAACTCAAAGATCGAGAGACAGAAAGAAATGTTGAAATCATGAATCTCAGGTCCAATGTCGAAAATCCCAATATATGTAAATGGTTAGAAATCCAACATACAAGACAACAGTTACTCACAAGCCGAGAACACCAACTGCTTTTATCGACGGATCAATTTTTTCATTGATTGACTGTTGAAGATTGCAAACAATATTAGCATATTCGAGATGCTTTTTTTTTTATTTTTTTTAAGCTTATCACCCCAAGCAAGGCTGGAGGCCACTAGCATGCAAGGGGTTACAGAAAGTTTGGAGGAAGAGCAGATAGGAGTGGTAAAGGAGAGGATGTGGAAAAAGATAGTGGATCGATCAAGGCAAGGGGGTTACAGAAGATTTGGAGCGAGAGCAAATAGGAATGAAAGGTGAAAGGATGTGGAGAAGGGAAGTGGATAGATCAAGGCAACTGGAGATGTCGATTGACGTTACACTTATTTTATGGCAATAGTTGCCACTGACGTGTTTCTATTTTGGTTATTTTGTCTTTGGCCTATTGTACAGAACACACATGCCCTTTTCCTCCGTAAGTGACTCTCTTTCACCACATTATATAATCACTTAGAAATGAATCTACATTATGAATTATGATTATTATCCTGTTAAACATTCCTATATGTGATAGAATATGTTCAAAACGGTAGAAAAGAAAGGGAGATCTAGATAGGGATTAAAAGGGAAGATCAGCTGACTTTTGTTTCTGTTTCTACCCTGACAGAAAGGAAATTTTTTTTGATCATGTTCACCCCAAGCAAGGCAATAAAGCCACTAAGACACTGGGTATGAAAGAATTAGAAAACAGAAGCATTACTAAGGAGCGAGAACAAAAGAAGTGTAATTAGGAGGATAGTCGATAGTGATTGACATTGCATATAAATATTTGAAGATTAAAGTTGGCTGGAAGAGAGTTCCGCAAAGGAGTAAAGAAACTATTAGCATAGAACTTGCAGTTACATCTAGCCAATTCAACTGTATATCGATGAGACCTTGTCGCCAGTCTAGTACGATGCTTATATTCATAAAGTCTAGGTTCCATAGCAAAGAGCTTATCCGAACAATTAACATGGAAGTATTTATAAAAAAGGGACAAGGGGCAACTTTACATTGGTGGGAAAGTGACTAAAGCAGAGACACAAGATCAGGACCAATAATATTGCTGATTCTTCTTTAGATTTTATCAAGAATGTCAAGATATATAGCGGAAGCACTGGACCATGTGTGGCAGCAATATTCTAAGCATGGACGTATATATTATATTCGAGTTGTTGTCAGATGGAAGACCCATGCCAAGTATTTCAAATATAAGGATTTTTTTATTCAAGGAATTGATAGTAAGTTAATGTCTCATTAAGTCTTGTTAGTGAAGTGATTTTGCCATGAATTACATTAAAATTGCTATTTAATTCTTTGTATAAATTGTTCCTTTATGATTTTATATATATATATATATATATAGTGTGTGTGTGTGTGTGTGTGTGTTATGACAAGTCTATTATCTCATTAACTTGGTCCCTCTCTTTCAGTCAGCCTCTCCACTCATATTATGTATTTTTAAACTGATGAAGTCTCTTGACAGGACTGATTGAAATGTCCTTTGAGTTGACTGTACATTATCATGAGAAAAAGAAAAACTAGCAAAATAAAAAATGGTGAGAAAACACCTGTGTAAATCATAAACACACTGTGTTTATTCAGTAAAGGTTATAGCATTGATTTAACCCTTTCCTGGTTGGAATGCTGTGTCTTCATCTGCAGTTGGTTGGCTAACTGATTGTTCTCCACAAGGACAAAGAATGTGTAGTGGCAAAAGAAAAGAGCTAGTGTGGAACAGTTGGCATCAGAACTTCAACCAAAAGTTGTTGTTAACCTTCTGAGTTTCAATTTGTAAGTTGGAAACTATTAAGTTAGAATTTCTTTGTTTTCTGCTATTCTTCCAAATCATTCAATCTTACAGAGAGTTGTCAAACAGCATGTCGATAGGGTTTGTTGATATCTCAAACCACAACTATATTGATTGATTCTGCAACTGCCTGAGGGCCAAAAACAAAGATATATTGAGAAGTGTTAGATAAATGGGTGGAGTCTGGTACCCTCAACAGGTTTGATTAATGATTTTTATTTCTCCATCAGTCCTTTCCCAAACTAGCTCAAATTTTGGCTGGTTGCTATTCTATCCAGTTTCCACATTGTGATATCATCATTTCATTGGCATAATTCACTTAATTAGGTGGAGTCATGATTCTTATATCATCCACCTTTAGCCAATGAGAAGTGGCAGCTAAGATAACTTCTGTTTAACATTTTATGCATAAGCAATTATTGAAATTTATTAATTCATCATTCGGACCATTGAGGCTTCTGTCTCTTGGGTGAATAAGAACCTGATGCCTCTCAATAACATGAAATACTCTTAACTTTTCCCCAAAAATCTTAAAGACCATATGTATATCTGTTTAGTGGAAGAATAGATATAGACCTATAATAAATCACCTGTCAAAATTGCTTTCCTTCTTCTAGGCTTTCTTTCGCTAGCCAGAATTTTGGCATCACACCAGTAAAAATGTATGTTTCAATTCAGGGTTTTGCAAAAAGTATTAGCTTTTCTTTATTGTAGTCTTTGTTCCAAATGAAGCAAATTACAATATTTTGTCAAAAAAATTTTTGACTTTACTGCTTTAACATACTTGTAAAATCCAAGTTAACCAAATTTACTTTTCCAGGATTTTATGAGGTTAATTCTATTATAGCTGTTATGAAATGTGATTTCCTTCATATTTTCTCAGTCCAGCGTTAATTGTTAATCTCACATATCTTATTCTGCTTCTCCCCTTACAGCTCAGCCACTTATATAGTCTCTATGCCTTAGCTATGCTAATTAGGTAGTCATTTACATATCACTACAATGACCAAACATTGATTATAAATTTCATGTACTTATAAAATCTTTCCTAGTCATAGTGCTACAGTGTATTATCACACTCAATTTAACAATTTTCCATGGTATATGTCCTGATGAGCTACATTCCTTAGTCCCACCAGTTCAGATCTTCACAGCCAAGACCCACCATGCCATATAGACAAGGATGAATCATTTACATATCACTACAATGACCAAACATTGATTATAAATTTCATGTACTTATAAAATCTTTCCTAGTCATAGTGCTACAGTGTATTATCACACTCAATTTAACAATTTTCCATGGTATATGTCCTGATGAGCTACATTCCTTAGTCCCACCAGTTCAGATCTTCACAGCCAAGACCCACCATGCCATATAGACAAGGATGAATCATTTACATATCACTACAATGACCAAACATTGATTATAAATTTCATGTACTTATAAAATCTTTCCTAGTCATAGTGCTACAGTGTATTATCACACTCAATTTAACAATTTTCCATGGTATATGTCCTGATGAGCTACATTCCTTAGTCCCACCAGTTCAGATCTTCACAGCCAAGACCCACCATGCCATATAGACAAGGATGAATCATTTACATATCACTACAATGACCAAACATTGATTATAAATTTCATGTACTTATAAAATCTTTCCTAGTCATAGTGCTACAGTGTATTATCACACTCAATTTAACAATTTTCCATGGTATATGTCCTGATGAGCTACATTCCTTAGTCCCACCAGTTCAGATCTTCACAGCCAAGACCCACCATGCCATATAGACAAGGATGAATCATTTACATATCACTACAATGACCAAACATTGATTATAAATTTCATGTACTTATAAAATCTTTCCTAGTCATAGTGCTACAGTGTATTATCACACTCAATTTAACAATTTTCCATGGTATATGTCCTGATGAGCTACATTCCTTAGTTCCACCAGTTCAGATCTTCACAGCCAAGACCCACCATGCCATATAGACAAGGATGAATCATTTACATATCACTACAATGACCAAACATTGATTATAAATTTCATGTACTTATAAAATCTTTCCTAGTCATAGTGCTACAGTGTATTATCACACTCAATTTAACAATTTTCCATGGTATATGTCCTGATGAGCTACATTCCTTAGTCCCACCAGTTCAGATCTTCACAGCCAAGACCCACCATGCCATATAGACAAGGATGAAGCATTCTCTTTGTATTCCATTAGTATGGAAGAAGTTCATTTTGGATAGCTTCTTCCAAAGAACTGCTATTCTATGAAAAAAAAAACAACTCCCAAGTGGATGCTTCCCTGAAAACTACTGCTTTAACCTCTTCAAGTTTATGGTCAACCATAACCTATCCTCTATATCCTCATAATCTGCACTTATTTCTCCTTTCTATGTCCACACATGTCTCATTTAGTAACCCTCTACATTGAGTGGCACTTGAGCTTTGTGAACATTTAGTGAATGGTAAAAAAGATAAAAACATTTAAGCTATATTTAAAAGCATTTATATACTTTCTAAAACTTACATTGCATTGTCATGTTTTTATTCAGAAAGCAGCAGGCTTATGGCCGTATCATGTTGAAATACTGGTTCTTCTATGATCACTGAAGTTAAGCAACATCTAGCTTTGTCAGTACTTCGATGGGTTACTGCTTGGGAATATCAGTTGCTGAAAGCTTGGATGTGCAGGTGGTGTAATGGATAATGGCTTGGAATTGGAAATCAGACAGCTGAGTTCCAATTCCAGTTGTGTTCATTATATTCACTGACTTGCAAATGCTCTTGGGAAAGGTATGAATTTACTGCTTCCCTGCTCAACTATGAGTTAATTAGTAGAACTTACATCAGTAAATCATTATTATTGTCCAAAAATTGCAATCTAAAAATATTTTCTGGCTTTAAATAACCTGCAAAGGGTTGATAAACTGTAAGAAAACAAATCAGTCAATTCAGAAAGCAGTAATTATTAGTATGATATCCATATGTATTTTTTGTCGATATCTTGAATTTGTATGTTGGTTTTCTATGCATAGCTTAGACGTAGCACAAGGCTGAAAGTGTGAAGCACTCAGTGAGGACCAAACTCACTATTCGGTCATAATTGATCTAGCAAGACAAGCTTGCTAACCATTTGTTATAACGCGCTCCTAGTGGTTATAATATTATGTCTTGCTTAGGCTACTCATGACATCATTAGAAATTCTCCTTGACTGACTTCAGCGGACTTTCTTAAGTTCTTTATATAAGGCATCTTGTCTAGTTCATTTGTGTTACCAGAGAGTGTCTTATTTACTCCACAACATCACCCCTTTTGAGATTTTTTTTATTTCTTAGTATTCACCCTTCACTCCTCTTTCTGGTGAGTTCACCACTTACTGAAATTTGTATTTCTTTTGTTTTGGGTCAACCTCTAGTTTTTCTGTATGTTTCAGTTTTCTGGTAATCATACTTGTACATTCAATGAATTCTTGGGATGTTGGTATGTCAAAAATATCATACGTAAGTGTAAGAAAAGTGCATTGGAATTTGAGGAAGAGGTAATCCATGTCCTTACCAGATGTTATAGCTAGAAAGTTATTTTTCCCATGTATTGAAGAATTTTGACATATTTGGGAAGAATATTAGAATAATCCAGAATCTATACTGGCAGCAAACTGTCTGCATAGAGATGGAGAATGAATTCAGTAAATATACAAAAATAGAAAGGGGTGTAAGACAAGTATGTGCTTTCTCATGAGACTTATTCAATCTATACAGTGAGATGATTCTGAAAGAATTAGAAGTCCTACCAGGATTCATTACTATCAGCCACAATCTTAAAAACATAAGATATGGAGAAGACACAGTTTTGATAGCAGACATGAAAAAGAAACTACAAAAACTCTGAGAGAAGGTAGTGAAGGAAAGTAAGAAGAAAGGACTAAATATCAATTGCAGCAATGCAAAATATATAGTCGTTAGCAAAAGGAACAGCCCAACATGCAAATTACAAATTGGAGATACCAAAATCAAACAAGTACAAGTTAAATATCTTGGAAATGTTATAACAGGACAGAAAGTACGACACTGAAATCTGCCTTCCAAATAATACCTGCTATATACTGGAGGAAGCATGGTGGAGTAATAGATAGTGGCTTGGATTGAGGAATCGGAGAGCCATGTTCAAATTCCAGTCAAATCCATTACATTCACTTACATGCTAATACCCTTGGGAAAGGTGTGAATCCTCTTCTTCTCCCTCCAACTATGGGTAAATAGCAGGACAGACTGGGTTCTATAGCCTTGGATGGCAACTGGTCTCAGAGAAGGACAACTTTGAATTCAAACCCGGAGTGGAGCCCCAAAGGCGGATGGACAGCACTTTGTGCTACCTTCTGGCAACTCCTGCAGCCGTGTTGGTACCAAACTGTATTGGTTTATCCTCTCCTTTGGTCTCTGCTAGCAAGACCAAGAGGGGTAACTAGACATCTGGGCAGCCCTAGTTCTCCATATATCCCGCCCAGGCTCATAACGCACCATGCTACTCCATCGTCTCTCGAGACGGACGGATGCTACCGACGACGACCTGCTATAGAGAGCTAAACATCTTGTCTGAATAGCATTTCCACTTTGTTTCATTATCTCCACTTTTGTTTGTATGTTATTCCACATTCTGCTAACACCCATTAATTAATATAGAACACATTGTTTCAGATTCTTATTGGACTTTCTTGTCTTAAAAACTCTCCCCAAAACTATTTGAAAATTTACACTGCATTTCATAGCCAAAACCTTGAATTTAAATAGAATGTGAGATATTTTTTTAATCATTTCACCCCCAAGCAAGCGAATAAAGCCACTAACATGCAAAGGATTACCGAGTATGAGAGAATATGAGAAAAAGAAAACATTATTATAAGGACAAAAGATAACGCTTGACATTGCATCTAAATCTTTGAAGATCACAGGTAACTGGAAATCAAAAAGCAAAAAGAGTTCCACAAGTAAAAAGTGCCAGAGAAAGAACTGTTAACATAGAACTTACAGTTACATCTAGCAATTTCAACTGTAAAATGATAAGACATTGCCAGTAATCCAGTATTGTGCTTAAATTTGTAATGTCCAGCTATGAAAGAGGAAAGCTGATCAGAATAATTGCCATGAAAATATTTATGAAAAAGGCGCAGAGAAGCAATGTTATGATGATGGGAAAGTGAAGCTGAGATGCCAAGGCAGGATCAATAACATTGCAGATTCTTTGTATTTTTCAAATGTGTAAGATAGATTTTGGCAAGAAAAATTCTCTAGCATGACACAGTGAACCAATTTTCCTAGCAATTGATTCAATATGATCTTTCCACTTCATGTCAGCAGAAAATGTTAGCCTGAGAAAGTGCATGGAGTTACTCTACTGGTGGTTAGCATTAGCCCTGCTGATGGAAGGCAAAAAAAATGTTTCTCTTAAACAATTAAAAGAGAGCAGTTTTGTTTTGGAGGAATTAAATTGACAAGTCATTTCTTGCCCCAGTTAACAACAGATTGTAGGTCATATTTATTTTTAGATCAACTTCAAATTTAATCTTATTGACCTGATCAGACTTACAATTAAGACAAGTGTAAATACTTGTCATCAACGTATATATCTATATCTATCTATCTCTCTCTCTCTCTCTCTCTCTCTATATATATATATATATATATATATATATATATATATATAATATATGAAGAAATATAGTCTTAAGATGTGCTATATTTATGGGATAAAGTGCTCAATATCAGAGATAGAGCGTGTGTAAATATAAAAGTGAACATAGAAGTCAACACTTAGAGGTGACAGTCTGTTTCATGCTAGATGTAATCGTCAGGTGGCCTGATGATTACATCTAGCATGAAACAGACTGTCGCCTCTAAGTGTTGACTTCTATGTTCACTTATATATATATATATATATATATATATATATATATATATATATATATATACATACCAAGTTGAGGACTGATAACATCAGGAAAGTCATTGATGAAAATTAGGAACAACATAGGTCCAATGATAGAGTTATAATATAACATATATAATTTTCTCTTCAAAGAATTGTTCTAACAGTTAATATTGTTTGGGCCAGTGAGTTATTCACCTTCCTTTGGGATTTATATTTATGGAAAAAATAGGTGTCCCTTTCTTCCTTCTTTTTCCAGGTTTTGTTGCAAATATATGAGAAAAATGCTTAAGTTAAAATAAACAACAGAAAGACAATGGAAAAACATGAAAAGTTTTTGATTAAAGGTAATAAAAATTAAAGAAATCCAAATATTGACCACTATGATATACGACTTGACAAAAGTCTATAAATTTTGCTTTTGGAGACAATGAGAAATATTAACAAAATATTGCTTACATATTTATTTATTGTATATTGTTCTTGAATACCGGCAACTGAAGACACTAGCCACTTGCCCAATTGGAACCTATATGTCATTTCAAAACCTTTTCCAGAATGACTTTGCAGAGCTAGGTAGCTCCACCTAGTGGACACCTTGAGCAGCAAGATTAGAATTAAAAGAAAAATGACAGAAAAATTTTGAAAAGTTATTCAAATGATTGACCTTCTTTTGGTTACTTTTGTTATGACTCTGGCATTTTGTCTGATCAATTCTACAGCCTTCTTCTATAAGGATTGTATTTCTGAAGAAAATCTGCTGATGACTGGATTAGCCAAAACATTGTGTTAAAAAACAAAGATGTGTAGAATACATTTGATAGCCTGGATAACTCTTGGAATGATAATGACTCTTCTCAAAATTATAAGGTACCTGTAAAGAAAGCCATAGAACGGATCATCTGAAACATTGTGGTAACGGTAAAAGAAATGCAAAGAATGGCTTCAATTATCTGATCAACTCTTGTAATAACAATGACTCATCTCAAAATTTATAGAAGGTATATTCCAGAAGGTACATCTAAAGATAGCCTTAGAATGGAGCATCCGAAAAATGGTAACTGTAAAAGAAATACAAAGAATGGGTTTAGATGACTAATCAACTTTTGGAATGACAATAACTTTTCTCAAATTAACAGAAAGCCAGATAAAAAAAATAGTAGATTTGTGACAGAAATTTAATGGACAATTCTGAGTTATAAAAATTAATGAATTACAATTAATTAATCATTGTTTATTAACATGTAATATCAGAGGTTGGATTTTTTAATCAAATAATTTCATCTAAACTTTCATTAATGATTACATTAACGAAATAAATTCTGGTATTTCAGAAATGAAATGATAAATACAAAAGTAATTTTTTACCAACTCATTTAAATATGCTATACATATGTAAGTTTTAAATAATATTTGTTGCAAAAAGATATGTACTAGTTGTACCCTGTCAGTGAGACTACCATGAAACTCCACACACAAAGCACGACTCAACTTGTCAGCCTCTGTTACCCCTCTGATGTTTTCTAGCTTATGCTCATTTTATTGAGTGGCTGAGGTTCAGAAATTTGCATAAACCACAAATTTGTCTTGCAAAATCTCTGAACTATGAGATCAGGTTATTCTTAAATTGTAGCTTTTGGATCAGCTGTGCTTTATTCCAGGAAGTAAGCTGTTTTCTCTTCTACAATATTATCACTGATTATACTGCTACTCTATCATTCCTTTTATTAATTTCTACAGTAAAAAAACATGTTTCTGGCAGTAGGAGATAAAACACTGAATTTTATAATTTCCTCTCAAATAGAAGCTGTGCATTGAAAATCCGGAAGAAAAGAATTGTTACTGGTCAGGAATTAATACAAGAATTACTTGCAGGATAGGGTTATTATACCTATGAGAAGGTACTGAAAAGTTCTTGTATTGATCAAGAAGCACTTCTGATCTGGTAATTTTGTCAGGTTTTGAGAAGTGAATGTCTGAGCACTTTGCAGCACCATCTCAAATAATTACATAATACATTAATAATGATTTTACTACAGAAATGCATTGAAAATCAAGAAGAGACATTTTTGGAACACCTCAGATATAAGGTTTAATCTCCAATAGTCAATGAAATATAAGTAGCCATTGATTGGCCAAATACTAAATTTGATTGATCTGTGTTGTCAACAGTGTTTGAACCAGAACTGTTATCAGCTTGATCACTTATAATATCTCAAAATGGTTCAACATTTGTCTTCTTTGATTTGAACTATAAAACTTGTATCATAATAGATATTGTATCATTTTGATGACACTCTGTAATATATATATTTATATATAATTACACCTTGGTATTTAAAGCACTTTATCTTTTTTTATATTCTAGGTGAGTTTGATTTTTGTTTGGAATTCGGCCATATTGAATATGATGGTAAGGTAAGAATGAAGAGCAAAGTGTGAAATAAAAATTCCCTTCCTTCTTTCTTTTTTCATTCTTTATATTTGTTTCTCTTGTTTCTCTCAAATTTACCCTTCCTTCTCTCTTTATCTTTCTTACCTCTTCCTTTTCTCTCTACCTTTCTTTCCCCTTCCCTTTCTCTCTGTCTTTCTTCCTTCCTCCTTTTCTCTCTCCTTCTCTTCCTTTCTCTATTTTCATACTCCTTCCTTTTCACTCCCTTTCTTCCCTTTTCCCTTTCTCTCTTTCTTTCCTTTTCCTTTTCTCTATGCCTTTCTTCCTTTCATCTCTCTGTTCCTTCCTTTCTTCATTTTCATACTCCTTTTTCACTCCCTTTCTTTCTTCTGCCCTTCCTGTCTTTTCTCCTCCTTTTCTCTCTTGTTTTTTCTCCTCCTTTTTTTTTAATCTGTCTTTTTTCTTTCTTCCTGTTTTTTTCACTTTTCTCCCTCTCTCTGCCTTTCTTTATGCCCACTTTCTGTCTACCTTTCTTTCTTCTACCCTTTCTGCCTTTACTTGTCCTTTATCTCTCTTTCCTCTCTTTCTTTCTCCTTTTTCTCTTTGCATTTGTTTATCCTTTCTTTCTTCCTCAATTTCTCCCCTCTTAGCCTTTCCCTCTTTTTCCTTTCTGTCCTCCACCTTTTATCCTCTCTCTCTCTAGCTTTTATTTCTTATCTCTGTTCTGTCTTTCTCTCATTCCTTTTATAATAAGATCAATAATTATGTAGCTATTATATTTTGTTAAGAACCTAAAATTCTTGCATCAAAAAATGAAAGTGTCTTTACTCCTATAACCTAACTCCTGAAACATGTCAAATTTCAATATTGCATTTTCCCATTCTAACTGCTGACATAATTCAAATGCACTTTGCAAAATCATTTCTGAACCAAAATTATGGGAAAAGGTTAAATGGCAAATTGACATTAGAAGGATAATTGGGACCAAACAAAATAAAAATACAAAAAATTCTTGACATGCGGTCTTTATTTCGCAGTGATGAGTCTATCATTTGGTACCTTTTCAAAACAACTCGCATATTTTTGTTTTAATTTTTATTTTTAAGCATTTTTTTAACTTTTAAATATTTAATTTTTTCACATGATATCATAATGATTTTATTTTTTTTTTTACTTTTTTACATCATTCCTAAAAAGATTATATAGACTCTTCCCTCCCCTGTTTACTTCCTCATCCCACAATTGCCAAAATGACCTTCTTTCTATACACCTACTGTTTCTTTCCACTAATCTCCTTCTTTATGTGCCACGTCCCTTCAGGCGATCATGACCCTCCACATCTTCCTGTCCCTTGTAGTTCTTAATAATTTTTTCTTTTGCGATTTCTCCCAAACCCTGTTCTACCATCCATTTACTCAAGCCCATCAAGTATATTACACACTATTTTCCTCTGTCCTTGTTTCCCTCAATCTGTCCTGTGAGTATCAGATTTTCCAAGCCATCTTTCCTCATTATGTGCCCCTGAAATTTCAACTGCCTCTTCCTGATGTTAACCTTTCTCCAAGCAAAATGTTAATTGTGTCAATGCAAATTGAATTGAAATTTCTTGGTTGTGTCGTCATATGGAAACACCTAAAACAATCTTCACTGAAATTGAGAGCCAGGCTACTGCAATTTCAAATATATAGAACTAATAATATATAAAACACTATATTTTGAGGGGATTCCATATACAGTAAAAGGGGGAAGTAATATTTATGAATGATGCAAAGCGCTAAATGTTAAGTTTCCTTTTTGTTTCTATTTTCCCTGAAACTTCATCTAAAGCCTTGAGTGGCTCTTAGGCCTTACATAGAGTTAATATTAGAAGAAAAAAAGAATGATAAGATCCAGGCAAAAGGTGAGAGATGAGCAGAAGCGGGATATAATGGATAATCTTAATTGTCAACACCCATGGAATTTCTATAGAACCAGCTTATTAATGATACAATGTGAACATGAAGAAATGAAGATAGATATATGTCGAACCAAATTTGCAGATTGTTTTTTTTTTTTTTCAGATCCAAGAGAACATCAAAATAAATTATTTTAATTTTATTAGCTCTTTACCTAATTGATAGTCAATATTTTCTTGATAAGACCAATGTCACAATTATTTATGATATCACAAGAATGAGCAGTTGACAAAACTGATCTTTTTCTAGATATTACTTTTTTGAAAGTGATGCGATATTGTTATGAATAATGGATATATGAAGTCTGTCTGAAAAGTCTATAGATATTTTTAATATTTTAACAGATCGCAACAGCTCTTAGGGAGCTGTGAATGTTTAAAAAAATTTATTCAGTATTATTATTATTTAAGTAATAAGCATTATAACATAGCACAAATAGCTATATTGCGGAAAAAGGAATTTTCCACAATATACATATTTTTAACATATTTATGGTTATTTTTTAACTTTTATCAAAAATGACATTCTTGTACGTGTAGTTATTGATAATATGCATTAATTACTAATTATTTTAATTAATAACTATTTGTGCACAGTTGTTGACATTTAATAGCTATCTGCTGATGTGTGAAAATTGTGGAATAATGCAATAATAAAAATTTAAATTTCATTTGTCTGATAGATGTCGCGACCTGTAAGAACCAGTTGCACAGCCTTGATGCAACTTGATAGCTAGAGTGGACCTTACTGCACATGTATGAAAAGAGACTCTTCTTTAAAGTTACTCAATCAGCAGTTAAGCATCAGTTTGTCTACCATGTTTCATACACGTTTTTGACAAATGAGGAGATTTTAGACTGTGTGCAAAAACAAGGATGAAGAAGAAAGTGATAAGACAGCTAATGGTGATCCCAAAAGAAGATGTAGCAGACATTTGAAAAATGGAAGGGATGCTGGGATAGGTGTGTGATGTCAAATGTAGAGTACTTTTATAGAGACTAAAGCACCATAGTCGTAAGTTGGCTACATTTTTCATTAATTGTTGAATATGTTCTAGACAAATTTCTTGCATATAATGTATGTTATATAGGAATAAAGTGTCACTACTGACACTTGTGTTTGAACGTAGATCACCAGTAAACAAACACGGGTGATCTCATTAAACTAGGTGGATCACGTGACCATAGCCGAAACACTTATATAGAGGAAGTCACGTGACGTCTGATGTGTTTGATTTTCCTAGTCTATCTCTATTACTATTCGGACCACTATTCTCTTCTCACTATATGAAGTACTATTACTATGAGTATTATTCTAAGACGTCTGATATGAGTATTATTCATTGGTGTATTATAATTGGTATCTGCAATTACAAAGTCCTACTACGTTGGCATTGATGAAGTATCTAGCAAGTATACGTTGTCATCATAATAGTGGCAACCAAGGGTCATTTTGACAACATAACAATGTACTAGCCAGAATATCATTCATTTATTATTAAGTTTAAATAAGAATTCTTGTCTTTTCATCTGTCTTTTATATTCTTGAATTCATAATTAAGCATATCTTGCATTTTTTTTAGTTGATTTGAATAGAGTGATGATCAGTTTGTCCAAGTAGATAGTTCATTCAACATAGAGTAGCCATCTTTTCTGGCACTGTTTTACTGCCCCAAGGGTAGGTAATCCTGTCTTTTATTCAAGACTGGTGGCAATACAGTGTGCATTAGAAATACTTCTCACATAACGGTAGGGACAACAATGTCTTCATCAAGCTAATGATATACCATTCTGTGGGAGGTATTTTTGCCACACCTTGTATATTCAGTTAAAAAATCTCACAATGAAGTGATTAAAAATCCAGTGTCTGCTCCCTCACCCAATGTTAAATGTACGTGTCTTTTTTTATTAAATAAAGTAATTAAAAATAATAATTAATTAAAAAGTATGAGTAAATAAATGTCAAATAGTCTGAATTGTATAAAATGAAGAACAGATGGTATTAAATAAAAGGCAGATGGTATAGGAAAGTTTTCATGTTGTGTGTAAAAGTGTTTTATTTACAATTGGCTCTAAAAAGGACTGCCAGAAATAACTGTCATGGTGGAATGTTGGAAAATATGGCAAGAGTGTGTTGTGGTTGAGGAAAACACCAGCCCAATTGCTCTCCCAAGAACTGTGGGCTACATGCAACTTTAGGAACAATGCCCAAGGGAACAACTTCACAAAACACCAAGTCTTGTCAAATACCCATTGTTGGTTTTGCCATCACTTTTATTGGCATGAGAGAGTTGATAAAAACCTGGATCTGGACAATATTCAGAGAGGCCTGTATCTATACATGCCAAGTTGTCCCACTGCCTGTGGGGAAAACCTGGCTGTAACTAGTTTTGACAGACATGCTTGCATGTGACTCACAGCCTCTTTTGCATCTGTATTGATACAAATTCATTTATTTCAAATTCAGAAAAAATATCTTATTTTCATATCTTTTGTCCAATGAAAAGGGTGGAATCATAAATTTAAAGTTGAGGTCTATTTTGATCCACCCCCAAGTGTCAGTGAATAGTGTCAGAAGGTGCAGAGAAGGTGGTTAGACTTCAGAAGGAAATGGGTGTCACATGTGATGGAAGTTGGCTTGACTTGGTTGACAAAGTTGGCTGCAGAAAAGGTCTAGACTTCCTTTTTTAAGTAGCCAGCAGAACAAAGGGCCAAAAAGTCTTGTTATCTTTAAAAACTATGCCAATCTAAAAAGAATAATAATAAAGAGCACCTTAGGCTATTTGAAAAAGGGAGACTTCAGAAACAAATTTCAGTTTCACGTCAAAAAAGCTTGTGTTTTTTTTTCCACTTATCTTTTAGGTGCATGCACCCTTTTCTTCCAAGAGTAATTTCTTCAACCTTTTCTTCCAAGAGTAATTTCTTCAACCTTTTCTTCCAAGAGTAATTTCTTCAACCTTTTCTTCTAAAAGTAATTTCTTCACTCATTTCTTTCTAAGAGTAATTTCTTTTTTCCAACAGTTTTCGTTTTCCCTTCACAAAGATTTTTTTTTATATTTTGAAAAAAAATTGTATTGTGAATCTTTTTTAGAGGAAATTGTTTCGATAATTTTATTATGTTATCCTGCCTTGTCCTTAATAAGGTGCACAAGGAAAGTTTTCTTCAAACTTTTTTTGTAAAACATGTATTCTGTTATATTGTTTTGTATCAGTTTAATAAATATTTGCAACTTTCAAATTTCACAAGGTAATTTTGAGTATTTGTTATTTTTTGTACTATTTTTAATGTTTGGGATAAGAGAAGTGACATTTTCTTTTCTTCCATGCCCCTCCACCCCCAAACAAGACACTCACGTCCAAGTTTGTAATCAGAATCTGTTCAATACACATTGTCCAAGATCCAACTGCCTCAAGGGCAGATAATCCCTTTTCTTCAAGGCAGAAGTAACTAAAATATTAACTGTTATAAAGTAGAGTAATCTCTGGAATAGACATCAGGTCAACAGATGGTAGCTTCACTGGCATTCGCTCTGGCATTCTGCTTTTATAGCAGTATCTTATTTGTATACAATACTACATTTCCCTAAACCGAAATGGCCTTATGTCCTTCATTGGTCTTTGACGTCTAATTATTCTTGGGTATCTAAACTGTCTTTCTTGGTGTATATCTTGATTTCTTCTTATAGGGGACCTAGGTCTGTGTTCATTTTTCTCTTCTGACTCCTTGTTAGATTTCTGGCCATTAACATCCATTGATTGTTCCGTTTCGTTACTGGATTCATTAGTCCCCTCCCCTCCCCTTCATGTTCTTCCCCTTCAGATTCTTCATCCATTTCTATATCCTCAGGTTCCATTCTGCTTCTGAAGTGATCCACATGGGCCAGTACATTTTGCCCATTTTTCATTAGTATTGCTGTGTTGTGCCCTTTCTGTACTACAAAGTTCGCCTTCTCTGAATTAGATTCTTTGCCTTTTTTATGCCGTACACTTTCACTCGTTGGAAATGTCAGTGTTATCGTAGCTCTAATCTATCTACCCATTAATGCGGAGAGACTTTGCAGTCTGATGGCATTTGGAACTGTCCCATAGCTTAACAGTAATCTTGGTAAGTAACTCTCTATATTATTATTAAATGGAGAAAATGCTTTAGTTCCATTTTCACAGTCTTCTTTTTCTTTAGGCCACAAGTGAATTTTGTTTTACCGAATGTTTTTTTATTTCATCATATTTTGGGCATCTTTTTACATAGTAATCTACATTTTGAGAATATCCTGGCCACCATGTTGGTAATTTTAATTTTATCTGTGTTGCTGTTATACTACAATGTACATCATCATGTACACCTTTTATTACTTCTTTTCTTAAACTTTGTGGAGGTATTATAATATCTCCATTGCATATTATGCTTTTCTCTACAGTTATGCCTTGATTCTTTGTAGGGTCTGCAAGCACCTGTGCCTATATCATCTTGATATATGATAATTTTTTTTTTTATTAATTCCTTTTTACTTATTTTTTACCCTCTTCACTAGAACTTTTTCAATTGCCTTTTGAAAAATATGTCTTCAAGTCTTAACTCCAAATGGAAGTCAAGTCCATCTTAGTAAGCCTATCAAGGTATTAATTGTAGTGACTTCTTTAAATTTTCTGCCAATTTCTATTTGGTTCTATGCCGATTATTTCATTCCTGCTAATTCATGAATTGCCATTTCTAGCTTAAGTAAGGGGAATGAATTAAAGCATATCTGATGATTCACACCTATTTTGTAATCTCCACATATCCTCAAATCGCAATTTGGGCTTTCGTATCACAACAGTTTGGTGAAATCCAACTACTACCACCTTGGGTAACTTTCTCCACTATGCATTGTTCTACCATTTTCTTTAGTTTTGCAACAAGCATAGGTAGAATGTTAATAGGTATTTTTTCGAGATTCAAATAGATCAGGTGACTACTTTCTCTTAGACAAATACTCATTTTATATCCTTTAAACAGTCCTGTGTCAGGGTCTTCTAACTTTACAGTTTATTAATCTCTCTGTACCCACTTTTAAAACATCTATTCCCAGAAGTCCATGAACTTTTTTGCATTCAGTGATGAGAATGATCTCAAAATGTTTTTTTGTCTCAAAAGTTCCTTCAAAGGAGCCGAGAGTTTTGATGACACATCTATCAAATTGTTTTAAATTAAGATTATTTTTCCTTAATTTGGGTTTACTCATTTTTTCCAAAAAATTTTTGGGATCAAGATAAAATTTCTCCCTGTGTCAACCTGCATGGGAAAAGTTATGCCATTCAATTTTACTGTCTCTCTACATTTTACGGGTGTTCTTATCAAATATACTTCTATATTTTCAGTATGAGGGTTTATATTTTCTACCCTTTCTATTTTTCTGTATCTGCACATAGATTGGAAATCTTTTACAGTTTAAACATAATTTTCCTAAAGGCTGGATATTTGTTTTTGTTTCTTTCGTGTTCTTTGTCGCAATATTTGCACTTAATTAGGATTTCAGTTGTTGTATGCTTCCACATTGTTTTTAGAATTAATTAATGAATTTAATAATTCTAATTGCTACAAAAATTCTACCCTTGCTTCTAAATTCATATCATTTGCTTGTGGCCATTCTAGGATATTATGTTTGTATGTATTGTCATACATGTCTTCAATTAATCTTACAAGGATCAATTCATCTATAGATGTTTCTCTCAACCCAGTTTTTCAAATTCATAATATTTTGATGCTTCTTTCAATCTGTGTAAATATTACATTACGGTTTCATTTGGGTTCTGTCTATTTTCAGGAAATTTTGTTCTCTCTGCAATAACCACCTTTTTTTTTTTGGTCATGTTTCTTTTTATAATGGTTGAAATTTCCTCATGTTAAATTTTCCACCATAATGGACATTTTCTTTATGGCTTTACATCCTGCCAAAGCTAAAATAAATCAGTAATTTCATTCTCCCCTCCAGAGGCTTTCTTGCTTTTCAGTTTCTTTACCCTAGTCTATGCTGTAAAACATCCAATCCAAGTTTTTACATGCTCCAGTTCATCCAATGCAATTAGTGATCCTATTGGCGATGCCATATTGTTATGAAGTAGAGTAATCTCAGGAATAGACATTGTCAGATCAACATATGGTAGCTCGACTGTGGTGTTCTGTTTTATAGCAGTATTTCATTCACATGCAATGCTACATTAACATTAATACCGCTCTTCTGTAATTTTGAAAAATAACTAATTTATTCATTTCCCAATTTTGAGGTTTCAATACTTCTATTTCAATGTAGTGGCACCTTTGTTAATGAATCTGCCAACTGCAGTTTACTATCCACCCAATGCACTTCCTCTCCTGATACCATCTGTCTTAATTTTTTCTATATCTACTTATAATCTTCTAGTCACCGAGAATGCTTGAGGTTTGTAAAACATTGGTTAGAGATGCATTGTCTGTATAGCATTGAACTGGTGGTAATATGTTCAGTTCAAAAATCTCAAAATTAAAAATCCATTTCTGTCTGAATTGTGGACAATAGTCCACATGTAAATACAAATCCATTGCCTGCTGCCTCACTCAATGTTGTCCAAGTCCATAGTTGGAAAGAGTTCAACACATGGTGTCCATCTTGACTGCCATGGTCCAGCTGCTCCAAGGGCAGATAATCCTGCCCTTTACCCAAGAAGGAAGTAGCCAAAATATCAATGCAGATGAGACTGATTCTTCTCTCATGAGTTATATATATATATATATATATATATATTATATTTTATATAATATATATATATATATATATATATATATATATATATATATATTATATTTTATATAAAATATATATATATATATATATTATATTTTATATAAAATATATATATATATATATATATATTATATTTTATATAAAATATATATATATATATATATATTATATTTTATATAAAATATATATATATATTTTTTATATAAAATATATATATATATATATATATTATATTTTATATAAAATATATATATATAGATATATTATATTTTATATAAAATATATATATATAGATATATTATATTTTATATAAAATATATATATATAGATATATTATATTTTATATAAAATATATATATATAGATATATTATATTTTATATAAAATATATATATATATATATATATTATATTTTATATAAAATATATATATATATATATATATTATATTTTATATAAAATATATATATATATATATATATATATTATATTTTATATAAAATATATATATATATATATTATATTTTATATAAAATATATATATATATATACATTATATTTTATATAAAATATATATATATATATATATATATATATACATTATATTTTATATAAAATATAATATATATATATATAAAATATAATATATATATATATATATATATATATATATATATATATATATATATATATATTATATTTTATATAATATATATATATATATATATATTATATTTTATATAAAATGTTTTCTTTACTAAATTCTAATACCACCCAGATGACTAGATAATTGTTTCCTGCCTACAAGCAAACTCAGTGTTGGTTGGTGTGAACTGAAAAGGTCAAATTAATTTCATGGCAACCAGGAAGTCATTATATCTGCAATGTTGTCATAGTTTTATTTTATTTATTTAGGAAGGAAGAGATGGGAACTTCAGAGTTCCTCCAGGGTTTGTTTGTTACAGCTGTATAAAATCCTCCAGGAAAGGACCTTCTCAGCCCATATTTTGAGTGGATAATAATGATATATCCTATTATTGTTACCTGGGTAAGGTATCACTTACTTCATTAAACAGGAAATTGTAACAGTCATTTGAACATATAAAGTTTATTTCCTCTTTTTTGGATTTGTTTTCACTTTTGTGAATATACTGGTTTGTATTCAGTTGATAATATCGAAATCCACTTGTACTTGTCTCATCCAATGCTCGGTGATCTGTCAACTCTCAGCACATTTTGAAACTATCATCATCAACTGAGGGAAGATGTCTAAATAGGGGCATTCATTTAGGGGTCAATTTCTATTTTATGTCATCTAGCAATGATTAATTCCTAAGGCTGCCAGGTGAAAGATAAAAAAAAAATTTTTTTACAGTAATTAAGATTATTTGAAAAAAAAAAAAAATATTGATGGCAAGAGGGATAGGAAAACAGCGCATAACCTACATAGAGAGCTTGAGTAAATGGATGGCGGAACAAGGTTTAGGAGAGGTAACAAAAAGGTCAAATTTATTAACGGCTATATTGGACGGGAAGAAACAGTTGAAATTTCTAGTGTGCATAATGAGGAAAGAGGGCTTGGAAAATTAGATACTCACAGGACAGATTAAAGACAAGAGGGGCAGAGGAAAACAATGCATAACCCACCTAGCGAGCTTGAGTAAATGGATAGCGGAACAAGGTTTAGGAGAGATAACAAAAAGATCAAATTTATTAACGGCTATATTGGTCGGGAAGAGATGATTGAAATTTTTAGGGCACATAATGAGGAAAGATGGCTTGGAAAATTTGATACTCACAGGACAGATTGAAGACAAGAGGGGCAGAGGAAAACAATGCATAACCCACCTAGCGAGCTTGAGTAAATGGATGGCGGAAAAAGGTTTAGGAGAGGTAACAAAAAGATCAAATTTATTAAGGGCTATATTGGACGGGAAGAAACAGTTGAAATTTCTAGTGTGCATAATGAGGAAAGAGGGCTTGGAAAATTAGATACTCACAGGACAGATTAAAGACAAGAGGGGCAGAGGAAAACAATGCATAACCCACCTAGCGAGCTTGAGTAAATGGATAGCGGAACAAGGTTTAGGAGAGATAACAAAAAGATCAAATTTATTAACGGCTATATTGGTCGGGAAGAGATGATTGAAATTTTTAGGGCACATAATGAGGAAAGATGGCTTGGAAAATTTGATACTCACAGGACAGATTAAAGACAAGAGGGACAGAAGAAAACAACGCATAACCCACCTAGCGAGCTTGAGTAAATGGATGGCGGAACAAGATTCAGGAGAGATAGCAAACAGACAAAATTTACTAAGAGATATAAAGAACCGGAAGTTGTGGAGAGCCATGATTGCCAACCTCCTGAAGGGACATGGCACATAGAAGAATACATTACAATAAATTTCTTGAGGAAGGAGGAAAGTTTTTGTTTTTCATACATGTAGGACAAAGTTAATGAACACAACTAATTTAAATCTTTGTTGGGAAACATTTTTGCAGTGAATTCACAAAGAATTTAAAATTACTGACTTCTGATCAGGGACAACCTTGGGTTAGAGTACTGAGATTTTATTTACTGCATGCTAGAGAATAATGGAGAGATATTTAGTGTGTTTAAATGTTGGGGAGGTGTGACACCAGGTTTCCAACTGAAAACACCTGTTGCAAGACAAAAGAGATAATTTATGTATTATTATTATTTTTAGAACTAGACTGAAAGCCAAATGAAAATGGGTCACAACAATCACTTGAATATTTCAAATATTCATCAAAGAGCATAATCCACTTTGTCATGTGTGAAAAATAGATGGAAAATTTGAATTTAAAAATAAATTTAGCTTGTAGATTTCAGTGCTGAGTTACTTGCAAATTTTGAAAAATCACACTTTACAAGAGTGGAAGTACAAATAAGGAATCATCAATTTTCTTTTTTAATTAAACCTAGAAATTGACAGTAATTGATAATTTACAAGGCTTTAGCTTTTTATTGTAAAATCTCAATATATATATTTTGCATTGAGGACATGGTTTTCCAAGGTTTCAAGCTAAATTTCCTAAGCGATGTTGAGCCTGTTCAGTTCCTAGATAGATGTCTTCTTGAAACTACCAGGTGTTTTCAGCCTGGGTGTGCAGGTGTTGTGATGAGTAATAGCTTGGAATTGTTAATTGGAAAACAGACATCCAATTCCTATTGGTTCCATCATATTCACTTACATGCAAATACCTTCCCCCACCCCAAGCTAGTAAGACTTGTATCTCAAAACCATTATTATTTCCAGAAAAAGTTCTTACAATTTAAAAATATTTTCTGGCTTTAAATAACCTGCAAAGGGTTGATAAGCCATAAAAAAACAAATCAATTTCCTTCCAGCAACACTTCCTGCAAAATGTTAAGCTGCTTCTCTTTCCGATCTGCCTTCCTTGCTCACACACATATCTTGAAATGATGTTTCACAAGTTCTAAATGGGATCTGGAGAGTTTGCAGGCCATTTTATAACTGTGATGCCATTGCACTCAAACCACTCCTTGTTGTTCTTAGCCTTGTTAAGCTAATAAAGACTTTTCTCTTCAGCACTGATCATATTAATGTTCCTGATAATGACAAGAGATGGTTAAAAGGACTCCATCAAAAATATGAACTTTAGATGCTTTCTCTCTAAATCTGATGTTGATATATGACTAATTATAAACAAACTGGAAAATATTTTTAAAAAAGTAGACAGAACTTGTCAGTCAATTTTAATAAATATTTTAATACTAGCTTAAAAGTCACCCTATCAGGTGGCATTGAGCTAGCTCTTACAGAGGGCTCTTGATTCGACCTTTGGCTTGTTCAGGAGTTTGAGAACCCCCAATTCTTTGCATATTCTCAGTATAGAAAGTTCTACTGGCTGCCATTTAATCTGGTTTTTAATTTACATAGGACTTTTTCCTCCCTGTAGCCTTGGCTTTTTTGATGACAATTTGCTCCTCTGTTGGCAGAGATTTCTTTTTGCAAGACATACTGCTGCCTTATGTGATAGGCAACAATAAACTAAAGAAGAACTCAAAATTGATTGCTGCATTTAAGTATTGCATTAATATTTAAGCTTACCTTTGAAAAGTTCAATGATAATTCTTCTGCTGCGACTGAATTTCAAGACAAAATTGATGTATGTAGGTCCTCACATTCTGTACAAACAATTAGTTTTATTTCAAGGGTGACTTTCGTTGGATTTCACAATTAATTTTGATTATTCCCAAATTTATTTCCAATTTAAAAAAAAATATTATTGTACAAAAAATTTTGTCATAAAAAATCAAGTAAAAAAAAATCACTGAAACAATTGCAGTAATGAAAACTTAGGAATCCAAAATTTCTGTAACCTGATATATTAAAAGTTAGAGAGTTGTGTCTATTTTAATTATTATTAGATGGAGGAATCAGAAAAAATTGCAGTAATGAAAACTTGGGAATCCAAAATTTCAGGATTGTGACTCTGGAATGTTTTTAATTTGCTCACAGAGTCAGCTTGATTCAAAAATGGTATGATATTTTGGGCTACGGCCTCTCGGAGTAAAGTTAAAAAAGTGTGACACACTGACATTTGCATTTATGATATATATATATATATATATATATATGTGTGTGTGTGTATGTGTATGTACAGTGATCCCTCATTTATCGCAGTAGATTGGTTTGAAGACCAGCCACAATAACTGAATTTCCGCAAAGTAGGGACACCATATTTACCGTATTTATTTAACGCGTATTTGGACATTTCAAACCCTCCCTGTACTGTTAACAACCCACTCATTACAATACTCTATTAATAACAAGGACAACAGTTAAGCAATAACACTTCTTCCACTTCTTGCTGCATTTCTTCTTCTTCTTCTTCGCTGGTCGAATTCGTCAAGTCTTTGAGGTCTGCGTCGGTTAGCGGCTGGGAGTGGCAGTCTAATAACTCGCTGATGTCT
>OZ038504.1:82626018-82641018 GCA_964036315.1 Acanthosepion esculentum | reverse complement strand
CTGATATTAAGCAGTTTTCTCCTATAAATAATTACTGGACTCATTTAAACTTTCCAGTGGGGTGATTCTGAGGGAATTAGAAGTCTTAACAGGATTCATTATTGGCAACCACAATCTTAACAATATTAGATATGTAGATGACACAATGTTGATATCAGACACATAAAGTAAACTACAGGAACTCCTAGATATATTAATATGGGAAAGTGATAAGAAAAGATTAATCATCAATTGTAAGAAGATAGAATGTATGGTCATCAGCAAAAGGTGCAGCCCAAGATGTGAACTACAAATTGGAGACAGCAAAATCAAGCAAATACAAAAATTTAAATATCTGGGAAATGTTTTAACAAAGAATGGAAAATGTAACACTGAAATCCAAAGGCATATTGAAATATCAAAATATGCCTTCCAAAAGTTAAGCAAAGTATTATGAATCTGGAAAATTTCATTAGAAACAAAGAAAAGAGTACTGAACTGTTATGTAATACCACTCCTCCTATATGGTAGTAAATGCTGGACAATCTCACAAATGAAGAAGATATTTGAGGCAAGAGAAATGTAGTTCTACAGAAGGATGTTGAGAATACCATAGACTGAACATGTTAAAAACAACAAAGTTTTAGGAAAAGTATAAACAAAAAAGGTCACTTACACTTAGAATGAGAAAGAGAGAGTTGAAATTTCTAGGGCACATAATGAGTAAAGAAGATTGTAAAATTTAACACTGACAAGACATGTTGAAGTCATAAATACATATATATATATATAGCATAATGAGAGGCCACGTATACTTTCTTGATATGTATATAATATCTGGATAAAATGAAAACAAAATTGGGTGTTTTTTTTATGAAAGTATTTATTTCTGTGTTTTTGTATATATTTAATTATTTAATATTTCAGACCACCTAGGTCTTTCCTCAGAAAAATATAAATATTTCAATAGTTAAAATATTTCTTAAAAAAATTTCTTTAGATATGGTAAAAAATCCTTTTTAAACAATAACCAAAACACCAGATGTCCGTTAAAGAATCAAACACAATCGCGTTCCACACCACGTGTCGTCCAAGTCTAAAAACAAACACACAAACACAGTAATTTAAGTACAACACACATACGAAGAAGAAAAAAAGAAAAATACTAAATTCTAAAATTAGACACATAAACTAGGGGTAAACAAACACATGAATATTTTAAATCTACATAAATATTTTAACAGTTAAAAATATTTTAAGAAATATTTCTTGAGTTATGGTCAAAAAACCTTTTAAACAACATTTAAGACACTATCATCAGTCTTCCGCCAAAAATTCAAACAAAGTTGCATTGCACATCACGTGACATGCGCACGCTTCACGACAAACGCTGTAAACAAACGCTGTAAACAAACACACAAACACAGTTTCTAATTTGATTTCTGAGGAAAGACCTAGGTGGTCTGAAATATTAAATAATTAAATATATACAAAAACACAGAAATAAATACTTTCATAAAAAAAACACCCAATTTTGTTTTCATTTTATCCAGATATTATATATATATATATATATATATATATATATATATATATATATATATATATATGAGATCAGATGAATCTGCTACCTCGTTATCAATCTTTCAGCAACTTTGGTAAATTGATATCCTTACAACAATCATAGCAACATCTGCAACCTTTGTCAACAAGAGAAATTAGCTATAATAACATTTCCAGACCAAAACAACCTTTTAAACCAGAGATAAGAAATTAAGTCCTATTGTATTCATACTAAAAAGTTCCTTTTGAGTTCATACAAAATGGGATAAAAAGGACATATGTATATTTCATTTAATCCCCCACTGATACATTTTCAATACACTTGATTATCCTCTCCTCCTCCTCCTCCTGCTCCTCCTGCTCCTCACTTTCTACCACAGCTCATTATGTGCTTATTCATTCATTTTTTTTTTGTAAATATAGAGTTCATAAATTTTTATTTTTAAAAATAAAAGTGTTATTAAATCAATTGATTGATATTGCCTGAAGATATGACAAGGTTCAAACCAAGGTAGCGGAATCAGATGATTTCCTAATTTCCAATATATAAAAGCTGTACATGTTACATTTTTATCTTTTTATATGTGTATTGAGCACTTTTTTAATACTACTGTTTCCTGGTCTAATTCCATTAACTCTGACCATTAACTTCTTTATTATATATATATATATATATATATATATATGTATATAGTCATCCACAGACAGACTGTTTTGCTGTATCACAGCTCTTCAGTGTGGCTAGATGTCCGATTGCTTCAATCTGGGATTGAAATCCAACCAATTTGACATCAATCAGAGATCCTTCCCCTAGGTTATCATTGCACAGCAGAGAAAAATTGAAATTTTTACGTTTTCTATACAAAATATGCAAGTGGCCCGGAGAGCTCAATTCAATTGAAGAGCAATGTGTTAATAGCAGTAGGAGACACTGTCTTTAAAATTTCTCTTTTCTCAATAGAGCTTAAACGGATTTCCCGGGTGCATATATATTGTCATCCACAGACAGACTGTCTTGCTGTATCACAGCTTTTCAGTGTGGCTAGACATGTGATTGCTTCAAGCTGGGATCGAAACCTTACCGATATATATATATATATATATATATATATATATATATATATATATATATATATATATATATGAAGATGTGCTGAAAAGTTCAGTCTGACTCACTCTATAAAATTTGCATTTCAATGTCCAAATATCAGAATACTGATTTTGGGAAGTGCATTAAGTTACCAACATTTCAGCAAGAATGCTCAGAATATGAGGCAAGGAAATCTAAGAGAAATAATTCAATATTTGATATATGAAAATGATTTAGAATGCTAAACTGGAAGATACTCTTTATTTCCTTCTATTTAAACATTTGGTTATGTTAGGTTGATTGATTTTACAACATATCAACTCTTGTTGGGTTATTCAATCTCAAATTTAGCAAGGGGCACTCACTGAGGATTGAACTCACTACTCAGTATTAATCATCAACCAACCTTGCTGAGTTGCCTTTTGAAGTATTCAGTTTTTATTTAAATTATTTATATTTGGACTAATGTCCTCATTTTTGTTGTTATTATCACAATGTTTTGATCATTGTGACCTCCAGTCTTCTTCAGATGTCAATTGAATTTCAAACTGAGCCCTTTATTCTAAATTCCAAAAACGTTACTTAGATCAATAGATAGCTGAAGAAAGAGGAGAGCTCAATGACCAAAACATTGTGATAGTAATAACAAAGATGAGGATTTTAGTCTGAGTGTAAATAATGATAACTCCTCATCCCAGAAATTCAGAAAATAAAGCAAGCAGGTGATGACAACAACAAAGATGAGGATAATACTCCAAGTGTAAATAATGATAACTCTTCATCCCAGAAATTCAATAGTCCAAATTTAAATAATGATAACTCTTCATCACAAAAATTCAGGCTGAAAATTTCCTGCTTTTATTTATTTATATTTTTTTCCATGAAATAAACTGAGTATTACAATAGGAATGCTTTACACATCATAAAATCCAAATTGTCTGCATTTGGTCATCTAAACATTGTAGATAAGAGAAAGAAAAAATCTTAATGAATATGTTTTCTTGTGATTTTGTATATTTTAACTGAGTGAAAATACCTTCAAAACATGCTATAAAAATAAAACCTCCTTCATTTCAAAATAAATTTGATTCCTTCTTTATTCTCTCTCTCTCAAAAAAAAATCATCAGATTGTATATCAACTGCAGCTGAGATTATAAAGTCGTTGTGAACTCCATGATTTTGTCAATGGCGCCATAGTATAAACTATATCAGGGTTACTTACCTCTCAAAAAATATTTAAATAAAAATGTTCTATCTTTTAAATTTCTTGTTTTTTAAGTTGAGTTTGATCTGAATGAAAGAACTTTTCTTGTCTCTTTCTCCCATACACACTTGATTTTTCTATTTTTAAGGCTTTTCTCTAAATATTGATTTCTACAGGTTGTCTTTACACAACCTTTTGACTTTTGTTGGCAAGTGCAGAAGAAGTGAAAACCTTGTCTTCTTTCTCCATTTTTGTCTTTTAAGAAATCTAAGAGTTAACCTTGAACTGTTCCTTTTCTTCATGGCGTCGTTTGTTGAAGTCCTAAATCCATTCAAGTAGTTCGCTGTAGCTTAATCCAATGGTGTAGATGTGATTCTGGAATAGACACTGCAGAAAATTCATACTAGGCCATCAAAGAAGCTAGGCACACCAGATATTTACCAGCAACCTATTCAGCAGTCTTTCACTGTTGCCATCTCATTGTATGTTGTGATTTTATTGACAGGCCATAAATCACTAGACAACACTTTTCACAGTTTAAACCCATGAAGATCAGATCAGATGTAATAACACCTGTGAATACTTGCTGAGATGTTACATATTAAAGGTAATTAGAATCTAATAGCTGATTGTATGTTGCAACTGGTATTTGTTTTATAAGTAGATATCTGTGATTTGCCAGAAACCATTGAGGTACAAGCTAATGGCAAAGAAATCTTTTTCTCACCTTGAAGAATTTTCAAATGTCATGTAATACTTCTAAGATATGCATGGCATCTACTTCTTATCCGAGACCTTTTATGCTGAAAGCTTTACCTAAATCTGTTTTTAATAGCGTTCATTCATAGTCTCAACCATGTATTTTTATTTTACAATAATGTTTACACAGTACAAAGCCCAAGCGCCACTTAGAGAGTTACAGAGTAAGAGGCATGGTTTATGGTGATATGTGTGTAAGATAACAGTTAACCCTAGACTTGAACAGGTTTAGATTCTAGTAGTCAGGGAAGAGTCCTCTTGGGAGCCTGTTTCACAAAGCAGCAATTCATGGGAATAATCTGCTCAAGTGGAACTTACATCTCACCAATGGAATACAAAAGGAATGAGGGTGGTTTGCTACTATGTGCATGTCATGGCAGGACTTAGCTGTGAAGGGTTAGAACTGGTGGAACTAAGAAATGTAGTTCATCTGAACATTTTCCATGGAAGTAGCAACAGAACAGTGAGAGGCTTGCGATGTTTCATCTGTAGGAAAAGGGGTTGTAGAGTGAAAAGTAAATTCATCACCCACAGAGCTGCTTTGATGCTTTTGGACTCTATCAAAACTGGAAAGTGAGGACTGGGCAGCTCCTGTCCAAATATGGCAGAAGTACTCCATTTTCGGCATGATCTGGTTCTTGAGTAGAGCATAGCAGGAGGAGTCAGATACTTACTGGAGTGGTACAAGGAAGTGACCATTTTTCTAGCATCTTTAGGGATGAATCGTATGTATGAGTTCCACTTGAGCTCTGGGTTCTTAAGTATAGGTGCTCAAGGCAAGATATCTCCCTGACAGCATCCATTCATTGCAGTAGATGAAAATTCAGGGGCTGCTAAAATTAGTTAAATCCAGATACACTGGTCAAGAATAAGGAGTTTTGTAAGGAGTGCGTATATTGCTAACAGTCAAAAATTAATAAACATACAGGATTCCCCATTCAAAAGTTTGAATTACCTTCATGTTTTCAAATTATCTATATTTTTTTTTATCATTTGACCTGAAGCAAGGTGATAATACCACTAGGATACAAGAGGTTATTGGGAGTGAAAGGGAATAAAAAGGCTTTAGGGAAGAGAAGTGAAGTTGCATTTAAATTTTTGAAGGTTGTAAGTGGTAAGGATGGAAGAAATCAGAAGGGAGTTCCACCAGTGAGAAGTGTGAGAAAAGAAACTTAGAATAGAAGTGGCAGTTGCATCTCGCTAGTTCAACAGAAAAACAATAAGACCTAATTTCCAATCTAGTAGCATGCTTAAATTTATGCACTTGAGTCACCAAGGAGGAAAGCTCAACAGAACAAGTGTCATGGAAAGCCATGTCATATCAGTGAGAAAGTGACTGAAGTTGAGATGCCAGGTTAGGATCAGTTACATTACAGACCCTTCTTTGAATTTTGGTAAGAATCTTGAGATACATAGTAAGAGCATCAGACCAGATATGGCAGTAATATTCAATGTATAGACAAACGGTAGATTTATAAATGGGGAAAAATGGATTCTGACAAGAAAAAATTATCTGGCAAGACACAGTGAGCCAGCTTTCTTAGCAATAAACCTAGTAAGTGAATATAATCACTCTACTTCACTTTAGTGGAAAACATGAGCCCAAGAAGGTGTAAAGAATTGCTCTCCTGGAACTTAAAATCAGAAAAGCTACTCTATGCTGATTAATGAAAGCAGTTTTGTTTTGGAGGTATTAAAATTTACAAGCCATTCCTTTCCCTAATTTACCGCTGATTGGAGATCCTTTTCACGTGCAGTAGCCGGTTTTACTTTGTTGGACCTGTCAGACCTGCTACTCAGACACAAGTAAGTAGCTGTATCATATGTCAGTGCAGTGCTGATGATGTCGGTAGAATGGATCAAATGTTCGAAGCACAGATCAATCAACACGTACCAACCAATATTCACAAAGTTAATGTGGACAAATTGCATAGGTGTGTAAATATAACTGGTTCAGTTATAGCTGAATATTTGCTACAAAACCAACAGGTTTTGTAGCCCAGACATGTTCTCAGTGTTGAGCAAAGCTAATACTGAGTATCACTTTAAAGTGTTGCCATCTGTGTATATTAAGTCCTACCAGCCATCTCTCTGTAAGCAGAAAGAAATGGTTGGTGGGTCTAAAGTTAATTAGCTTTTAATTATTATATTTTCTTTCATATAACATTTGTCTTAGGCTTTTATAGTGTTTTAGTTGTGTACATTTTTATCCTCAATCTTTGCTCTGATGAAAGAGAGACTGATAAACCACTTCAGCTGTCTTTTTTTAAATCATTGTCGTATTTTGATATTACTGTTTTATGGTAAGATATTTTTTGTTACCCTCACATTTTGTTATAAATTTTCTGTTAATATGTCCATTTTTATGGCTAATAAAATTTTGTACCCTGTAAAAATATTTATCAATATAAATATTTTCAAACCTCTAGTTTGTTATGATTTACATTTACAGGGTGCATGGAAAGTAAGTCTCTATTTAAAATGATTAATAACTTTATTAATTATGGGTTGATTTTCATAAAACATTGTTTTATTTTGAAAAATATAATGGCAGAAGTACAGTACAGTGCTAAAATTTTTCCTTTTTGCCCATTTTCTTCTAATTTAAATGTTAAAGGATGACTGCTTCTGTAGGTATCTACCATAGATCCAATACTCATCAGCTTGGAATGATGGTTCCCAGTGGTTTTGGCATCTACTGAAACATGAGGCCACCATCTCTGCATTTGCATCAAGGACTGCCACACTTTGTAAAAGGACACTAGCCGATCACTCTTATACAATGTCTGGTGTTGTGCCATTCTAGGCTACACTTGTTATTCTGAAATAAAAACAGAAATTAGCAATGAAATTCTACCACTTTAGGTATCACAATATATTTTTTCATGCAAATATGGTTACATTAATAAAAGTTATAAGTAATTTTTGATAGGGAGTTTCTTTCCACGCACCCTGTCTATTTAAACCTCTATATCTGCTAATGCGTATAGACTGTTTAGCTCGAATTGAGTCTAAATCAGTAGCTGAAGTTTTTTAGTTTGGATTAGAAGAATTGGGGTGTTTTTTTTTTTGTTTTTGTTTTTGTTTTTAAGTATTTCACCCCAAGCAAGGCAGGAGTGCCACTAGCATGCAGGGGTTTACGGAGAGTGAAAGTCAGAGTAAAGAGGGATGTTTGAGGAAAGGATAAAGAGATGTACGGGGATCAAGATCAAGGCATCAGAAGATGTCAATTGGCATTATATTTGAATACTTGAAAATTATAGATATCAGGGAAGCAAGTAAAGGGAAGGGAGTTACAATCCTTGTCATAATAAAGAGAGGAAGTTAATCTGAAAGTGGGTTATCTTTACAAATATAAAAAAATTATTGGTTTTTATAGATTGCGAACAACCACCTAATGGTGTAATGGTTTAATTGTGAGAACACATAGAATAATTAACGCAGCAATTAAACCTGGTAAAGAATCAAACTCTCAGCATAAACAATTACACTCCTCATTCTATGCACTGTACTTAATTAATCTGGTTTCTCATCCTTTTGTGGTGTATCGCGTTATTCAATATTAATTCTCCGACTGTTGATTGGTTCATCTGATACAATGAAAGAGGATTCATTAAATAGTAGATTTACTAAGAATTAGTGTAAATCCATGCTACAATTTCATCTCATTGATTTTTCTGAAGAAAATTATGATACTTGAAATTAATCTTTTTTCAGGTGAATATATATCTTGTGATTAATTATGGCTTCAAGTAGATCCTATTAAGAAACCTTTGGGAACATCTTATACAGGGTTTTACGAATTTCTACAGTATCACCAAAATGTTTCAAGCTCGTCAGCATGTGGTAATGATTAGCCTGGTTGGCCATTACTTCTGAGTTGTCAGTTTGATTTTCATTGGATGTTCTGTACTAAACTTGACATTAAATAACCAAACAACAGTTGACATTTACACTATCTACATTGTTCAGACTGTTGTCCTCATCTTTATTGCCAAGGAAATTTGGTTTGTGCCAGAAGGTTTTCTTGCTTGAGCCATCCTTCAAATCTACAAATCAACCATTTGTCCTTGCATTGAATACTGCTGCCATATATAGTCTGGTGCCGCTGCGATTCATCTCAAGGTCCTCAACAAATTCCTGAGACAGATATGCAATATGATAGGTCCTGATCTGGCATCTTGTTTACAGTTACTTTCTCACAGACATGCTGTGGCTGCTCTCTGTCTTTTCTACAAATATTTCCATGGTAACTGCTCTGACGAGCTACTTTCACTAGTACCACAACTGCATGAATTTAAGCGTGCTACTAGGTTGGCATCTCGGTCCCACCCTTTCACTGTTGAAACGGTTGAATGTCTCTTCGACTCAACAGCTTCTTATCTCGCACTTCCCAACAGTAGAACTCCCTTTCTCTTACTTACTTCCCTATTAGTGATAATCTTCAAACGTTTTGTCTATCAACATCTTCTGATGTCTTGCTCCTCATCTTTCTCTTTATCCTTTCCTCAAACACCCCCCTCTTTACTCTAACTCTCACTCTCTGTAATCCCCTTGTGAGCTAATGGCACTCTCACCTTTCTTGGGGTGATATGCTTAAAAAAAAAAATCATTCACAACATTTCGGCCATTGTTCACTCTGGCCTTCTTCAGGTGATATACATTGGAATTTTGAAATTTCAAAATTCCAACGTATATCACCTGAAGAAAGCTGGCGTGTACAGACATTGTAAATATAGCAATAAAGATGAGGACCACAGTTTGAACAATGTCAATAGTGTAAATAATTACAATACCTCATCTCAGAAATATAGACAGATGTTGAGGGGTTGACATGTCATAAATTCAAACGCCCAATAACCAAAACATTTCTTCATTAAGTTGAATAATAATATTGATAATTGAGTATCTATGAATAGACAGAAACCTAATGTTGAAACTGAATAAAAGTATCTTTAATGATAATTGTTGTAACCTAGAGAAGGTTACTGAATAGAATAATCACACAAAGGTTGGTAATGAACGATAATACTTAGGACAAGAACAACACATATAAGATTCACCAGTGGCACGTAGAAGAAGTCAACTGCTAGAAGTGAGTCAAGTGAATTCCACAATGAATCTCCAACTGCCCCATGTGGTCAGATGTGGCACAAGGCTGAATTTAATGTAGGGTATCCGAGTCCATAGGCTCGGCCAAAATTTCCCTGTAGACAAAGTATAAAACAGGGTCAGGTAGCTGTCTCCTGAGACGAGACTCTGCTCTTCATTGTAGAAATAATAATAATATCTGTCTATATTTCTGAGACAAGGTATTATGTACACTATTTACATTATCCGGACTATTGTCCTCATCTTTGTTGCCATATTTATCACAATGTTTTGGCCGCTGTACATTCCGGCCTTCTTCGGGTGGTTGGAATGTCAAACTGAACCCTTTATACCCTGGGGTAGACTGTTCTAGTTCCATGTGTCAAGTTTAATGGATGTCAGTTGTCAGTTATCTCTTGTTAATTCCCCTCTCCAAGTTCTCTACTAACACCTTTATCCACTGTGCCATGTGTCCTCGAGGATAAAAGCATTAGTTAGATTCAATGACAGGACCCAAAGAGTGTGAGTTCAATACTTGGTTAAAGTAGAAATGTTGTAATAAATATGGCGACAAAGATGAGGACAATAGTCCGAATAATGTAAATAGTGTGGATGATAATAATAATAATAATAATAATAATACACACTGACAGAACAATCAAAGCCAACCGCCCAGACATTGTTATTAAAGATCACAAACAAAAAAAATGTTTCCTTATTGATATGGCAGTCCCTGCAGACTGCAATGTATCTTTGAAGATATTCGAAAAGCTGTCAAAATACAAGGACCATGAAATAGAAATCTCAAAAATGTGGCACATGGGAACATCAACAATCCCTGTTGTAGTTGGAGCCTTAGAAAAGATTCCAGTAGACTAATTGAAGGGATCCCTGGAAGTCCATGCCTTAAAGTGATACAAAAAATTATTCTGACAATTACAGCCCACGCTTAACGAAGGGCTTTATCTATGTAATTTTTTTTTTTTTTGCAGTGGAAAGTGTCATGATACCATTTCTAACCTTAGGTCCCTGGGTGGGACCCAGAAAGAAATGTGTAAACGCCAGATATCAAAGATGATGATGATAATAATAATAATGATGATAATGATTATTATTATTATTAGCAATGCTCATAAAAATTTCACAGTTTTGCTAATTAAATTTTCTGATGAATTTTAATTCTTAATTTAATGATTGAATAAATTCCTTGTGAGTTCCATGACAATAAAATACCTGTGGAAATTCCCCTATTGCATCATTAAATTTTTAACTTAATAACAAAATGTTGCAATAACAATCAAGTATAAATACAGCTGATTATTGAAAGAAGAAGGTACAAATGAAAAGATTCAAAATAGACAGTTTTCATTTCACTTAAGTAGACTTTAAACTCCTGAGAGTGTTATCATCTCTTCTATCTTCCTTTCTTTCCCTCACTAAAACAAAATGGTGTCACTGATATATCTTTCTCCTGTGTCTCAATGAGAACAGAATAATCCATTATTTATCTAAGGCAATGGTAGGGCATAACATAGATAATAACTAAGGAATTAAGAAAAAAGCAGAATTATGATGATAAAAAGAGAGACTTTATTGTTGACTTGAGGTATGAATTTCTCAAGGCAACCAGCTTAACCTTCATTAATAATTGTAATTAATTTCTTGAAATAAAAAAGGACAACTTCCCACAGTGAAAATGTTTAATTTTCTTTATTTAAAAGAAATCTTCATTATAGTCTGTCAAAGAGCAATCAGAGTTACCTGACAGGGTCTTGTTATTCTCCAAGTCTCATGTGACAAGGAGGATTGGATGAGACAACACTAAGAAAAAACTAATTTAACTGGATTCTCGACTTCAAGCAACCATTTTGGCATGCCAGTGTTAAGAGATTTGTCATTGTTGGTTGATTGATTTTGTTTAGCGGCATATCAACATCTCTATGGATCATTTAATGCCGAAATCTAGATATTTTGGAAACAATTTTATAGCTTCAACTAAATATATTTTGGAACGCAATTGTATGCCTTCAACTACAGATAAAATGTATTGTTGGTCATTTTACTATAAATAGGTTTTGTTGGTAAATTTTTTTTATTTAAAAATACATTCATAGTATTTTTACTATAAAAATGTATTTTTATACTTTCATAGTGTTTTGTTTTTGTTTGGGGGGGCTCCACAATTTACCCATAGATGGTAATCTAAGAGATGTTACCACCCCGGGTCAGGGTTGTACCTGGGAACAACAGTGGTTAAGAGGTTGTTCCACTCTGATTAAAACCTCTAATCTCTCATCAGAGGCCTTGTTGCCAGATGTAGTTTATCATCATATCCAGGAGTAAAATTGGTTCATACAAAATTCAGAATTGGTTAACTAATTCCATATTCCCTGGTAGTAATCTTGAAACTTTTTTTACATTATGCATATAGATGATATTTTTCCTTTTAAAAAAGAAAAATGCTGCTTCTGCCAACTTGAATGTAGCTTGTTGCTTATGCTGTTTCTTGTCTTACTTGAATATTTTGCGGACCAGTGCCTGTGTTGATAATTATTGAAAACCTCCTATTGTATTTCTCAGATTTGACTTTTTGCATTTTAGATTTTTTCTAAATGACATTAGTGTATGTCTTGCTTGCCACTGTCATGACACATAATTTCCTCTTGTTGATTGACAGTTTTCTATAATGCATACTGGGAGATATATAGATAGATATTGTTATGTGTGTGTTTTATTTATTTAATGTAAACTCATCAGTGCTGAAGTTAATCTTTTTTGTCATGACCCTATGCTTATTGGATCCATTTCCCTTCGCGTCATCATGTCAAATTTGACTTTTCTTTCCATTGTACCCAGATGTCACCTTCATCTGTGTGCTTATATATAGATAAATAAATATAAAGCAGGATCTACTTTCAAATATGCCCGACGTCTCACTACTCTAGGTTAAATGCTGTTTTAATAATTATTTCTGAAAGCTTTAAATAAAAATGGTGAAGCTCAGGCCATTGTTTTGGATAACCCAAAAGCATTTGACAGGGTTTGGCATGCTGGTCTTCTTCACAAGTTGAAAGGTTATGGTATTTCTGGACAAATTTTTTTAATTGATTCAGACTTTCTTATCAAATCGCAAAATGAAAGTTGTCCTGAATGGCCACTCTTCTAGATCTTTCCACAGTAATGCAAGTGTCCCCAAGGGCTCTATCCTTGAACCTACATTGTTCCTAATTTTCTTCAATGACCTTCCTGATGAAATCAGTTGCCAACTCGGTATCTATTCTGATAATACAACTATTTGCTCCTGTCTTCATAGTAAGTTTGATCAATTTGATATGGTCAAATTGACAGCTGATCTAAAAAATCACCTACAATCTGCTGTAAGGAATGACTTGTTAATTTTAACACCTCCAAAATGAAGCTGCTCTATCAGTCATGGGAGAGATGCCTTTCTGCCCTCCATCAGCATTGCTGATAGTAACCTCCAGTAATGACTCCTTGCACCTACTGAGGCTAATATTTTCTACTGACATGATGTGGAAAGATTATATTGAATCGATTGATAAGTTTACTGCTAGGAAAGTTGATTCACTGTGTCATGCTAGGCAATTTTCTCTCCGGACATGGCATCTCACCTTCAATAACTTTCCCACTGCAATAATGTAGCTTCCCTCTGCTTTTTCTATAAACACATTCATGGTAATCGTTCTGATAAGCTTTCCTCTGTGGTACCTAGACTTTATGAATTTAAGTGCAGTACTAGATTTATGGTAAGTTTTCATAATTTTTTTAGTTGAAATGGCTAGATATAACTTCTCACTTATAGAACTTTCTTCCAGCTTACGAGTCAAGTATGATCTTCAAAAATGTAAATGCAATGTCAATTATTATCTTGTCTTCTTAATTCTTGTTCTTTTATTGTTCTTTCCCCTTAATAGTATTTTTCTCATACTCTCTTAACCTCTTAACACTCAGTAACCCTCACTTGCATCTTAGTAGCTTTATTGCTTTGCTTGGGGTTAAATGATTACAATATATTATAATATTTTTTTTTTTAAATATGTCTCTATCGCGACACAGAAATTACTGTTTCAAAACCTCTAAAATTTAAAAAATAATTATTATTATAATATATATATAATGTGGTATATATATATATATATATATATATATATATATATATAATGTGGGAGATATATATATATATATATATGTATAATGTGGGAGATATATATATATATATATATATATATATGTATAATGTGGGAGATATATATATATATGTATAATGTGGGAGATATATATATATATGTATAATGTGGGAGATATATATATATATATATATATATGTATAATGTGGGAGATATATATATATATATATATATATGTATAATGTGGGAGATATATATATATATATATATATATGTATAATGTGGGAGATATATATATATATATATATATGTATAATGTGGGAGATATATATATATATATATATATATATATATATATATGAAAATAAATTTACACATTTATGACGGGCAATAATATGGAAACTCACGAAGTGGGGGCAGTGTAGGGGGTAGAGAGACAGCATTGAGTTAGATGTAACATTTCTATTGTTTCAAATTTAATTTTCGCTGAAATCTAGACATTGACACTTTAAATCTGTTAACGGAAGTTATATTTTGATTAGGAAGTGGGATGGACAAAGTAGTATATAAAGAAAAAAAAAGAAGAAAAAAAGAAAAAGAGAGAAAAAAGAGAAAGAAGTTGTAAAAAAGTGTCATTAACTTCTATTGGAATAGGCGTTGTTTTTTTTCTTTTACTTCGAGATTTCGTAAATTTTTCAGTTTAAACAGTCTAAGCCATTTAATTATATGTTACAGTTTTTAAAAAAAACCTTATTACGGACATTTTGGGGATTTAATGTGAAATAGTCGATTAAAAAATATAGAGTTTACATTAAAATACTAGAAACTTTTTCTCAAATATAAGTTTACATCTAGATTTCAGCGAAAATTAAATTTGAAACAATAGAAATGTTACATCTAACTCAACGCTGTCTCTCTACCCCCCCCCCCTACACTGCCCCCACTTCGTGAGTTTCCTTATTATTGCCCGTCATAAATGTGTAAATTTATTTTCATTTTTTCGTTTCAACCTTTGGAAATAAAATCTGATGATCCGCTGTCCTTTAAAAGAGATGTGGTGAAATAATTTATTATATGGAACCTTAAAGTGGTCTGTTTTTATTTAAAATATATATATATATATGTATATATATATATAACTAATAGATATTTCCCTGGTTCACTT
>OZ038504.1:82393518-82623518 GCA_964036315.1 Acanthosepion esculentum | reverse complement strand
CTGTATAGATAAAATAGAATTATGATACACATACATGCATGAATTATATATACAAACACTACTTGACAAGGCAGATGCATGTGAGGTCTACTTAACCAATGAAAAACAATCAACACAAAACTTAAAAATACGAGAATTTTCTCTGATGAAGCCTTAATAAAAGCAAAACAAGTTATATCTATAACTTTTCCTATTTTGTTCCTTATCCTAGCATTCTGTCAGAATACAATCCATAATTGATCTATATTTTATCCCAATTCATGTATATATATATATATATATATATATATATATATATATATATATTAAGACATTTTTATGTTTATACATTTTTTTTTTTATAAACATAAAAATGTCTTAAAATAATTGTCGGACTTTGTCCATTTCATAATATATATATATATATATATATATATATATATATATATATATAATTGTGTATTTATGCAGCAATCCCTCTTTTATACAAGTTTCATTAAAGACAACTGACAAAGCACCTCAATTAAGATTTTTATTCAATGTTTCTTGCGATTCTCAATTTCTTTTTTGTCTTCAGCTAAAAAAATATCATTTACATAATGGACATATATTTTAACTGAAGGCAAAAAAAAATTGAAAATCTCCAGACTAATACAAGAAACACTGAATAAAATGCTTAATCGCAATACCTTGTCAGTCATCTTTAATGAAATTTTTATATATATATATATATATATATATATATAAATAAATCAAAGTTTTTTGTTGCTTTTTATAATTATAACATATTAAAGGAATTTCCTAAAAAATGAGCCATTGTTTTTCTCTTTAATCCTTTTTACTACATTTTTACAATTTCTCATTGAGGCTTCTTTTCCTCAGGTGACCATTTCTTTTTTATTTCCTTTTTAGAAAATTATCCAGTAATTTCTTAATTAGCCATGAGTGAAAAATTACCCAAGATTCTTCGATTCCTTTTCATTCCTCTTATCTTTGCTGGGCCTTTTTTTTTTTTCTTCTGTTTCCTTTTGCCAGCTTTCAGATGTGTATATTATCTTTGCTGGGCCTTTGTTCATGCTACAATTCCAGTGGAAGGAGAAAGTAGCAGACTCCTTTGAGAAAGTTGGTTCTCTTCAGAAATATATTTTCACCCTTATCAATATCATCTTCAACCTTGTTATTATTTCATTAGTTTCAATTCTCTTTTTTGAAGAAAATTCATCTTGAGAAATTGTATTGATATGATCAACATTGTTATTTTTTCATCTTGAATTCTTAGATTTAAAATTTAATTCTTTAGAAAATTTATCATGATTCTTACTACTACTACTGGTAGTGGTATAAGTACTTATATATATATATATATATATATATATATATATATATATATATATATATATATATATATGTAAAACAACAATATGAATAAAAACAAAAGGATAACTATTTTGTATCAACGCATTTCATCCTCAGAGGATGATACACACTGGGAAGAATAGTTTTTATTTAATTTTTAATCACACATGCACAAATATATATATATATAAATTTTAGATACAGTTTTTTGTCTGTAAGAGGACAATATGAATAAACAAAAAAGGAAAACTTATCTTAGCCAATGCATTTCCTCCTCTAAGGGACTTTATCAAGGTATTTGCCTTCATAAAATCTCTTGGAAGATGAAATGTGTCAACTAAGATAAGCATTCTTTTTGTGTTTATTGAGATATATATATATATATATATATATATATATAGATATATATATATATATATATTATATATATATATATATATTATATATATATATATATATATATATATATATATATATATATATAATATATATATATATATATATATATAATATATATATATATAATATATATAGAGAAAGAGAGAAAGTGGATACTGATGTCAACGCCAAATGGTGACAATTTGTTTCATGCTAAACGCATTCATCAGGCGATGATTGCGTTTAGCATAAGTGTTGATTTCAATGTCCACTTTTATATTTACATACATTCTATCTTTGATATGGAGCACTTTATCCCATAAATGTAGCATACCTTAAAACTATATTTCTTATATGTATGTATATATATATATATATATATATATATATATATATATATATATATATATATATATATATATATATAAGCTATATCTTGTGCCTGACAAGTTGGGTAACCAATGAAAATTTAGTCACACACCAAACGTATCTATATGTGTATTTATTAATATATATTTCTTTGCTCTGTCTAATCACATTGAGTGCAGTTATGTCTACACCTTCTGGCTAAATTTGGTAATTATTTATTTGCTTACCAATGTATGCATACCAGCACATGCATATACAATCACTAATATCTAGTTATTCCATTTACCTAACACTATATATATATATATATTTAAGGCAGTAATAGGTTTTTATTCATAGTCCCAAATTATTTATTATTTCTGTACATGTTATATTTGGTGGATAGTCTTGGAGTAGATTTGTCAGTTTGGTAGTCAGTTTATTTTTTTCATCTATTGGCTTAGGTTTTTCAAGAGTTTTTAATAAAGGAAATGTGCTGTTCAGCAGATTTTGACCTTGCATCTCCCTTATGAAGGGAAAACCATTTTATAGCCTGGAGTATTTAGAAATACCTTAATTTTTTAAAATAAAAAATACTTTATGTTTCAAATACAAAAATAAAAACATATGGGATTTGGTTAATGAGAGATGACCTTTATATCATAAGGATAATTCAACCTTACTTTTCTGTGAAGTCCTTTGTGGTAGAGTTGGTTTAAAAGCATGCCCTTACATAAGTGGAACACTGATTTGAATCCTGCCAATGGGCCCATTTTTCTTATTAAAGACTTGAAAAACCTAAGCCAATAGAGCAAAAAAATATTGCGTCCAGCATGAAACAGCCTGTCACCTCTGAGTGTTGATTTCAATGTTCACTTTTATATTTATATTTACATATGCCCTATCTCTGATATTGAGCACTTTATCCTATAAATATAGCACACCTTAAAACTATATTTCTTCATATAAATATATATATATATATATAGTACTTTTTACAGTGGTCCTAAGCTGAAATACCAGGAAGCAACACTTTGAGGAGAAGATTATTTGCCTTTTGTCTGGTTCAGATTCCTCCCTGTCTTTTGAACAGGTGTAGATGTTTATCCCTTATTTCTTGTTTAGGATTGGGTTTCCAGTACCTTTTAAAGCGTTTTCCCTCTCTTTCACTTCTGGTGACCCCTTGTGTCTTGGTGGCATTATAACATTGCTTGAACTGGTGACTCTTACTCTGTAAATCTCTACCTTGAGTTGCTCTTGGGTCTTGTACAAGGTGAGCATCATTGTAAAGTGTATAACTACTCTAATGTTATGTTGGCGTTCCAGTCCATGTATAAATAATTCCTTCATTTTTGATGGATACTATGCTAGTTAATATATTTGCTATCAAATAGGTATATACACATCATGTTAATATTATTTCTATATTCATCACTTTTATACTTTAAGTCTTGAGAAATATAAATGTTGTATTTTCCTTCATTTTCTTTCTCAGTTCTCATTTGTCTTTTTTTTTTATTCATTTTTTTTCTTCTTTTCACTAAGACACAATGGGTTACAGGATGTGGAAGTATTAGGAACAGAAACATTAATAATGAGCGGGAGGAGGAGAGAGTAATCAGGAGGACAGTAGATAATTATGCAGATTAAAGTTGGTTGGAAAGCATGGAGCCGGGAGTTCAACAAGTGAGAAGTGCGAGAAAAGAAACTGTTAGCATAGAACTTATGCCTATAATTAGCCAGCTCAACTGTAAATTGATGAGGTCTTGATATCAGCATAGTCAGTCAGTCAGTTACGTTCCATGCATGATACAGGTTTAGGCGATCATGTATCTTTTGATACATGACTGAGGAGGCAGATTTTTTTCCCGCAGTAGGTTGCCATTTCATTCTGCGCTAGACCAGTTGCCATCCAAGGCTATAGAACCCAGTCTGTCCTGCTATTTACCCATAGCTGGAGGGGAGAAGAAAAGGATTCATACCTTTTCCAAGGGTATTAGCACGTAAGTGAATGTAATGGATCTGACTGGAATCTCGGCTCTCTGATTTCTCAGCCGAGCTGTTATCCATTGCTCCACCATGCCAATCAGCATAGTACTGCCCTTAAATTCAAAAATCTATGTACCATAGCTTGTCTTCATGTTTCAGACCTGTCCTTATCTATCTTTTTTCCTCTTTCATTCTTTCTTGCTTTCTTTTGTTTTTTCTTTTGAGCTTTCTTCTTTCTCATCTTCTTTATTAATTACTTTTCCATGTTATTTTTTCTGCTTCTTCTCTTTTTTTTTAATCATTTCTATCTCTTTATCATCATCTACATCAGTTTTGTAACTTTTTAAAATCACTTTCTTTTGCACAATTTATTTCTTCTCATTTGTTCTGACTCTTTTTCTCTTCTTAGCTCTTATTGTTCTTATACTTGTCTTTTTGGCTTTTTTCTTTTCTTGCTCTTTTCTTTTTCCTTCTGTCTTACGATTGAGGGTCTAAAGACTGTATTTTTATGGAATTAAGCCAATTTATGGATTAAGTGCCCAATGAGCTGATAACACTTTTATATAATGAATCCAAGTGTGAAACTGGTTAACATTAGTTACATGAATATTTAGTGATGCTGTGAGGTAATGGTTAACAAACTTGTATCCTCACTGGGTGCCCTAGATTGCAGCTTAGTGCCAAACTCAGCTAAGCTTCAAAATATCTAAAAACTAAGCCACCCCAGGTTTTTCAAAAGACATGATTAGAGAATTTAATCTGGTGTATTCTTCTGAGTTCTTTGTTCTTAGAAGTACCAAATTTTAACCCAAATCTATTCCATTTATTTAAAAAAAAAAGACTTTTTTATGCAAGTACAAATGGCAATAAGATGATGGAAAGATATCAAGGTATAAAAAATTTATCACAGTTTCTAGTCAAGTGGTATCATAACGCGTTCAAGTCACACCTCATAGAAGGTAATTACCATCATCAAATATCAATCGGCTGCTATTAGCAAATGAAGAGGACATAGTCATTTTCTTCTGAGGAAATATGGGCCAGATATTTCTTGTTACAGAAGAATTTTAATCCATTCTGCCTTCAGCTATGGAATATAAGTAGATACTTTTTATCATTATCACAAAAGGAAAATTTGATGTTCTTTAACATGAGAAAGTGTGTCTTCTTACCTGTTACAGAAGATGACTTCTCAGTTCCATTTTGAAGTGAAGTCTTCTTGAAATTGCCCAACAGACTTTACTGAAGACATCAAAGCCTACTCCTGATATTATTATTCTTAGTTCAATGGGATACTAGTGCTTGAAGGCTGGTTACTGACTTTAGATTCTTTGAATTGCTTCATCTGAAGACTAGTAGCCTGAAAATTTATGACATGCTGATCAAATGTTTTGGATAATCAATGATTATTCTGAGAGAAAATATTGAATTAAAATTTACTATTCATATATGATTGAAATTGATAAAAAAATATTGAAGAATTCATAAATCATTTTTTAATCAAATACAGATTTTTCCAGCATTTTTTATGAAAATTAGTTTATCTATTACTGTTATAGTTCTTCAAGCCAATAAAAACTGATTGTTTCAACAAATGTCTGTCACAATGTCAGCAAGGTTGAAAATGATAATTGCCTGTATTCACTATTCAGTTCTTATAGTCATTCCATGCATCTAGTCATGCAACCACTGCTACTGAAATGCATTGATAGTACCACCTGTACTAATCAGTTATGGTTTCCCCTAATGGCCAAGTCATCAAGTGGATACAATCTATTTGGTAGTAAGTGCCACTTAGGCACAGGGGAGAAAAACTAGGGAAAAAAAAATTCATCCCCACTATATCAGATACATCATGTCTTAAGTATTTTGCTCTCTTAGCTCATTTCTCTTCAACGTAATAAGTATTACATGTACTTATTAATCATCAAAATATTTTGACACCTTATGACCTTATGCACATGTTCTGGAGATTTTTAAATTCCATTTTTGATGAAAAAAAACAAAAAAAACAAAAGACTTTGGTTTTGATGCAATTAAATTGTCAATGTAATTTTGAACATCATAGATATCTTTAAATTTCTAACCTGAGAATAAATGTTTCCTTGGTGTAAACGAATGATAAGCTGATGGTCTGGTGAATATTCTATGTAAGGATGAATTTCTCATCTCAACTTAATTGTCTTTCTTTTTGTCCAACAAATCAACATGTGGACTGGAGCTGTTCTGCAACAGTATGCCTTTCTGGCTTCCCTGTTATTTAAAATGGCTTTTTGTTTCTTTAGTTGCAGCACTCAGACTTCAAATTGATGATAGCAATATTCTGCAGTAACAATTTCACAGTGTCTGTCTATATTTCTAAAATGAGGTATTGTAGCTATTTATGCTATTTACATTGTTCAGACTGTTGTCCTCATCTTTATTGCCATATTCACGATGTTTCGGATGTTGTATGCTCCAGCCTTCTTCAGGAGATGTATACATTGGAATTTTGAACAATAACTCTTTATTTAGTCCATGGGGGTAGATTGTTCTAGTTCCACGTGCCATGCCTCTTCTGGATATCTCAGTTTTGTTGGAGTTTTTGGGTACCCTGGTGTACTAGTGAGCCAGCCAAAATGAGCTGACTCATTTTATAGTTCACCAATAGAAAGTTTAACCAATCAGAAGGCTCAAAATATTCAATGCGACGTGTATAAAGGCGGCCATGTTTTTCCCGAATATGCACTGCCAGCCTTTGATATTGAAGACTGAAGAATTACGGAACAGCTGCTGGTGGTATTGGCGATATAGTCAGATTCAGTAGAGTGTCTGACTCGTGAGTGTTAATCTTTAATGTTGTTTCATTGAGCAGATTACGTACTGCACTGTATTCTATATTCATAGACTACGGTGAACATGGTCAACAAGTTTCAGTTATTTTCCTTTAGTAACCAAGTTTTTGTTCAACTCTTCTGTGGCCAGGTATTGAACTCATAAATCTTCGGCTGAAGTCACTGGATTACTTCAGCCAACGCTTTTATCCACTGGGCCATGTGTCCCAAGGACATACATCACTTGAAGAAGGCCAGATCATACAATGGCCGAAATAATGTGAATATGATAATAAAGATGAGGACAACAGTTTGAACAATGTAAATAGTGTAAATAATTTCACAGGGTTTTAACATTTTATGATTGGGTATATTCATCATATCTCACCAAATATACTAATTTTTTTTTAATTTAAGGTTTTGTGGTTAATGTTGCAGGCAACCACTCATTGTTTTCAATATTTTTTATTATTTAAGTGACTCTAAATTTCATCTACAGAGACAATCTTCTACAAAAAAGGATTTTCTCTGTTTGGCAAGAAATGAAATGCAGGTGATGAATCTCTGTCCAAACTCTGACAGTTCAGGTTGCATTCATTTTCTACATTTTTTACAAATCTTGAGCAATCAAAGTGAATTTTTTTTCTGCCAATTCCAATGTTGATTAAGTTTGGTTTTCATCCAAAAGAGCATAAATTCAAAATTGTTTGGTCTTTTGCTTTGTGGTTTGTCCTCCAAATCAAATTCATCTTTCTTGAAATTTGGAAACCATCCAAAAGAAATGCTACATCCAAAACATTTCCATAGGCTTCATAATATAACAACAGCTCTAAGTAGAAGCTTATGACGCTTTATTTGACTAATGATATTTATTGTACAAAAATGTACAAAGTCAAAATGGGGGATGTTGGTCTTCATCTGTCTTACAATTAAACTTAGCTAACCACAATAACTGACCCAAACGTACCACAATAACCCTTACACTAAAACAAGACACTCTTATTTACCATTCTTACTACAACCACCATAATTCCTCAGAGACTCTAGTCACCATATGTACAATTTGTCTGTGGGGGTTGAAGAATAAAATAACAATTTAAAAAAAATTTAAAACCCCAATGAATATTTACAATGAAAACAAGATTTGTTTACAAGAAACAAAACAAAATAGTTTTAGTAATAACCCCCCCCCCCCAATGTAACAGAAACATCAGTTAACTGAATGAAATTAATGCAAGATTTAAAAAATTTAGTCATTTGACCAAAAACTCACTCAAGCACACACTCATCCAAACACAACAAATACTAAAAACACACTCAAAAAATGAAAGGTGTCCTGCATCCACCAGAGAACTGACATCTCTGGTCACCTAATTGAAGAAGGAAGGGGGAATTAAACTAGAGAAAGTGGGGGCAAAAATAAGAGGCCAATGAGCATATATACCCTATCTAAGTTAACTTTGAGGGAAAAAAACTAAAAGCAAAACAAGCTTAAACTACCTTATTTTGGGCGGGGTTGTCAATGCTCACTCCAGAATTTCCAATATCCTAATGCTTAACCAACATCAAAATGCCACTGTAAGTCAGCTCCTTTTACTTGACAGATCTGCATGACTCACCCACCTTTTGCCAAATTCTGAGAGAGGGATTCATTTCTTTTCTGTCCTAATCTGATGCTTTATTTGCCAAATTCAGCTTTAGCGCTGAAAACATTTATTTTATTATAGGGGATGGTTACAAGTGAGAGGGGAGATGAGATGTGCTAATTTTATTACCACAAGCTTCCTCAGTCGTCTTCTTCTCTTTTGCTGTTGTCTTGCACAACTTGAAAAGGAATAACATGCAGTGTTGCACGTGTATCTTGTATGCTTTCAGTTTTTTTCCCTTCAGTACTGAATAAATGAACACTGGATACAGAACACTGAAAACTGATTTTTAAGTGTGTATTTGGTGTTTAGTTTTCAAAAAGCAAACAAAGAGCGCTGGGAACTTTTGCACCCCCCCACCAATATATTAACTCCACAGATTTGCTTCTCCCTCTTCTTTTTAATTATCTTCTCTCTCTCTCTCTCTCTCGTCTTTACTTTCATTATTGTTATTATAAGAAGTAGCAATTTCATTGCAATTATGTTTTTCTATTTATCCTGAATTCATTTCTTAAATGTATAAATATATTGAGTCTTTAAAAACTATTTTCTCTCCCTCTTTGTGGGTGGGGGTCAGATTCTATTCTGGAAAAAAATTACAGTCTTTTGAAATATCTGACTATCATTGTTGTTTCACTTCTGTTTGTATTATTTCCTCCTTTAAGCAGAAATAAATAAAAATAAATTGTTGTGGGTGGAAAGATGGTTTTCTTGTCTTTCTTTATCTGAAAAGAATGATTCTAATTATTTGTGAGATATACAACTATAAAAATCATACCTTTCCTCATTTGTTCTCTAAAAGAATAATTTTAATTAGATTCAGTAATAAAATCTATTAAACGTTCCTTTTGGCACTTTTATCAGTTTGATATTTTCCAAAGAAAAGAATTTGTTGGATGCACTTTGAAAATATGTTTTGAATCCTTTGTTTTGCAAAAATCTTGCTTCTTTATAAAAACAAATCAAATTGATTTCTACAACAATGTTGGATATTCTTTTCTTTTTTTTTCCTGCATTATTTTGATATTACCATATTGCAGAAAGATATTTGCTTATAATTTTGATAATGTTTTTATTAAACTTCTTAAATCTCTTCTTTTACGTATCCCAAATGAAAAAGGGTGACAAATCTGGATAGAGATGCACTTAGACATAAGTATTTGAAAATTAGAAAATTTTTTAAAAAGTTTTATTGACATTTCACTGATTTCTCTTGCATTCTTAAGTAGTTTAAGTAGGTAAATGACCTTTGACTTACTTTGGGGTGTTATGCCAATAACTGACTGTATAAACTCTGATCTCATAGATGTACCAATTTGTTAATATACATAATAAAAGTTTTAAATTGCGTTGTGCATATGTGCATTTGGGCTGTTCTATTAAATATCCCATTAAATAAATGCACAAAATACATAAACATCTTAAATGGTACTGAAAGAAATGCTTGTCAGAAATTAATGTTTGATTAGGCTTTATTGAATAATAATAAAAATGTTTGATAAGGCTTTATTGAATAATAATAAAAATGTTTGATAAGGCTTTATTGAATAATAATAAAAATGTTTGATTAGGCTTTATTGAATAATAATAAAAATGTTTGATAAGGCTTTATTGAATAATAATAAAAATGTTTGATGAGGCTTTATTGAATAATAATAAAAATGTTTGATAAGTCTTTATTGAATAATAATAAAAATGTGTAATTAGGCTTTATTGAATAATAATAAAAATGTTTGATAAGGCTTTATTGAATAATAATAAAAATGTTTGATGAGGCTTTATTGAATAATAATAAAAATGTTTGATGAGGCTTTATTGAATAATAATAAAAATGTTTAATTAGGCTTTATTGAATAATAATAAAAATGTTTGATAAGGCTTTATTGAATAATAATAAAAATGTTTGATAAGGCTTTATTGAATAATAATAAAAATGTTTGATTAGGCTTTATTGAATAATAATAAAAATGTTTGATAAGGCTTTATTGAATAATAATAAAAATGTTTGATAAGTCTTTATTGAATAATAATAAAAATGTTTGATAAGGCTTTATTGAATAATAATAAAAATGTTTGATAAGGCTTTATTGAATAATAATAAAAATGTTTGATAAGGCTTTATTGAATAATAATAAAAATGTTTGATAAGGCTTTATTGAATAATAATAAAAATGTTTGATTAGGCTTTATTGAATAATAATAAAAATGTTTAAAATACAAATAATAATGGTGTATATATACATAAATATTGTTGGCAGCTTTATCATGTGTCCAAAAATTTTATTTCTTCTTCGCTGATTGCTTCCTTCATGATGATGGCATTGATGACAAAATTCGCCACCAACATAGAGTTTCACCAAAACCTGCTCCCATCATCCATTCCCTATCACCATTTGGTTTTGCAAGAGTTGGTTGTAAGTGAAAGAAAATCAAAGTAAAAGAAAGTGCTGATGATGTGAATTTGTTTAGGGTGGACCTCAATTTGCTAGGAAGTGACCCACACACTTGATTTCATGACCTTCCTTTATGGCACATATGGAATGGGACATGTAGAATCCAGTTATGAAACTGCAATGAACTGCCGCTGACATTGTTATAATTTTGAGTGATGCCTTCTGTAGCATGTCCGTCATGTGTAGCCCTCTTCATCCATTGGTTCGACTGCTGAGATTTGTTGTAATTGTTAGCCACTTGTTAACCATGGGTTGGTTGTGCTTATTCTGGGTCCTCAACTTTGACCTTACCGCCAAGGGTGGCCCTACCAAGTTTAGAACTCCCAACAACATTGCTGTCAGAGTCATTGTGGCATGCAAACCCCCACCATGACAAGGAGTAACCATCAGAGGTATGAAATGAAGATGAAAAAAATGCTGATAAGAAATCTAATAATATTTGATATGGTTTTATCTAGTAATACTAAAACATCCAAAGTAATATTTCTGTTAGTCCTCTTAGTGTATGTATAAGTATATTTTTTTGTTTCCTTAAGTCGAAATTCTGAAAACAGTACATGTTTGCACGGAGGCAGATTTACAAAAGTTGATATGAACCATTTGTGGTGTGGGAAAATGAAATCAGATCAATAAATAAAATAATAATAACGAATAAAAAAAAAATACATTTTCTCATGATGCTAGTAATAAAGAAACCTAAAATCACCAAACACCCATTAGGTGGCACTGTTTAAGTCTATACAAAGACAAACATTTCCTCTTTCTCTTTCTTCTCTTTGCTCCAAGATGCAACAGAACATGGCACCCATCAAAATCACTGTCAGTGACAAAATGTGTCTCTAAGTATAAGTGTTCTTTTTGTTCATATGTTCCATCCATAGTATTCTTCTGTAGAACATCTCTATTGCTTCAAGTCTCTTCATCTGTAAAGAAATTGTCCAATATTCACTACCATATAGGAGAATTGATATTATGTAGCAGTTCATCATTCTTTTTTTCTAATGAAATTTTCCTGTTTCTTAATACATTGTTTAGTTTTTAGAAAGCATCTTTTCCTATTTTCATATGACTACTGATTTTAGTGTCACGTTTTCTTTCAAATGTTAAAACATTTTCCAGATATTAAAATTTCTATACTTGCCTGATTTTGGTGTTTCTAATTCATAGCTCACATCCTGGACTGTTCCTCTTGCTAACAACCATACATTGTCTTCTTACAATTGGTGATTAGTCCTTTCTTCCTGCTTTCATTTACAATCTTGTCTAGGAAGTCCTGCAGTTTTCTTTCTGCGTTTACCATCAACAAGGCTATCAGATAGTTTTAGAATGTGAGTTTTCACTTATCAAACTGTTTCAAGATTCTCTAATGAAACAGAACAGCAGGTTGCTCATTATGAAGATTTATCATCTTATTTGATGTTATTCTAAATGTTTTCTTATGTTCATATCAATCCCAGAAGAAAAGACAGCAGTTATTTTCTCTATATGCTATGTGTCACTTTTCTCTTTTCATTTCCATAGTTTTCTTACCTCTCAAGATGTATACTTAGGACCCCTAACTGTGAAATTGCAACTAGCAAGTTGGTTTTGCAGATCAGGATTACTGCTGGGAATTTGATCTTCACTGTGTATCTCATACTGTACTAAAATAAACTTTTTTTTTTCACAATAATGTTCACCCTGTACAGGACCCAAGAGCTACTCAAGGTAGAGGATTACAGAATAAGCAGTAAGAGGGAGAATTTATGGGAATATGTGGGGAAAATAATGGTTAACCCTAGGCTTGAACAAATTAAGATTGTAGTGATCAAGGAAGCATCCTCTTGGGAAGCAGTTCCTCAAAATAACAGTTCATGGGAAGAAGCTGCTTGAGTGGAACTTACATCTCACCAATGGAATATGAAGGTAATGGGTGTGGCATAATGGGTCTTAGCCATGAATGTTAGAACAGGTGGAACTAAGGAATGAATTCAGCTGAACCCACAAGGTTATATGAATACAGTGAAAACATAATTTAACTAATGATATTTTAGAAGTTTAACAGGAGCAGATAGGTTTGCCTATTATCTGGTTCACACTCCTTCCCCAGTCTTTTGAACATCATTAAAGGTTTACTCTTTGTTTCCTGTTTAGAATTGGGTTTTCGGTTCTTTCTAAATTCTTTTCACTTCTCTTTCACTCCCATCTTAGTGGCATTATCACCTTTCTTGGAGTGGTGCCTCTTACTCTGTAATCCTCTGCCTCGAGTGGCTCTTGGTCCTTGTAGAAGGTGAGCATCATTGTAAAAAAAAAAAAGTATTTTTTTTATACTTACAAGGCTCAAGAGTCACTGAAGTTAGATGATTACTGAGTGTGTGGTATGAATATAAGAAGAGATAGAAGAAAGTGAAGATTAAGAGGATTAGATAACAATTAACCCTTGATTGACCTTTGATAGAAGAAGTTATTAAAAACAAGGTTAATAGTCAATCCTGTTGCTAGTGCATTACTTGTGGAGAAGCAACCATTAAGTTCTGAGAAACCACAAGTAAAAGATTTTTTTCTCATAAAAGTTAGTTCACATCACAGTCACAGATAGAAGGGGAAAAATAATGTTCTGGGACGGGTCCCCTAGCTTCCTTCTTGGTAATGGGTCTGTTAATAGAGTCTATGACAATTTATTGTAAGATTCATATACATTATAGGCAAACTTTGACTGTCAAATAACATGGTTTTGTCTTGCATGGACATAATTGCTTGAATATCAGTCAAATAGTTAACAAGAAATACTTCAATAGTTGTGAAATTATTCCCTGATATTTATTCCATCAATATCATGTGAAATTCTGTAGACCAACATTTTAACACTCTTTTATGGAAATGCATTAGCTTGGAAACTTCTTTGCCTGAAAAATCACATCACAATTTTTTTTTTTTTTTTTTTTTCTTTTTTTATCGCAATGAGGGTCAGACAGATCAGTTCCCAGAAACTGAAAGCCCGACAGCCACACAGGATTTGATTATAGTGGTGAAGGCTTTGTGCAGGGCCATCCACACTTTTTGGAGGGACGAATACAGGGACCTGGTGCAACGGATGCCACAAGGTCCCCAAACGACCCTTCGCAGGTTTTGAATTCAGAGTTGTCCTTCTCCTAGACCAGTTGCCATCCAAGGCTACAGAACCAAGTCTGTCCTGCTATTTACCCATAGTTGGAGGGAGAAGAAGAGGATTCACACCTTTCCCAAGGGTGTTAGCACGTAAGTGAATGTAATGGAATCGACTGGAATTCGAACTCGGCTCTCACAATATTTTATTTTCATTTTAAAGAGCAAGTTGGGCACAATATGTGCCATTTATGAACTTCTTATAAACAATTACATTAGTTGTCTTTTCTCTTTCCATCAGTAGGCAAAATGTAGGGATGTTATAAAACACCATTAAGTTATAGCAAATATAAAGGCCGCACCCATCCCTAGTGTGATTTGGAGTAGGACAATTGCAGTAGCTATAATATGTCAAATACTTAACAAAAAATTTCTTATAGGTGTGATATTATTCTCAGACATTTAGTTGTTGAATCTCATATGAAATTATGTAGACGAACATTTTTCTGTCCTCATTTAAAAAAAAAGTTTTTATCACAGAAAATTCACTTGAAAAATTGCAACAGAACTATTTTTGATTTTTCTTTTTTAAGAATCATGTTGAATACAATGCTAAACATTTTTGCATACATATCTAGGAAATGTTTGAACAGAGGATAGATGTGACACTGAAATATGAGGTACATTGGGATAGTGGAAAATGCCTTCCAAATGTTAAGCAAAGAAACAGGAAAATTTCAGGAAGACAGAAGATGACAGTTGGTGTCGTATTTGAATTTTGATGATTGTAGGTGGCAGGGAAGCTAACTCGGGCAAGTGCAGATACTAGATAGTGGAGTATAGTAACAGAAAGTGTGAGATTAATTCATTAAGCTATAGTGAAAAATACCTTTCAGGAACTAAAAGTATTAAGAGATAGGAAAATATTATTCGAAACTAAGAATACTGAACTGCTATGTAATATCTAATCACCTTTATATAAAACATTTTCATTACAGATGAAGAAGAGACTTGAAGTGACACAGATATAGTTCTACCGACGAATGCTAAGAATATCATAGACAGAACATGTGAGCGACGAGGAAGTCTTAAAGAATATCAGAAAAAGGAAACTGATACTAATAATCAGAAAGAGACAGTTGAAATTTCAAGGACATATAATAAGGAAAGAGAGCCTAGAGAATTTAATGCTCATAGGATATATTGATGGCAAGAGCTGGGCAGCGTGGACAACATGTAACATACTTAACGAGTGTGAGTAAATGTATAGTAGAACAAGGATAAACAGGTAAAGACTTGAGTGAAAGTTACCTAGTGCAACAAAAGGCAGGAAGTTGTGGAGAGCCACGATTATCCATGTCCTGAAAAGCCATTGCATATATATATATATATATATATTCACTTATTTATTTCTGTCTTGTGTTTTTTTTTAATCCAACAAAAACATAAGAGCACTGAACTTCTATGTCATCCCTAATTGCCTATATGACAGTGAACGCTGGACAATCCACTCGCATCTGAAGGGGTGATTTGAAGTGACAGAGATGTTGTTCTACTAACAAATGCTGAGAATGCCATAGTTAGAACATGTGAGCAATGTGGAAGTCCTAAGGAAAGTAGGAACAACAAAGAAACAGATATTTACTATCTGAAAGAGACAGTTGAAATTTTGGGACACATAATGAGAAAAGAGGGCATGGAGAATTTAATACTCACATGATATAGTGAAGGCAGTGTGTAACACGGTGATTCCCAAACAGTGCAGTGTGCCTCCTAAGTGCAGCTGAAGAGGAGAGCAGGTGAGATGGAATGATTGAAAGACAATGATTTAGAAATAGTTTTTAAAAATTCATATGCCAAAAATCAATATAATTTCAAAATTTAAAATATTATTATGGAATACTTATAATTGTATGCATGAGTCCTAGTATAAATAGTTATAAATACTTATTAAATGATTTTATCATTATAATATTTTTGCATTATATCAAGTATTAAGAATATAGTAACTAGGGTCCATAAATTGGAGGAGAGAGTTATCAATGATAATGTTCTGATTTTGAATATAAAGTTATCCCCCTTAACTCTCTCTCTCTCAGTTTTTTTTTATTTTTAAATGTACTTTTTATCACATAAAATTTGGTGGGCTGCAAACAAATTTTTATTCCAAAAATGTGGCTCAGAAAAAAAGTTTGGGAGCCATTGGTGTAACATACTTAACCAGTTTGAGTAAATGGATAGCAGAACAAAGACGAAAAGTGATGGTAAAGAGGCAGAAATTACCTTGAGCAACTAAAGACAGAAAGTTGTTGAGAGCCATGATCGTCCACGTCCTAAAAAGCCGTAGCATATAAAAGAAGATAATCCATCCTTTAACCACAGATATCTCGAGAGACACTAGAGAAACCTCGATAATTTGAAATTGATGGAAATCTTACTTTCTGGGTTCAGCTGTCTTTCTCAGCTGACTCATCCACCAACTGTGTGGCCTCTTTCTTGAGGGAATAAGATTTTGTCTGGGTGGTCGGGGCACGAGGTCAGATGTTGTTAGTTGCTAAAAAGGATAATTTTCTTTTTGTTACCTGTTGACAAGCTTTCATTTGTTGCCCAGCTGCTGTTATGCATTGCATCTCACACACTGCCTACAAACAAAACATCCTCTTCTCATATCAGAATACTATTTTTTTTTTTCTTGCCTTATCTCACCCTCTTGGTCGGCTTATTTAACATTGCATATGTGGAGCATAATAGATATAATGAAAAGTTTTGACAAGTATTATTTGTTTTTGCAATTCTTGTTGCTATTGTTTCTTTGAGATAAAGCTAATGTGTGGAAATTAGTAAATGTTTTGTTGTATACAAACATAGAAAATGTAAAAAAAACAAATCTGTTTGCAAAGAAGAAATTTCTTTTAGATTCAACAATCAAAATTAATGTTGGTCCACTGGTAGAGGCATGGTGAAGTAAAGGGTAGTGGCTTGGATTGAGGAATCTGAGAGCTGAGTTTGATTCCTAGTCAAGTTTATTAGATTGCCTTAGATGCTAATACCACTGGAAAAATATGAATTCATCTCTTCTCCCATCTATGGGAAAAATAGCAAGACCTGTTCCTATAACCCTTGGTGGCAGCCAGTCTAGGAGAAGGAAACCTTAAACTCAAACCAGATCGCATTATCCTAAAAGTGTGTATATATACAGCTGGGAACCACTTGTGAATCCAAATGCCCACTGAAACGTCTACTATGGATTCGCAAGTCCAAATGAATATGACTTCTACTACGTTTGGTCAGCTTTCATTTGGATATGGTGGGTTCATTTGAAGGAACCAGCTAAACTAACTGGGGAAATGCTGCAGCAGATACAGGATGGTCTGCTGGCTAAATTTGACCTGCTGTAATATTTCATCCACACCAATGACTACATAGTATTTATTATTAATCTTAAATCATAATTTTGATACTTTTCTGTAATCCCTGACCACCAAGCATATTTCAATTTCCCATTCAATCATTTTTATATTTCTGATGTGAATACTGAATACTTGTCTTCATTGTCATGGTGTCTGCACACAAATGAAAACCAAAGCTTAATGCTTACATGGAGGCCTGTTTTGATTAACCTTGTGTCTCTTAACAAAATTTGGTAGAAAATTTAATAACAATGGTCCTCTCTCTCTCTCTCTATGTATGTATGTATGTATATATATATATATATATATATATATATATATATATATGATTAAAACAAAAAAGTTGAGATACAAGAACAACAATGTTGGTGTAATTTAAAGAATTAAAAGAAAATGCTTTCAGGGATATGAGTGCTTTTTTTCAGATGTTTGTGTTTAAATAAAGTTTTTTTTTGTATATACATGTGTGTGTGTGTGTGAGAGAGAGAGAGGGGGGATTTACCTTCACACACACAGAGAGAGAGAGAGAGAGATCTGTTGAACTTTCAGCTGTGTCCTTGGGTGTAAACTTGTTGGTGAAAGTGGGTAGATGATTGAAGACAATTTGTTTGAAGTTGCTGGTAGCCAAAATAAAATCCTGTTGAAATGAGCACATCTGCTGATGTGTGCTTAAATTGCCGACTCCATTTGTATTTCCTTTTAGAGGCTCTGAAATTTGAACTTTTGAACAACAAAATAAAACGATTCAGTTGGTTTATTATTTTTTTTTCTTTGTCATATGGTGTGCTTCTATACTAGCTCCATGCAGAACAGATTTAGTGAAATTGATTTTGAAATTTACAAAATTGATAGTGTGAATATTGTTTCTTGTGTGGGTCTAACCTGCAACACCTTAGTATGTGTATCAAACACAAAAAAATGTTTATAAAATTAAATTTATACTTTATCTCTCCTGCACATACTTTTTAGAATAATTGCCCGCTTCCCATTACACCCAGTAACAGATCCATACCTTATCCACTGTAAATTTAGCAAGTAAACATCCTCATTGCTAATTTTTATATTCACTGGATTTAATTTCCAAATATTCAGAAATGCAATTAATAGTAGGGAAATTAATGAATAAAATCTGATAAATTTATCTTATTTTTACTTTCATATTATTATGTATAAAATAATTATCTTTTCTTTATTCATATAATATATTTAAGTGTGAACAAAAATTATCATACATACAATAAATAATACATAAAAAAGATTAAAACATTGTTATTTTAGAAAGTATTAAAATTAAAAATTGGGCTCGTTATAATCAAAGAAGACAAATGATATAAAAATGAATTATAAAAAGATATTTATAAATATAATGAGGGAAAATTAACTTTTCAAATGCATCCAAGATGAATAATTGTAGTCCTTACAAATCTATATCAATTAAGATTTGTTAAAACAAACAAATTAGATTCAAATTATAATGGACACATTATTAGAACATATTCTATTAATTAATCAGTTTCAAATAAAATAAAAGCTCGTTATTATTAATAAAATACAATAGCCAGAAGATATAGAATTACACTGCATTTAATATTTTTCTAATCATTTCAAGTAAAGCAATAAAGCCATACGATTCAAGAAAAAGAAAACATTATCAAGGAGAGAGAACAATAAAAGAACTGGAATTAAGAAGACAGAACATAACAATTGACATGAATTTTTGAAGGTCAAAGTTGACTGGAAAGCAAGAACCTAAGAGAGAATTCCGCAAGTGAAGAGTGTAAAAGAAACTGTCAGCATAGAACTTACTGTTTCAAGTTCTATATATCAAATATATCAGATTATAAATCTGTAAAATTTCAACTTTCAGGCATCTATAATTTTTAAGTTAGAAATTTTATATTGTTCAATAAATACACTTTCAAACTTTACCATATTTCTATTAAATACTCTTACACATCCTTGTGTCTGCTACTCAGTCTGTGCTTATAGTGTAAAGATAAGACAATTTATTAAGTAATCAGTTACACTTGGGGGGGGGAAAAAATCTTCCCTTGTGTAGTCTATTTTCAGTAGCACAAAAACTTTGTCTTCAAAGGAAGAAACTTAAAATGTTCTTTGTAAAATCAACAATTTGCAAATATAACTTTTTATTTCACTTTATTGTTTTCTTCTTTATCCTTTTTCTTTGTGGACATTTTGAATATTTTGACAAGACCAAATCTTTTCCCCGAAGCCTTCTACAAGATATTCTGTTTCAAAATATTTTGCCTGGCAAATAATTTCAAGAAATTTTGGGCATAGCATGTTTTATACAAGACATTTTCAAGAATGAAGTATGCAAAATCTGCATCTAAAGCGATCTTAACTGATCAATATTTTACAATCAATTTTGATGGTAAGAAGTACAAATATTGAACCATTCTTTGATTTAGTTTTATATAAGAAAAATAATTTCATCATTATCATTAGTTCTTCATCTTTAGTTTTATTGTGAAATGAATTCATTTACAATGTGTGTTTATTTAAATTGGAAAATATTCTTTAACATGGATTAAAATAAATAATTAAAAATATAGTGTTAATTTATATTGATAATTTTATTTGAGTTCACCTTGGTTACAAGTCCTAAAAACAGATCTCATCTGGCCAACTTTCCCAAACAGTTTTCCAACCTCAGATTCAAATATTTTTAAAGAATATTATATGAACTAAAATTTGTTTAATTGGCACTATTATGTGTGTGTTTGAACAACAAATGCTGGCTAATCATTCCAGAAATGGGAACACTGTAATGATCTGCTTCAATACTGATATCACAAACCAGCCTTTTTCTCACCCTTGATCTTGCCACCAGTAGCTGTGTGTGTGTGTGTGTCTCTATATACATGGTCTGCCTATTCTGTTGATAAGAAAAGGGAGGTTTAAGTATGTGATTTTCAGCTATATGGTTGAATACTCTTACAGTAATATACACTTTGAAAGCTCAAAATTATCTGATCCATTATTTTGTGGGATATCCGATCTGTGTTCATTGAAAACACTAAGCAAATCTTCTTTTATGGTTTTCTTTCTTTCTTTTTCTTCTCTTTCTTTTTCTTCTCTTTCTTTTTCTTCTCTTTCTTTTTCTTCTCTTTCTTTTTCTTTAAATATTTTGCTTATTTTACAATAAAAAATAACCCAGATATATTCAGTAGGATTCATGTCAGGAGATATATTTTGTTGTAAGTTAAAATGGATGCTTTTTGGAACTGTTGTTTTTTTATCATTGGGCATAGAGGTCAGTCTTCCATGAAAATAAGATTGCTTTTGTCCAAATAGCTGCCGATAGACATTAGAAGTCTTTCTGGCAGAATGTATTTTCTCAGGAATCTTTCAATAAACTGTTCTCTGGCTTACTTCTCACACCATAACCAAGAATCTGCCATATTTCTTAGTTGGCCACAGGCAAGTGAAACAATTCTCAACACTGAGGTTATCTCCAGACCTCTGCTCTTCTTCTTGTTCATGCAAATAAGAATTAATTGTAAAGATGAAAAGGAACCTTCATTTTTTTTTAAGTGGCTTTTTTCTGATTGCTTTATTATAATAACTCTTGTGATGATGATACACAGGTTTGGGGATTCAGATGGATACCCTTTTTTTTATCAGTGATTTTTATCAAATTTCCACCCAGTTGCATGAAGAAAGATTTTCATGGTCCAACTGAAGCTAAATGTAATGCAGTGATTTCCTATCTTGTATACATGACTTACACAATCTAACATTTCATGATTTAAAGTGGAATTATTGATTCAATTGCTATTTAACATTGGCTCATTCCACCGTTAGACTGATCAAAAAAATGCCTCTTTTAGAAATCTGAAAATTTTCCACTTCTCTTCTTGGACAAGACAGCAAAATTAATAAACTACATTGTTCTTAAGTTTAGACTCTACTGTCCTATACAAGAGCATGGCTCTTATCATAAACTGAGTGACTACAATGGATATATATTGACGATGATGAGTATAAAACTGACAAACCACTTAAGGGATCTAATTGCCATAAAAAAACATTTGGACACCCAAACACAACTACCTACCCACACTAGACAAATTCTTGTAGATAACACCACCATTCTAAAGCTATCTATTTGTAAAAGACATCTTATGATAAACAATTTAAATTTATAAATTATAATTTATAAAAAAATTTAAACCAAGAGTCAACCTTACCCTATTTAACAATGGTAGTAACATATTGGCTGTCTCTTAAAGGACATCACAACATGGAATCACAACCATGTTTCTTCTAGCACAGCTCAGAATTTCTACTACTTTTAGACAATACAACACAAATACAAACACAGGAAAACTTATTAATAATGAACCTCTTGAAAATGGTCAATGAATTGGACAAAAGCACTTGAAACAATAATCATTGCAGACAGTTTTTACACTCTCTTCTCCCCACCCCACAAGGAAAACTATAAGAAACTTAGCAAAACTTAATAAAAATAAGATTTTCTTGTACTTTTTACTTGTTGAACTCATTTCCGATTTCTTGCTTCCTTGCCACCTACAATCTTCAAAAATTTAAATGCAACGCCAATTGCCATCTTTTGTCTGTCTGAAACCTGTTTTTTTTTTTTTGTTCTTTCTCGTTTCAGTCTTCTGATTCTCTTTCACTACCAATAACCCCTTACATCCTAGTGACATTATTGCCTTGCTTGGAGTGAAATGATTAAAAAAAGTTTTATGTTTTTTAAGATGAGAAAAATATAATTGCTGTTGATTTTCTTTATTTTAATTACATGTTGTTTTTACCATTCATAGCTGACATTCACCCTCTTCCAATATAAAGCAATCCCCATCTTAACCTCTTGTTCATTTAGAAACAGCAACAGCTGGAATCTTTGAATTTACCTACCACCTCCATCTTTGTTTGCTTTACCCATTTACCTGTTCTTTTGTAGATCTTATGGCTGTCTACCTGTTCATCAGCTCCTGTTTTTTTTTAATTGTTTACTTCTCTTGTGTGCAGTATATAAGTACACCTTGAGTACATACACCTTGGCTTTGTTTGCTTTTTCTTTTTCTTATAAATAAATATATATGATTCAGACAAAAACAATGTTGAAGTATTAATGGAACGAGTACTGAAGATTTGTAGAAACTCAGTCCCTGACAATGGCCACCAGATACCTTTAGGTTGAAGAAGACATGACCGTATGGGGACAATGATATCTTGGGAACTGTGCAAGTAAGTTGGGTTTAAGTTGGACTGTGTTTGAAAATTAAATTAAAATATTTTACTCAACTTAATTTTCGAATCTAATGAGCAAGGAAATTAGATTTCATTTTTGTAAATTTAAAGAAAAGGTTCTGTCAAATTATATGATTGTAAATTTTTCATTAGATGACAAAATGTAAAGCAGCGGTCAGCTACCGTTTACTAAATATGTACCAACTTAAGGTTTTAAAATCATTCAGTGTGCCAACAGCACATGCATTTTTATACAAGTCAAGGTCAATATACCTGTTCTACAATATATTTTATATAGTAATATATAGTATATATACTTTAGTATATATTAAATAACTTCTTTGTATTGTAGTAGTTATTGGTTCGGACTTCATGATGTCATTTGTAGGTACGTGCCATTGAAAACTGCTTGGCATGCCACATGCATGCCATAGATTGCTGACCCTTGGTGTAAAAGAAAGAGAGTGAGAAATAGAAATGCTAAGCAGACCCCCACCCCGAGCATTTTAATCTTGACCTCTTCATGCCAAAGTTAAATCACTTTTTCCTCTTTATCTTTAAAATTTTCATTCCCTAAACCCTTCTCTTCTATTCCTATCACATACCTCATTCAACATTACCATTATTTTGACTACTACATTTTACCTTGAGTGGCTCTCGTGCCCTGTATTGGGCAAAATTTACTGTATATATATATATATATATATATATATATTATGTCATTCGCAGACAGTACTGTTTCACAGCTCCTCAGTGCAACTAGACAACCGAATATCTCAAGCCCAGATCGAACCCAACCCATTTGGTGTCAGTCAGAGCTTCTACCACTGAGCCATCTTCACTCGACAGAACAAATCAGCGAAATCTTGCGTATTGTTTTTACAAACATAAACAAACGCCAAGCAGCAAAAGTGCTCCATTCATTTTACTGAAGAGCTTTGCATTTACGCAGTTGACTGTTGTTTTTAGAATTAGCTTGTCGTTCAACAGTGCTCAATTGAAAATATATATATATTACTATAACTTAAGCACTACAGACCACAAATACAAAAAAAAAAATTTCTCATTAAATTTTATAAAAGTTAATAGGGAGTTCAGTTTGCTATGTAAATTAATTATAAATTGGTCCCCCTATGAAAGCCAAAGATTGTTTCTTGTCATACTGCCTGTCTATTATAGACCTCCACCAAATAAAAGAAGCAAAGAAACTGTGGAACATGAAATTAAGATATATATTTTTTAATACTAATGTTCACAAATACAAGGCCTAAGAGCCACTCAAGGTAGAAGGTTACTGTGTGGTGTTGTATGAGCGTAAGAAAGGTCAAGAAGTGAAGTTCAACGGGGCTATGCAAGAAATATAATGGTTAACCCTAGACTTGAAGACGTCAAGATTGTAGTGATTGGGAAAACATTCTGCTCGGTGTCTGTTCCACAAAGCAGCAGTTCTTGGGAAGAAGCTGTCCAAATGGAATGTCTTACTAATGGGATACAAAGGGAATGGGAATGATTCATCCGTGTGTATGTTGCATGGTGGGTCCCAGTTGTAAAGGTCAGGGGGGGGTGGAACCAAAGAATGTAGCGCACCAGAACACATGCCATGGAAATAGCAACAGAGCAGTGAGGGGATTACTACATCTTGTCTTTGGGAAAGGGGTTTTAGGGTAGAAAGTAATTCATCACCTACAAGTTCTCATAGAGGCTTATGAATTCTATTAAGACAGGTAAGTGAGGACTGGGCAGCTCCAGCCCAGATATGGCAGCAATACTCGATGTTTGGTCTGATCTGGCTCTTGTAAACATAAAGTATAGCAGGGTGTGGGGTCAGATACTTACTGACTATTCTTCCTGCATCATTAGCAATAGATGTTCAAAATAATGTTCTTGACAAAGCGTTTAATAGAGTTTGAGGTCAAAAGAAAATAAAGACTGTCCAGACTGCTGCATTGTTGAAGTTTGTAAAAATATGAAGGGCGTGTCGCATTGTAAACTGAAGGACTCTTGTTGACCCTCGACTCTTAGTAACAACCAACAGCAGGGAGACAAGAGAAAAACAAAACAAAAACTTGAAAAATGAAAAGTATCAGATCCTCTCCCAAGAATAGAAGTGACGATGAGTAACATGTTTATGATAACTGTCATATTAGGAACTATTACAGAAAGCAATGAGATTAGAAATCAAGGAAAATTCTGAGGGACATTGATGTTACAATGGGTCAACAAGTATACAAAGGAATATGCTGGAAATTATAGGAGACTTGCTGCCACCTGATCTCAAATAAATATCACCAGATACTTCTGGTGATTTGAAAATGAAAATATTATTAATAAAGACACTGTTAGACTTTGAAATATATACAGCTCATCATGTCCTTGCTTAACAATGGCAGACTGAGAAATGAAGATCTGTCAAATACTGGATGTGACTGTTCCCATGAACTATATATTGAACCCAAAATAGAAAATTTGAAAATATCATGAAGATGCAAGTGCTTCTGCATTAATGGTTAATAGCACAGAAAGTGGAATCAGGGATACATGCACATACATCTCTCTCTCTCTCTCTCTCTCTCTCTATATATATATATATATATATATATATATATATATAACTGTAAATATATATATATATATATATTCTAATAATTTTTCTGATATCAGGCTCGTATCAGTAAATCTATTGTCTAAGTACTTTTGGTTAATACTAAATGAAAGTGCTTAGATGTGGGAAAATATATTTACTAATACAAACTGAAAATCAGAAAAATTAAAAATATAAAAAATCTATCAACAAGGAACTTTCATTGTTTTTTAATCAAATGTGCAAAAATGAAAAATTGCTGCCCAAATATACCCAACATACACACACATATATATATATATATAAATATAAAAGTGAACATTGAAGTTAATACTTAGAAGCAACAGTCTGTTTCTCATGCTAGACACAATCATCAGGCCACGAGTGCTGTTATTTTTCTTGGCTATTTATATATACGGGTCAGTGGTGCATTGGGGGTAGTCTATTTTGGTAGTTATTTTACCGGAAGTCGTTTATTTATTTGGGTTAAATTATTTTGGGTTAAATTATTTTGCTTGTCATTAATTTTTTTTTTTTAATTTTAATTTTTTATTTTCATTTCTTATCTTATATATATTTTTTTTTTATTTTAATCGGTGTTTTTATTAACTTGTAAAAAATTTGTTTATATCGCTTATTTAATATTTTTGCTTTGGTTTGGGAAGATAATTAAAGCTATTTGTTCAGTTTTGCAGTTGATTGTTGTAGTTTATTCTCACTATTATTTTTGGCGGGAGCAGATTTTAATTTGTTTATTACTTCATTTATTTATTTGGATTGATTATCTTTATTTGTTTTTTCTAACGGTTAATTTATTGGGATTGGTTTGTTAGTTTATTTATTTATTTGGATGAATTTAGATTAATTTATTTTATTTGTTTTTTATTATTTATTTATTATAGTGTATATTTTTATTTACTCTTTTCGATTTTTAAGTAACGTAGTATTTTTTTATCGTTATATAACAGTTATAGCTATGTTTTTCATCCGAATTTTGGTTTAATTTTTATAGTCTAATATTTTGGTCATAATGGTTTGTTAATTTGTTAATTATTTACTTTATTTATTTGAGTTCATTGATTTTGTTTTTTATTTTTTATTTATTTATTCTATTTCGTCTATTCTAACGGGTGTGATTTGGTAATTTGTTTGGGTTAATTTATTTTACTTATTTTATTGTCATTTTGTTTTTTTTTAAATATTTTTTTTCGGTTTTCAATTTTTTTTTTTTACTACATGAAAATCGAATATTTACACACGCTCTATCTCCCGATATTGAGCACTTTATCCCATAAATATAGCACACCGTAAGACTATATTTCTTCATATATATATATATATATATATATATATATATATATATATGCAGGGTGTATCAAAAATACTTTTACAAACTTTTTTGGCTGGTTCCTGGCAACAAAACAAGGTAAAATATCCATATGAACATATGTTCAAAAGGCTATCATTATACCTCAACACAGCAACTCATAATGAATGTCCAAAATGTCCTCCGTTTGCTTCTGCACACACCCATTGGATCATTGATTGGCAGGCCCTTTCAGATATGCTCACATGATGTTGAATGGTTTTGCAGGCCCTCATAACATGTTGACGAAGCATCTCTTTATTATTGATGTCTACTGCATAAACCAATTGTCTTAGATGGCTCAACATATAAAAATCCAAAGGATTGAGGTCAGGGGAACGTGCAATCCATGGAACTGGTCCTCCCTACCTATCCATCTTTTATGGTAGATTTCAGCCAGTGCATCGCAAACAATGTGACTAAAATGTGCGGGAGTGCCATCATGCATGAACCACATGCATCTTTATATTAGCAGGGGTGCTTTCTCTAACAGGTCTGGAAGTGTGTTCGAAATAAAGTCCCTGTAGACAGATCCTGTAAGACATGCTGGTAGAACATATGGACCTCCCAGACAGTCACCTACAATTCCAGTCCACACATTAATCATAAACTGATGCTGTTGTCTAGCCTGTATTGTCCCATGGGGATTCCAATTCATCCATAAATGTTAGTTGTGTAAATTTATTATTCCATCTCTTCCAAATGTTGCCTCATCCGTAAACAAGATTGAAGAGACAAACAATGCATTGGCAGTTTGTGCAAAAGAAAGCCAAACCTCACCAAAGACCTTATATTCCATTAGGCACTGGGCAGATACCACTAAAGTGAACACTATCACACCATGGTGCAAATAAGCAGAAATCATTTTTATTTAAAAAAACTAAGATCAAAATAAAAATATCTCAATCAATCAGCACAAGCCAAGCAATATTTTTTAGTCAATAACAATAAGGAAAGTGAAACATGGCCTCTCTCTCAGTTATTAATTTTCATCATACAAACAAAGGAATATCTTATGTTAGAAAATTTTACCTCTTGATGAACTTTAAAAGATGCATCCATGAAGTTTATCAACAAAACCCTTTTTCTATTTCCCATTTGAAAACAAACATTTAGCATTTAGCACTTAATAATGTAAGTATATGACCACGATATCTGTCATAAATTTTAAAGTTTTTTCATGGAGGTCACTTTTTCTAAACCAATGACAATTGACCCCACTTTTGTCCTCTACATGCACAAACACATGACATTCTCAGTATTGGACAAGCAGTCAACATGGAAAGGCCATCAACAGGTGTGTCAATGAAAATTTTGGCTCCTTTTCCTTTTTCTGGCCATAATAGTAACATTTATCTCTTAGCACTCAACAAAAATTTGAAGTAAAAAACCCTGACACATCTTGTACTTTCTGACTAAATTATCTGGGCATTAATTACACATGTTTATAAAAAACTTACGAGAAAAACAGTATACAGTTTACTCATTCATTATTTTATCATTCTGTTGGATTTCAAACCACATTTGATCTACATTTGAACCCAAACTCAAATACCATATAACAACCAGTAATAATAAATAATACTCATTTTGTCATTTCCATGTCTTGCTGTTTCTCATTTTTATGAGTATTTTTGTATATATAAATGTTAGAGAGTTTGTAATTATTTACTCAAAGTTATAACTCTGCTACAAGATTAATAAATAAATTACATGTGCTGTATCCTCTTATCAATCACCTGTAATAATCATGTATCATATTGGTTTGATGGAAATCTATTTTTATTTTTTGTAAATTATAAAAAGCCTCTTTCTTATATATTTACATAGGATTATTGATGGAATCTTCGCTTTACTTTGGTGTATTTATTTTTATTTTTGTTCAGCTTGGGGTTAAGCAGACAATGCAAAAGATCCCAGAAAAAGACATTGCTGTAATGAAATACTGATTCAATAACTCTATGTCTCCAGTGCACCAAATGGCTGCTTGGATTATTTATGGTTTTCAATATGGCTGCCTCATTGTTCATGCCCAGAAAAGAGCAATGCATTCTGGGACTGTTCATAATCCTCCTCCTGTTCTTGAGTTTTCCGCCATATGGCAATGCCAACATATAAAACTTATAATGAATTTGATTTTCTGGTTCACTGGCAGCTGTATGGGTCAAGTAGTGTCAAATATTATTTCCCTTTCCACTAACAAATATAGCAGAATTAAGACTGCATTTTTGCTATATTAAAATAGGGCAGGGGCACTTTGATGTGGTGTAATGATTAGCAAGCTTGTTTCACTAGACCAACTGAGTAATGAGTTCAGTCCTCATTGAGTACTCTATATTTGCGCCACATCTAATTTACACTTAGTAAGTCATTATTCAAATAGGACAGTAATATATTCTTGTATGTCACTCTCACAAGAAAAAATCAATCGAAAAATCAAGTCTGAACTTTCAAAAACTGACTTTTTTATACAGTATTTACATTAGTCGGACTATTGTCCTCATCTTTGTCGCCATGTTTGTCACAACGTTTTGGCCGTTGTACACTCCGACCTTCTTCAGGTGGTTGGAATTTCGAACTGAACCCTTTATTTCGATCATCCACGAGCCATGTTTGATGGATGTCAGTTATCAGTTATCTCCTGCTAATTTTCCCTCTGAAAGTTCTCCACTGCCTTAACCGGGTATTGAACTCACACTCTTTGGGTCTGTCACTGGATCTAACCAACGCCTTTATCCACTGTGCCATGTGTCCTTGAAGAAGGCCGGGGCGTACAACGGCCGAAACGTTGTGACAAACATGGCGACAAAGATGAGGACAATAGTCCGACTAATGTAAATACTGTACATAATACCTCATCTCAGAAATATAGACAGGCTCTGACTTTTTTATGTAATGTTCTATTTTCTTTTATCCTTGGTCGTCTGAAAGTTTCAACTAGCTTCCCCTTTGCCTGGCATTTATAAGCATCATAATTGACTACTGAGGGCCATCAACTTTTGGGCTTTATTTTAAAGGACAAGTCTGTACTCTGAAAATGCAGAAACTAATTTTGGGCAGTACAGTCATAAATTCTCTGAGCACTTTCAGCAGCTTAGATACCAGGTTTAAAATAATGCATCAAAACTACCAGAATCCCAATACTTTTAACACCATTGTAACATCTGAAGCAAAAGGTACAGGTGAACAGTATTTCTGGCGAAATAATAATAATAATAATAATAATAACAATAATAATAATGATATAAATAGTTTTTGGCTATATACATTAAACAAAATCAGAATAAATGTCAGTTCAAAAGAAATGTGTGGCTGTGTAGGTGGTGAAATGGATAGTGGTTCAGAATGAGAAATTTGGTAGCTGAGTTCAATTTCTAGTTAGGTTCATTACATTTTTGTTTTTATACTAATGTTCACTCTCTACAGCACCTAAGAACCACCCCAGGTAGAAAGTTACTGAAGGAGTTTGCAGCGTGCTACTATAGTATATCTACCATCCATTATCTATTATATTATGATATCTCTATTCAATTTCTACTATGGTATGATATTTAACAATTGTTGGAAGTATGAAATATGGATGCTACTACAGTATATTATCTACTGAGGCATTTGTGACCTACCATAAATGATGATGAACGCATTACTGCTGGAAGATGCTCAGAAAAAACGATGACCTGTTTACTGTTTTTTAAATAACGTCAAATCAGTTTACAAACATTAAAATCACTATTTGATGACTTTTTGATTTTTTTGTATAAAAAATTGTTAATGATTTTTAATGTATAGCCAGTTCACTGTTCACTACCTTTAACCCTAACATATTTCATATTTCCAACAGTTGGTAAGTATAATACCATAGTACAAAATGAATAGTAGATATCATTATGACTTGGCTTTGCAAAACGAAGATGAAGAGGGAGCCTGTACACGCCTCTTGCAGGCATGTTTGTGACTGAAAAGTCCAATGTGTACATGGTCGCAGTAGCTGCAGCTGAAAGTCTGGCCTGGGCTCAATGGAAATGGTTGGTGAATGCGAATGTTTCCCTCAGGTCTATGCAGTGGAGATTTTAGGTGAAGTGCAGTGTGCGCTAAACTGGCCCCACCCTTTACACCCGGGATTCAATCTGTCATGGCCTAGCAAGTTGGGTAGATATCATACTATAGTAGAAAATGGATGGTAGATATCATACCACAGTAGAAAATGAATACAGTGATCCCTCATTTATTGCGGTAGATTGGTTCCGAGACCAGCCGCGATAACTGAATTTCCGCGAAGTAGGGACGCCATATTTACAGTATTTATTTAACGCATATTTGGACATTTACAACCCTCCCCGTACTGTTAACAACCCACCCATTACAGTATTCTATTAATAACAAGGACAACATTTCTTCCGTTTCTTGCTGCGTTTCTTCTTCGCTGGCCGACTTCATCAAGTCTTTGATGCCTGCGTCTGTTAGAAGCTGGGAGTGGCAGTCTAATAACTCGTCAATGTCTCCCGTGGTCATGTCTGCAAAGCTGTCACCTCCAATGATTGCAGCCAACTGCAAAGCTTTCTGTACTGTGGAGTGTTGGATTTCAGCAGGTGTAAATCCCTTGTCGTCACAAATAACCTCGGGCCACAAATTCTTCCAGCTCGTGTTAATGGTGGCAGGTTTCATTTCTTGCAATGCCTTCTGGATATTTTGGAAGCACATAGCAATTGTGTACTGCCACCAGTATGCCTTCAAGTTAAAATTTTCGTCTTCCTCTTGTGCAGCATCCACAGAAGCAACCAGGTTCACCAGGACATTCCTCGTGTATAGGGCCTTGAACTCCCTGATAACCCCCTGGTCCATTTGCTGAATAAGTGACGTAGTGTTGGGCGGCAGGAACTCAATCTGAATGCCCTCATGCGACAGATCTGTAGCATGGCCACCAGCATTATACATAAGGATTTCGAATGGCAAGCCCTTCTCTAATAGATACACCTTGACTTGCAGGATAAAACACTGGTGGAACCAGTCGAAGGTCAGCATGTTTGGGAGCCATTGCAGGGGATGAAAACGCAAAGTAAGAAAAAAAAAATCACACACAGCACAGCGTAAAGTAGTACAGTAAACCGCTCGGCAAGAAAGCTTGAAGTGAAATAGCCACGAGACAAAGAGAGAGAGAGTGAGTGAGTGAGAGAGAGAGAGAGAGAGACAAGGGAAGATGCTGCAGATCTGAGCATCAGTCAAAGCACCAATCACAGACCAGATTAGAAAATAGAAAGCTGCGATTCATCTTTTCTCTCCATTGCACCAATCACAGACCAGATTACAAAATAGAAAGCTGCGATTCATCTTTTCTCTCCATTGCACCAATTACAGACCAGATTACAAAATAGAAAGCTGTGATGGAATTTTCCAAAAACTCCACGATATATTTTCCATAAATATATATTTTTAAAATCTGCAAAGTCGTGAATCCGCGATAGTAGAACCGCGAATTAGCGAGGGATCACTGTAGTAGATATCATGCTATGGTAAATAATGGATGGTAGATATCATACCATAGTAGAAAATGGATGGTAGATTTGGTAGAAAATGGATGGTAGATATCATACTATAATAGCACCATTTGTGGTGTGAGTGTTAAGAGTAAGAGATACAGTTTATGACAATATGTCGGAAAGATAATGGTTAACCCTAGATTTGAACAGGTTACTTCTCGCTGAGGAAATATGAAAGGAATGAGGGTGATTTGCCTCAATATACACAGCATAGTGGGTCTTCGCTATGAGGGTTAGAGTTGGTGAAACTAAAGAATGTAGCTCGTCTGAACATTTTCCATAGTGATAGAGCAGTAAAAGGCTTGCAACATTTTGTCTGTGGGAAAGGGATTGTAGGGTGGAAAATAACTCATCACTCGGAAGGACACGTAGATGTTTTTGGACTCTATCAAGACAGGAAAGTGAAAACTGGCCAACAGATATGACAGCAGCACTTCGTTTTCAGCCTGTGTTGGCTCTTGTAAAGGTAAAGCTTAACAGAAGGAGTCAGGTACTTACTGGAGTGGTACAGGGAACTGATAATTTTTCCAGTATATTTACCGATGGATTGTATAAGTTCCACTTGTGGCCTGGGGAGAGCTTAATTCTTAATGGAGGTTCAAGGCAATGGGGTCTCCTTGAGAGAAAACCAGTTCAATGTGATAGGCAAAAATTCAGAGTCCACTAGGTGATGATGGAATGTTTCTGGTTTGATTTTTGAAGCATTGAATGTGACCAGCTAGTTTTGAGTTGTTAGAGCCCAGTCAGAAGAGAGATGAGCTGCTAGGCCTTTGTCCTCCAGAATTTGGGTGGTGCACTCATATACCATTGTATCATCTGCGTAGATATTCACAAAAGATTGCAGGTATTTATCTGCATGCCCACTTTATTACAGAATGTGCCACATGGTCATGGTTTAATGTGGAAAGCTTCTCAAAAATTGCTCAAATTCCCTTGGCACTCCCCCTTTTGGGGATGTCCCCAACCCCCTCTTGAAGGGGGCTTGAATTAATATTAATTTCAAACTATAGATAGTGAGACCATAAAGCATGCCTTTGGGGATGCCTTTATTATCTCGGAGCCTGGTCATTAACATTGAAAGGCACCACCAAGTATGACTGCATGGTCCAGATCCCATTCGCAAAATGACAGTACAATAACCTCAATATTATAAACCTGCTGATAAGATAGCCTCCTCAGAAGTTACTCTAAGTTTTAGATCCATGACTATCAGGTAGATAACACCAACCCAGAAATTGTTTACCTCTAGCACCCTTAAAAAATAATCCAGGAAAGAATATATAGTCCTGATACACTGACTACACACTTTTCATCTATCCAGAAATCAAGGCAACAGAACTTCTTGAGCTGGAAAAATTGTAGCTGAGCTGGAGGCTCAGGCACCAAAACCAGCTCGATTGCATGTGAGAACTAGAAGGCCCACTGGAAGAGGGGGGTACATAGGTTTGCTTTGGGAGGTTGGGGGTGGGGTTACACTAGTGTCCCTCTAATCTAATTGGATTGAATATTAGCATAAAACAAAAGTACATGAACAAATGACCTAACATTGGCTGAAACATATATCATATTGATGAATGGGCACCACAAGGCAGTGTAATGATGAGCAAGCTTGTCTTGCTAGAACAATTATGACTGAGTAGTGAGTTTGATCCTCACTGGGTGCCCCATGCTTTCAGCCTTGTGCCACATCTAAGCTATGCTTGGAAAATCACTATATCATATTGATTTATATATAAAGGTTGAGATGAATGTATAAAGTTTTGACTTTGTCAAAGTTTTCTTAAATCCTAATGAAGTGAGAAAAATGGAAAACCAAACTACTGTTTTTTTTTTTTATATCCTTAAGGAATCTACCCCACATGGAGGGGGTGATTAAGAAAAACCCATACATTAACTGGTGAGTCTCTAATAGTTGGTCAAATATTTTAGCATTATCAACCTGGTGACTGACGAGAAGAAAATTTACCTATCCAAATTTATAACCTTCAATTCCACTACATGGGAAGGGTGGAATGATATTAAATTAAAAATTCACAAAAGAATATAGCTAGGGCACATTGCGAACACGAAAGAAATATTCTAACTTTTTAACAAGAAAAAATTAACAAAATCATATGAAATTTCTTTTCTTTTTATGTGCCGTATTCTTTCAGGACATAGGCAATCATGGCTCTCCATTTCCCTCTATCCCTTGCCGCTCGCAACAAGTTCTGCCCTTTTGCCACCTCCCCCAGATCATGTTCTGTCATCCACTTGCTTAAGCCCGCTAGGTATGTCATGCATTGTTTTCCCTTGTCTCTCTTTCCCTCTATTCGACCTGTGAGTATCAGATTCTCAAAGCCCTCTTTCTTCATTACGTGTCCCAAAACTTCAGCTGCCTCTTCCTGATGTTAAGTATAAGCCTCCTCCTTGTTTGCATCCTTTCTAAGACCTCATTGTATTTCACAAGTTCACTCCATGATATCCTCAGCATCCTTCTGTAGAACCAAACCTCCATCGCCTTGAGTATCTTCTTCATCTTTGAGGAGACAGTCCAAAATTCACTGCCATAAAGGAGGACAGATGTCACATAACAGCTCATTACTCTTTTCTTTGTTACCAAAAAAAGCCTCCTGTCTTGCATTACTTTATCCAACTTTTGGAATGTGTCCTTGGCCATCCCAATACGTCTATAGATCTCGGTGTTGCACTTGCCATCCTCTGTCAAAATGCTTCTTAGATATTAAAACTTCCGTACCTGCTTGATTTTAATGTCCCTGACCTGCAAATCGCGTTTCAGGCTCATTCTTTTACTGATGACCATACATTCTGTCTTCTTGTAGTTTAGTCCTTTTTTTCTCATTCTCCTGAGATTTTGTAATTTATTTTCCGTGACTGCTATCAGTACTGTGTCATCTGTGAATCTTATATTGTTAAGATTATGGCAGCCAATGCTGAATCCTGGTAAGGTTTCCAATATGGTAAACTCTCAGAGGTTTCAAAAAGACATTTGGATGAGATAAACTCATAAGCTTATAAAAATCATTTGTATATGAGATATAACTCATGTTTAAAAAAGACATTCTCATATCAAATTTAGAAGATTCTTCTTTTCTTCTTTCTACTTCAACAGCAACAGTAGTTTTAGTAGTAGCTTTTTATCATCATGTTTGCTTTCTTGCTAGAGTGGTCAAATATTTTCTCCCAGATGACTGCCTTTAAACATAAGATATGGTCAATCCATTCAACAACAGCATACTTTATTCACCTAGCATGGTCAATTCTTTTTCCACTTGAATGATCTGTTCCTTTCTCACAGATTTTGCATACTCATGTGAGGTCTAATTCTTTCTTATTTTGCAGTCAAATTTTTCCCTCTTATATCAGTAGTTAAAAAATGTCTCATAAACCAACTCCTTAGTGGGTGTGTATACATTATTTTCCCCATTGGTTAAAAATTCAAAAGTCACTATTCAATCAAATTGCGTCTGTTTTCAATTTAAATTTGATTGGTTCTTAACATCAAAGCCGAGCCCATCCTGCAAACTTTTGCCACAGAAAGTTTAAACTGTTTGACTTCATTTTGGCAGCTTTTTTATAGCATCATTTTTTTTAATCTTTACACATCAATTTTCATTCATGTTTTTTTATTTATATAAATTGTCTGTATTCATATTGGCGGTTTCTTTGAAAAATAAACCATGTTAGGAACACTTTAATTCTCATATCTAGTTTTTCATACAATTTTATGAAAAATAATTTTTATAGTACTTGTATGTGGTACAAAAGAGTCAGTTCATAGGTAGTCTTGAGATGTGTATATATAAAATAGGTTTCTTAGTAAAAGGTTTAAAAAACAGAAATACTTTTGGTATATCCTAACAGTATTGTTTTTCTGTGAAGTTGATTCTAATTGTGTATTTAAAAAGGTTACAATAAGGAAGTTGTTACTTTGCAGGGTTTTTTTCTTTGCACAAGAAACATAACTCAAGTTGGAGTAGATCAATATGAACCTACATCTGATGGCAATTTGTGTATTTAAGAAAATAAGTTTATGGCAAAATTAAGACTGTGACTCAATCATCGATATGGTAAAGCATACCAACATTGTTTAATGAGTGAGAGAAATGTATGGCTTGTTGACTGTATCTTCCGATTGCATCTGTCATAACCTTAGTTGTTTTGTAAAGAAACGGTTGTTTGTGGTAATAAGAACAAAATTCTACAAACTTAGGAAAATTTAATAGTATAATTTAAACAAGTGAAATAAAACCTATTGAAATAATGAATGCTTTAGGTTATGTTTAAGAAATCTTCATTCTTGTACTTGGCTTGTACAATAATTGTAAAGTTTGTTGATGTTCTAAATACAGACAAGTGTTTTGAAACTTATAGCCTTTTTTAAGTTCATGTAAAAAAGTAAGTTGATGTAATCAAGGGAAGAAAAGAAAGATTGGCCAAACGTTATATGCATATTGAGTGTCAAGAGGTTTTTGTATATTGAGTTAAATTTGATGCTTGGTCATGTCAAAGGGCCAGAGTTATTTGTTTTCAGTTGGGTTTGCTAGTTGTCTTCAGATGATGTGTCCTGTTAACCAGTGTTCCTCAAATCAAGGTACAAGAAATTCAGAGGATTTGCAATCAAATCTCTCTGCACACCACTCCCTTTATTATGAAACCATCTTTCTTTTTTTTCCCAACAGAAAAAGATAATTTGATTTTTATATGCCAACTTGTCTTGCCATTCTTATGCCCAACCCCGAATACACTTGAGTACTATAACACAGAAACTCTTTGCAAAAAGTAAGCCAACTAAGTCAGGAAAGACTAAAGGGTCTTCTTTGAAGTGGTATGTCCCTGCATAACATGAGCGATCATTGCTCTCCACAACTCCCTATTCTTTGTAGCTCTTAGTAATGTTTGTATTTTTACTATGCTTCCAACTTTTTCTGTCATCCATTTGAATAAGCTTGTTAGCTAGGTTAACCAATTTCTCTCTGTGCCTTTAATATGTCCTGTGAGTGTTAAATTCTACAAACCCTCTTTCCTCATTATGTATCCCCAAAATTTCAACTGGTTTGAAATATAAATGTCCTTTTTGTTTCAAATTTTACTGAAAAATTCCTTGTTGCTTACATGCTCTGTACATGTTATTCTCAGCATCCTTCTGTAGAACCACATTTCTATTGCCTCAAGTTTTTTCTGCATCTGTGAGAAAATTAACCAGTATTTACTACCTAATCGGAAGATTCAATATTATATAGCAGTTCATCACATTGTTTCTAACAAAATTTTCCTGTTTCTTAATACTTTGATTTGTATTTGGAAGGCATCTTTCCTTCAGATTTTGGTGTTAGATTTTCCTTCATCTGTTAGAATTCTTCCCAGATTATTAAATTTCTAAACTTGCTTGATTTTGTCATTTCCAATTCATAGATTGCACCTTGTTTCTCTTTTTGACTACCATACATGAAGGGTATGTGAGGAGAAAATGTTTGAGAACCCCTGGATTAACTAGTAGTGACTTATCATAGTTAAAATGTTTGAATATTGAGATTTTATACTTTCTTGGCTGGTGCCAAGTGGGAGCATTTTTCAAATTTAAGTGATTTTTGTATGATAGCACCCCAAATTGTTGTGGTTGTTGTTTTATTTTTTTTTTCTAATTTAAATTTTTTAAAAATTTTGTAAGTGCTTTTTTTTAATTTTCTTTAATAAACTTTTTTCTGTTAGGACAGGAATAGGCTGCAATTTTGACTTAATTTATTGATATTTACTTTGATATGAAAAAATCTCATTCTCTTAAAATTGATAGCAAAATAGGAGTTCATTTATTCTATTTTTATTATTCTGATAAAATAAAATAAACAAATACAAATATGTCACAAAACTTATATACCAGATGTAACTGCAAAATTGTCCAATTGTTAGATTAAGCTATGAACTGTTGTATCTTAGAAATGATTAAAGATATCTTATTGGAATTATCTGTTTTTATAACACTATTGGACTCTACTTCGAAAAATAAGAATGTATTTAGCTCTAAGTTGAAATGACGATCCTTCTTGCTGTTGTGACTTCCTGATCCAGTTTTCCTCTCTGCTGTTACCTCTTTTTTAAATTTATTCACTGTTCTCTTGATGGTTCTTGAGTGGACTTTGAAGATGGAAGCCAGAGTATGAATGTTGCTATCATTACTGAAGGCTTAAATGATCTTTTTCCTCTCACCTTTGGGAAGTTATAATGGGGACTGACACAAAATGATTTTAACCTGTTCTCTTTCTAGCTAAATAACTCAAAGGATTTTTCAGTGATTTTTACAACAACTGGTATCAAGCTGGCTAAACATCTTATCTGGAAATCTGGAAAAAAGAAACTCAGTTTAGTGGTTTTTTAGATATTAAACATTTTGTGAGATGGACAATTATCCTATGCTGCTAAATGATTTGGACAATTTTGCTGTTACACCTGGTATGTATAATCATTTCTTACAGCCATATCATGTTGGAACACCAGTTCTCATACAATCACTGGAGATAAGCAATGTTGAAGCCTGGTCAGTACTTAGATGGGTGACTGCTTCGGAATACCAGATTGGATGTGCTGGTGGTGTGATGGATAATGGCTAAGAATGAGAAATCAGAGAGCACAGTTCGAATTCCAGTTGAGTTTGCTACATTTTCTTACTCACAAATACCTTTGGGAAAGGTATGAACCCATCTCTTCATTCTCTCAATGGCCAGGAATTAAGGCAAGCATTAATATCAGAAGGGGACCATGAATCAGTACCACTATTACTACTACTGATGATGATGATGATGATGTTGATATCACAGAAACTAATTATAGTCATCTTTGATTTTTTCTCATTACAACTAACTGCTTTTTTAAATTATGAAAAAAAATACTTTACCTTTATTTTTTCAAAATGATTTTTTTTTAACTTGCATAATTTATATTTTGTAATTCAAAAAAAGTAGGATTTCCACTTGTAGCCTTTGATCCTAGGCCAGAGATACTAATGTACATATTAAAAAATGTAGTGATTAAAAACTCTTACAGTAAATATCTTATTTATTTGTTTTGAATCGGTCTCATAGAAATTTAAATATAGCCATGATTTTTCCACAGGTAAAACTGAGTCTGTATGATTGCTATTTTTCATTGGTTTGTAACTCATAAAATAACATACTCGTATATTAATAAAAGTGATGTTGACAGACTCTTCGTTGTCCCCTTCCTAGATGGTTATGAAACCTGGAAAATGAATCAGGAAGATGAGACATTGATTGGATCTATTTCATAACAATAGCTTAAGAAGGATCCTTAAATGACAAGACTGTGTGAAAACAGTGGAACTGCTCTAGTGTGCCTCCATAGAACCCTTGAGTATTGAGGTACAGGAAAGAAGATGGAGGTTCATTGGCAAGACTCAAACAATGACTGCAACGTGGCATTGACCTGGGCCCCTGAAGGAAAAAGGAAAAGAGAAAGATGAAGAACTGCATCTCAAAGCGACTATGGAGAAGGAAAGGAAAGCAGAGTGCTGGTGATCCTAGGATGAGGTGCAAGTGGCAGCTGTGGGCAGGGCAGGATGGAGACATTCTGTGGAGGCCTCATGTGCCATGCAGGCAGATAGATATTGACAAATATATTGCTGTAAGATAAAATAAGTAATGATACATTTGAAAAATATAAAACTGTTGAGAAATAGACATTGTTAGATTTTGTTTGTTCAACTTTTTATCAGAACATCAGAATTTGATAACTTTGATATAACTAAAGTTTTGTTGGTAATACTTTAGTGTGTGGGTCTATAGCAGTTTCCATAGCCTATGCTGTAAAATGACCTTTAGTGTGCTACTTTAGCATGCAGTCTACCAGGTAATTTATAAGTTAGCAATCTGCCTTAACTTTTAAACTTCAATGTGCAGCCTATCTGCACTACAAGAACATTATACAGCAGGATGATGAAGACAAATTGAATAATATCTGTCTATATCTCTGAGATGAGGTATTATGATTATTTGCCTTATTTACATTATTCTGACTCAAGGTCACATGACCTAGTGGATAAAGACGTTGGTTAGATCCAGTGACTAGACCCAAAGAGTTGTGAGTTCAGTACCAGGCTACAGCAGTAGTGAACCAAAACTTGGAGAGTTGAGTTAAAGGGAAATAACTAAGACATCTGAAAGAGGCATGGCACGTGGAACTAGAACAATTTACCCCCCCCCACGTGGATGAAATAAAGGGTTCATCTAAAGAAGGCCAGAGTGTACAACGGCCAAAACGTTGTGAATTATAAAATTCACAACATTTGATAAAATTGAATATGGCAATGAAAATGAGGATAACAGTCTGAATAATGTAAGTAATGCAAGTAATCATAATACCTCATCTCAGAGATATAGAGGCTGAAACGTTGTGAATATGGCAATGAAAATGAGGATAACAGTCTGAATAATGTAAATAATGCAAGAAATTGACTAATTCTTTATTATTAATGACATGCTCTTAATCATACAAATCATAATCGTCAAAAAAGGCTAAAAATAGCACATTAACAGTATTGTAGTGAGTAAAATGTGTATTTTACATTGACTGGTCAGAAGTATTCAGGTTAAAGGGTAAAAAAAGTTAAACGCCAGTAATAAATTCATACCATGAAATATAGACTGTACGGTAAAGGTCATTTCACAGCGTAGACTACGGAAACTGTGATAGACTGCACTCTAAAGTAGTACCATTTTGTTACTGTGTATATTTGCTTTAATATTAACAAGAAATAATGATCACCCTGGAATATTTGTCTAAGTTACATTATATTATATGATTGATAACTGTCTTATTAATAATAGAATGTATTGGCGTTCATTGTTTTCAGATAGCTATCTGTTCATCTTTTATGACAAACAATATTCACACAACAAGCTACTATTATCTCAGCAAGTAATTAAAGAAATAATTTTTTTTTTCATGTATTCAGTCATACTGTCTTTTGTAATGTCTTATCATAGACTGCTTAATACAACATGGTATAAAGATGACAAGCAACAGGACTGGAGCTGGGAAGAATTTGATTGAAGATTAGAATATAAGGGTATGCTACAAGGGTGAAAGGTCAATCAATAATCATCATCGGTAAACTAGAAAAACACAAAGTATCTTCTCTCCACAATAGCTGTCTGTTTGGCTTGCAGCTAGAAAAAGATTGATGATTGAATTCTTCTTCCTGCTTTAATTTCTTAAATAAAGTAATTTTTTAATTAATTTTTGACAAATTTATCTTACTTATCCTATTGTTACTATTTCTCACAATGTATAGGTCTTGCCTACATTTACTATTACTTCATACCATACTGTTTTATTTATTATCTCACAGCAGAAGCTCTAATAGTTGCTTGAATTTTTTAGCAAAAGCATTTTTATTGAAAATGTATAATTAGTTTATCTTTCATCTTACTAACTCTAAAGCCATTTTACACACTATAACCATTAAATAAGCAGCTTGGATAAGTAATTTTACCAAATATTACTTCTTGATTTCTTTATGTATTTTATCAATACATTTATATTATGCATATAATAGATCTATTTACACTATTTACATTGTTCGGACTGTTGTCCTCATCTTTATTGTCATATTCACAACGTTTCGTCTGTTGTACACTCTGGCCTTCTTCAGGTGATTTATGTTGGAATTTTGAACAAAACCTTTTATTTGTGGATAATAGCATTGGTTGAAGTAATCCAAAAAAGACTTGACCCAAAGAGTTGTGAGTTCAATACCTGGCTACAGCAGAGGTGAACAAAAACTTGGAGAGTTGAGTTACTAAAGGGAAATAACTGTAACTGAGACATGCAGAAAAGGGCAAGGCATGTGGAACTAGAACAATCTACCCCTGTGGACTAAATAAGGGGGTTCAGTTCAAAATTCCAGTGTATATAACCTGAAGAAGGCCAGAGTGTACAATGACTGAAATGTTGTAGATATGACAATAAAGATGAGGACAACAGTCTAAAAAGTGTAAATAGTTACAATACTCCAACTCATCCAACTCAGAAATATAGACAGATATAATGCTTCTATTCTGTGATGTCAACGAACACACGTTTGACACTTTTGTGATGCCAACAAATACTCATTGTCACTTTTGTAATGTTCGTTGTAGTAGAGACTTTGTAATCGCAGATACAACTATAGTATGCTGTTGTACAACGCTGGTGTCAGACGACTATGAATAACACTTGCACTAATAGTACTTGCTCAATAATACTCGCTTGAACAGTAATCCATATAGGGATCCGTATAGAGAAATGGTATAGCGAATAGGGTAGAGAAATATTATAGACTAGAAATGGGGATCCATATAGTAACAGAGAATAGAATTAGTCTTCAGCTACTTTCTACATATATGCATTTCCTCTATGGTCACGTGGTCTACTTAATTCAATAATGGGATCGCCTGTGTTTGCTCACTGGCGATCTATGTTCAAACTCAATTGTCAGCAGCGACACTTTATTCCTATATAACATTCTATTCTCTCGTTAAGGCTTGTCTTCGTTTCTGTTCACTGATAAACTCATTCTTCCTTATTTTTAATGCACTTCCATAGCTAAATCATCAGCAGTGTAATTTACATTATACATTTCATAGCCCACTTCTGATATTAATGATTTTTTAATCATTTCACTCCCAAGCAAGTTGATAATGTCACTAAGATGCAAGGGGTTACTGGGAGTGAAAGAGGATGAGAAGACTTTAGGAGGAGGAACTGGAAACCGAATCCTAAACAAGAAACAAGAGATAAACCTCTACTCCTGTTCAAAAGACCAGGGAGGATTGTGAACTGGGCAATAGGGGAACCTATCTGATCTTATTATGCTTGCCTTAATTCCTGGCCATTGATAATCCCTTTATTCCTGATTTTCATTTCTATTTTCTTTTTTATATGCCATGTCTTTTTTCGTAACTTCCTATTTGTATTGCTCAGAGTAACTCTTGATATTTTTCAACTCTGTTATTCTTATTCTGCTAAGTATACACATTTTTAGCTCCCCCTCTTTTTGAAGGCCAGTGAGCTAATCAAATGAGTTTTATCCTTGTTGGTTGATTTATTTACTTGACCTTGTGCCAGATGAAGCCAAGATTAATACCTCGTGTAGAATAATTGTTTAGAAACTACTTGAACTACTACACTCTCACCAGTTCTATTGAGATACGGTAACTACAGCGAGTTCTGACCAGCTGCAGGCTAAATCTACACATAGGACTGAACTGGTGGTATATCCAAGCAATAATAACACAGCATGACTGGATGGAGAGTTTCCTAGACTGAAGTCAATGTCCAGGACAGTGGGTTCTCTTGATGGCGTCATAAGCTGTGTGTCCATGAGCAAGTAAAAGCGTATCATCTGTGGTCTGATCTGGAGAGGGATTAGTTCCACCAGGTCTATTTTCCCAAAGACACACTTACATATGAATAAATATCCTCAAGGTTAACAGGTCAAAAACTTTTGGGAAACACTGCTCTAAAGAATCCATATAATCCTTAAACTGTTACTAAGTTTAGTCTGGTACAGGTATAGAGAAATTGAGCTCCCTGTGAAGATTGTCCTCCCCAGATGAACAATATTAATCATTGCTCTACAGTAAAAATGAAAAGTGGTTATTTATTTACTTTAGTATGGCACAATTCACAGAGACTCAGATATTGGTAATGTAACTAAGATATATAGGAGCTGGTCATGTGCTCAGCAGTGCAGTAACTCTATAACCCCACCTGATAATTATGAACTCTCAGGATAGAAAGACAATTTCAGTTTCTTCATTGAGTTTTATTTAAGCAGTTAATGAATTTTTTAATCTGACATTATTTCTTATATAAAAATTATATTCAATGGGTACATGTGTTCGACTATACATTCTTGTTTTTTTTTAAACACTGAAATTAAAGACCTCTTGCCTAGAGATTAAAAGTTTTATTAAATAAAATGTACCTCCCAGCAAGACTCAACCCTGTATTTCCTTTTTAATCTGGGAAACTACTTTCAAACCAAGTGTGCTTTACCATTAAACTACAGCAAGCCATCATAGCATTTCTTTGATTGGGTGATTGAGCTTTGCTTTACTGTGTTGGCTTCAGTAAAGCACACTTGACTTGAATGTGATTTCTCAGATTAAGAAGGAAATACAGGTCCGATTACTGTCAGGAGGTATATTTTCATAAAAGTTTCAATTTCTAGGTTAGTGGACATTTATTTCAGCGGTTAAAAAATGGGGATGTTTACTCAAAACTGTGTACCCACCATTTATAATGCTTATGGTAACTGAGTTTTATCTACTAAACTTTACTGAATTTTATTTTAATTTAATAATCAATAAATTTTGTACACTATTTACATTATTCAGACTATTGTCCTCATCTTTGTTGCCATATTTATCACAACGTTTCGGCTGTTGTACGCTCCAGCCTTCTTCAGGTGGTTGGAATGTCGAACTGAACCCTTTATTTCGCTCACTGGTGTAGACTGTTCTAGTTCCATGTGCCATGTCTAATGGATGTCAGTTTGTTAGTTATCTCCTGTTAATTCCCCTCTCCAAGTTCTCCACCGCCTTAGCCGGGTTTGAACTCACACTCTTTGGGTCCTGTGACTGGATCTAACTAACGCCTTTATCCACTGTGCCATTTGTCCTTAAGGTGGTGGAGAACTTGGAGAGGGGAATTAACAGGAGATAACTGACATCCATTAGACATGGCACGTGGAACTAGAACAGTCTACCCCAGTGAGTGAAATAAAGGGTTCAGTTCGACATTCCAACCACCTGAAGAAGGCCGGAGCGTACAACGGCCGAAGTGTTGTAATAAATATGTCAACAAAGATGAGGACAATAATCTGAATAATGTAAATAGTGTACATAATACCTCATCTCAGAAATATAGACAGATACAATAAATTTTAATGTTTCATTTGTCGATTGAAGGAAATGAAAGGCATAACAATGTAAATATATAATGTACACATCACACAGCATGTTAGTGATTCAAAACTACAGTGCCAGAAATGAGAAACAATACTATGACTGCTTCAGGCTCAAGTGTTGGACATAAACAGACGAGAATATATCTTTCTACAAACTTTCATACATTCACAATTATTTTTGTTGTCTGCCTGAATTTTTGGAAGGAGTTATTATTTACATTCAGACTAATATCCTCATCTTTGCTGTTGTTTTCACAGCATTTCAGCCATTGAACTCACCTGCCTTCTGTTGATCCGGATAAACTTTAGGGAATTTGAAACTGAATGCTTTAATTAAATCTATGGGGGTAGACTGCCTAGAGATGTTTTGTTCTTATTTAGTACTGTTCACTTATTGCTTACCCTGTTTCTAAATCTGTACTACCAGGCCCAGGGATTGAACTCACATTTATTCTTTTCTTAGACTTTCATTAACACTTTTCCAAAAATTGTGCTGTAAATATATGTGTACTATCTTTTTACTTTTAACATTTTTTATTTTCTTGGGTTTATTATATTTTTTTCTACACTATCCTGCAGATGTTAGGACCATCCTTGCAATCTTCATTTGGGTTATGACCATTAGTTTGGGAACCACTGTTTTAGGGTGTTCTCTTCTTTTTTTAGCACTTACCATAATGCAAATGTGTTCAGGTAGTGTAATAGTTATCAACATGAAGAATGGAATCGGTGAGCCAAGTTCAAGTCTTGTCCTAGTTTTTGCATTCACTTTCACACAAATGCCCTTGACAAAGACATGAATCCCCATCTTCCCCCACTGAGCTATAGGATAAATGGTAGGCTAAACGGGACTCTCTAACTTTAGGTGGCAACCAGTCTTGGAGAAGGAAAACTTTGAATTCAAAATCATGGAAAATACAACAGTAAGCCACTACCTTATCTTGTCCAAAAAGTTATAGCAATTCACAAATAATAAAAGGAATATGGAGCAACATTATCATGCGAATCCTAAAGAGATATGACATTTAGTGAGTGTGTGTGGGTGGGGGTCACTAATGACATCAAATTCACTTTGGAGACCATTTTTCAAATGAAATGTTATTTGATATTATTCTATTCTATTGTTATGACCTTGTGCCAGATATTGTAAATCATTGATGCCATATCTGGCACAAGGTCATAACAATAAAAAAAATAAAAAAATCAGATAGGTTTATCTATTTTATTCTCTCATGATGCATCCACTAATGTCAAAATGTTCTGCGTCAAAATAGAATTGTTTTAATTTTTTATTTTATTTTACCAATCAACTGTTAATAATACTGATACAAAACAAAAACAAATGATTTCTCAGTCTACCTAACGTTAGTTTGTTAACAAAAGTACATCTGTCCTCCCCACAGCTCAGAGTTCCTTTGTTTTTTCTACTAATTTTGCGAATAGCGAAAGTGTAGTTTGATCATGTAACCATTGTTTTACATTCCAATTCCAGTATTGGAAGAGATTGAACTATTTAAAACAGATACAAATGTGGGTGAGGTCTGTGGCTCATCTGGTGATGATGTTCTTTTAACTTGTTTGTTTTGTTACTGCAAAGCACAATTCGAGTGAAATGTAAATTATGTAATTGCCGATTTTTTTCAACCCATCACTAAGTCATTTTTTTTTTTCAAGAAAATATGTTAAAAATATGTTCTTTCTTTTAATGTCAAAAATAATTGCAGTATTTTTTTTTTTTTTTAAATGAGAACAGCTTGGGAGATCGATGCTGTCAGGTTGGCGATGTTTGATAATTCGAAAATGAAGTTCTGACCTGTGTTGCTAATGTAAAAATTCATTTAAGTGGTGGGGTAGGAGCTTAAAACTTAAAAATACGATTTGGATTATGACGAATTTTGTTTAAATCTCTACATTTTTTTTTTTTTTTACAAATTTCATTTTCGATTTGGTTTTGGATTAAATTTTGCAGAAGTATCCAAGTCTTCAGTTACTCTCTTCTTGGCTGGCATTTCTGAACAGTGACACGGATTTTACAAGTACACAAAAGAAAGAAACAAGGGGGAATTAAGTAGTTTGCTCCCTCATTTTTTTTTTTTTTAGAACTACTTCATTCTGTCACTGAAGGTGTAACAATCAGATTTTGTACTTTTTTTTTTCAATCTCAGTAACTTTATTTTCCAGGATAACTGTTATTTTAAAAGTTTGACTGGCGATAAAAGGGTGGCGTACCTAGTGAGGATAGGACTCACGACACAGTGCAAGACTAACTTTTAAAAAAAGATCTTTTTACCCCAAGAAAGGCGATAATGCCATTAAGACGTCAGGGATTCCAAAGTAAAAAGCGTTGTGGTTGTTGTTTTAAATTTAGTTTTTTTAGTATTATTATTCTTAGCACAAGGCTCCAAGTATGAAGCCCCCGGTGAGGATAGAACTCACTAAACACACACAATACAATGACCCGCTTGAATTCCTTGTTAAAATATTCATTGTTTCACAGAGATGAACCCATCAGTGCTGCTTAATGTTTCGGATTCCAGTGTTTAGTTAACTTAGCTTTACTTTTTACTCTGTCGTTTTATTTAATCGTTATGTTGACCAACAAGAAACCGTTAATTCGCTTCGGCTTTTAAATGTCGATGTCAGTGCATTGTGGACTTATTGAAATAAAATACGATTATTTGCCGCTTTTTTTTTCTTTTCTTTTTTAAAGCAAGATCATTTTTGTCTTTGACAGTAAATTAAAAGAAAGTGGGTGACGTTAAACGGTAAAAATAAAGAAGGTTTTTTTTTTTTTGCCTCACTATTCATTCATAACATTCCGAATTTTGAACCTATTATTTTTCACTGTAACATTTTCAAATAAAATAATAGACATGTTTTCCCACTCTTTTTTCTACCGGGTCTCATATTGAAATATTGCATGTAGATTCTTAAATAAAAAAAATGTATTAGTTTTCTTTTTTAAATATTAAAAATACTGAACAAGAAAGTGACAATTTTTTGTTTTTATTTTGGAGGATTTTTATTTTTTAGATTGTTTTTTTTTTTTTAAATTCTGTTTGTTTTCCTTTATTTAGCTGTGCTTGTCTCTCTAGTAAAGTATGTTTTCTTTTAAAAACTAACGTAATCGCTAGTAAACATGTTTAATACTTTACAGGTTTCGATTGTATGTGTTTTCTTTTTGTGTGTATGTTTTGAAATTTGTTTTTATTCCATGAATTATTCAATTCGCTTATGACAACGTAGAGATTTGCTAAAACGATTCGGTGGTGCTGTCGAAAATTGTAAAAAATAATGGAATGTGTATATTTGCGATTTAAACACGTCAAAATAAGACGAGGAACAGAGAATTAATTACTTGGAAAATTTATATGTATCGATCTAGAATTGCGATTTGGATATTGATTTCTAATTTAAATTAACTTACTCGATCAATTACTACACTAACTAAACACATACATATTTTGTTTACTTACTTTTTAGTTTTTACTATCATTGATTTTATTTTATGTCATTTTCCCGTTTAAAACTTAATAAGATAAATAAAATCGATTTTTATTTTTCATTTAAAATTTATTTAGCCTTAACCTTGACATAATCTTTCTTCATATTAAAAAAAGTAAAAAAGAGAATAACTTTTTTTTTAATTTCAAATTTCATTCAGTGGAGGACAAGAGAACTGAAGGTGGTTAAAGACAAAAAAATGTATACAAAAATTTTCTATTCATTTTTGTAGCAAAATAAATAATCCACTTTGTACGTGGTATTTTTCAGTTAAATTATAATTTATCTTTTAAAAAGTATTTGAGCATGAATTTTTCTTGTAGCAAAAACAGCTGAAAACACCAGAGAACAGATATGCATTTTTTTAAACGTCATTTATAAATTAAAAAAAAGGAAACAATCACTATATGACGGGGTCAGATTTAAACTCTCAGCAGGATTTTTTTAATTTTTAACCATTTTGCCTTAATACTTATACTTTGGAAATAATGAATTTGTTTTTCTTTCTCTAACAATCTGAGATGACTGGCGAAAGTCATTTTTCGTTCAACGACATTTCGTTTCATCCCGTTTATCATAAATATTTGAAAACATGTTTTCAAATATTTATTTTAAATTCTATGTGACCAGGATGAGCTACTAATGCTGTCAAAAGAATTTAAAAAGTATTTGCAATATGATTAATCTGCAGTAAAAATACTTTATCTTCGAAACAGTTTCCAAACCCTTTGAAACCCTAACTCTCCCTTTATGTAAGCAATGGGAACAACCCTTAAGTCTTGGTCCTCCCCTACAACTTGATTGAAGAAAACACAGTGGACTGGCCCAGTCAGTTGTGACCTAGTAAATCCATTTCAACCCCTCCTCCTTTCTGTATGGCTTTAACATGAGGGGTGGGGAAGGAAATTATCCATACTATTACTACTAATCTTTATTATTATTATTATTACTATTTTGACATTACTACTACTGCTATGTTACGTTAACAACTAGATTCGGTTCTCTGCACAGATACAGTACGCACAGTTTCTCACACTTTTAGTTGAACACGTTTTTTTTTTTTTTTTCTTTCTTTGGATTGGTAATTTACCCTCTTTTGGTATGTTCAGCTTTTTGTGCCCTCCAGGATAATGTCAGTACCCCCCCGCCAAAGAAAAACAAAATTGGAGCTTTACCGTATCGATAACCCATCATCGGTGATCGGAATCTTTCACTAAAGGATTTTTGGACCGGTTTTACAGGAAGACACACCCAGCCACTGCTTTTTATATATATATATATATATATAAAAAATATATATTTTTCAATATATCCCCTGTTTAAAGTGGACACACAGGCGTAGGGTTGTTTTGTTACTTATTTCTTCTTTAGGAATTTTTGAAGAGACAGTTTCTGCTGCTGTTGTCGACATTATTATTAGTATTATTATTATTTGTATTGTTATTATTAGTTAATAATAATAATAGTAATAATAGTGTGTCAAGCAAGAGTCTAAGTGCCTTTATTATTCTTTTAGTGTCATTAGTGCAGGTGCTTCTGATTGCATGTGTGAAAGCGAGTGTGTGTGTATCTGTTAGTGTTACTGTTAATCTATGTGTGTGTAGTTGGTAGTTCCTTTTTCTTAAAACTCAAATCATGGCTGCACTAGATACTGACTCTTTTACCAGACAAACATCACTTCGGAGATCGAGGAGAAAGCCTGCCACCCCATGCCAAAGTAAGTTACTTTCTCGGTTTCTCTGTCATCATTCTTCGGTGTCATTTATGTTAATTTTTTTTTTTTTAAACAGAATCCGTTAAACCTACTTTCTGATCTCCGTATCGCTTGTATTTTCTTCATTCCCCATATATACAATTGAACACATATTTGCGTTTCCCAAAGTCCCCTATTTTTGTTATGCTTTGCTAGTCAGTTGGTACTCTTTCTTTAATTAATTACAGTTAATTAACAGTTAATAATTATTAATATTATTATTTGTTATGAAATCCGATCATATCTTTATCTTTCAAAGATTGTCATTATCGTGCAAATGAAATGAAAAATAATAAGTCTATCGATATTTAAAAATGGACTGCTATACAAAAACGATCACTTTTCTTTCTCTCTCTCTTTCTTTCCCTCATCGTCAATGTCTTTTTCTCTTGTTTCTTTCTTCGTATAGTTGGCGCCGTTTAAATAATGTCACTCACCGTGTACGTTGCAAGCTTGACAGCCAACCGGCTTTACTAAGTTTGTATAAAAGAGGCTTTTTAAAAGCTTATTTTCAGTGCTTACTAGTTGATGAACACCGTTTCTTGTATATTTTCCTATACATTTTTCACTTTCAGCCATTCAGAAGAGCACGTTTTTTTTAGACTTTTTTTTTTGTTTGTTTGCAGCAATGTCCATTAAAAAAAAAAAATAAAAACACAGTTGCTTCTGTCGCTCTATTGCCATTCTCCCCAATACTTGAAGGAAACAAAATTATAAATTAAAGTAAACCCTACGAAAGAAAAGTTCAGTAAATTTGACTAATTCAATTAATTAATAATTCTGTACTGTACTTGGTGAGTGCTTGCTATTTAACAACCGCTACAATACATTCTTTAATAGGGCCTAAAAATAATGTTTTACTTTTATTTATTTCTGCTTTTGAGGTTATTACAAGAATTTTCTTTGTTATTTAAAACAAAAGTTACAACCACAACCTCCAGTTTTATTAAAATGAATCTATTCTCTTAGTCTTAAATTGAATGTAGATAAAAACCACATTCAGGCGTAAATTCATCATATAATTTTATTTTCAGCTGTTTTCAAACAAAAAAACCAAGCTACAAGTATTTAGTATGCACATTATTTTAACGTCTCAAATTTTAAAATATTATTGACTCATTTCATAAATACGCAACATATCAGGTAACCTTAAAACTGCACCGAACGTGACAGCTTGTTATCGGATTTTTTAAAATCCATTTTGTCACAAAATGTTTTATTCCTTTTAGTGTTTGTTGCGACTAGAATTAAAGAAGTCGTTAAATTTCACGTGGTTCAGTGATTACTGTGATGACATCTCATTGTCAAATTATTATTTAAAAAATAACAATCCTCCCCATTATTCTTATATTAAAAATCCAGTTGGAATTAGATTAGCTTTATTATTTTTTAAAAATAAAAACTAAGGTGTGCCATATTTTTTTTTTTTTTTTTTCTCCAACTGGCTGATAACTTTATGCAGAGATTAGGACACAAAAAAAAAATAACATTTATTTAAGTAAAAAAAAAAAAAAAAATGAACAATTGCAACCTGTGATTAATAAAAAAAAAAAAAAAATTCATAATTTTAAAAACTATAAAAAAAATAACTTGTTAATTGTTAATTAATTTTTGTAGCTTAAATTAAAAATTTTCTATTCGTAAACTAAGATGACGGGATCTTTTTTTTTTTTTTTTTCTTTGGAATATGTTTATAAAATAATTTTTTTTTTTTTTTAACTGCCAGTCAAATCAAACATTTTCCGTTTTTTTTCTCTCTCTCTACGTGCTGAAAAAAATATTTCCCTTCGCATTACAAACCTGTATCAACCTGAGTGAAAAATATCTTGGTTTTTCTTTCTCTAAAGTTTAACCCTGTCGTTCGTACTTTTTGCTTTAAAACAAAGGAAGACAAAATAAAAAGAAATAAGGACGATCAGAAGAAAAATAGGCTCAAAAGAAATTTAAATTTATTATTTTGACTTTAGGATATTTTTTTTTTTATCCTTCCTTTACGTCTCTGGCTTTTTTCATTATTAACATAACGTGACAGAATTGGTCATGTCTTGAATTTCTAATTTAAAAATAAAAATATCATTGGTAGTAATAATTTGAAATTAAAAGAATGTTTAGTTCAGTCAAAAACTAAGCCCCCCAAAAAATTAATAAATTTCCCAAGCACTTCAAGTTTCATATTGTGACAGATCTTTTTTTTTTTTTTTTTTGATTGAAAGTCTTTAAAACATTGACAACATTTATTTTAAAAAATAGTAACTTTCAAAAACAAGAAAAAAAATCTAAATTTTCACGTTTATGATTTACATTTTTCTCTTTTTTTTTTTTCTTTTTTTTTTACTCTTCGAAAATTTTGATCATGAGGTTTGTTTATTTTTGTTACTAAAATAAAAAAAGACTGCGATCCGTCGAAAATCTTTACTTGAATGTGTTTCTTTCTCTGACATAGCTGTCTTTGCTATCATAATTAATTTAGGTAGAGCTTTAAAATATATCAGCTGTTTAAAAATGAAGAAATGATACCCTTTTTCTCCTGCATCCTTGACAGCTGCTATTCAATTACAATTCACTTGTTAATGTTTAGAGATTTCCTTGTTTCGTCTTCTTTTGTCTTTGTACTAAAAATAATTTAATTTCGCCAAATAGATGAGTGTCTTTACTCTTTCATATTTTTCCAATGTATACTTTTCATATGTCACTTGGCGCTGAGATACAAAAAACAACCTTCCTTGCTTCTTGCATTGTAGACCCTGAAGAAAATGTTATGCGACGGATTTTTGTGATCTTACACAGTCCGCCCTCAAATTATAAATACCTACATTGATACCATAGCTGATGTTTCTGTAGACAAGGTTCTACCTACATTGTAGGAAATTCGTTCGATTGTTTATTGTTTCTAACATTCTGAAGCTGTGATTTTTTTTTTTTTTTTTTTTTATATAATTACAGATGAATTTAATCAATTTATTTATTTTTGTTAATTTGCTTGTTTTATTTTATTTTCAAGTGAAAAACTGACCCGTTTAGTTTTCTGATTTTTTTTTCTTGGGCGAAACAATTTTTTGTTTTGTTTTTTGTTCAGTAATTCATTACCGAGTTTGTCATTTAAATCCTCTCAGGGGATTAATAGAAACATGTAATTTCAGTAGTCCGGAGACTGGGTGTGAGGTTGAATTGATGCAACGTTTTCTTTAGAGAATTAGTATTAAAAAATAAAAAACAATAACTCTGCTGATCAGGAATAATATTTTTATTTGTTTTTTTTTTATTTTTTGTTTTAATTACTTTAAAAAATTTCTTTTACGTCCGTCCGACCCCTCTTCAATGATTATCACCATGATGATTGTACAAAGCCGCAAATGTGAGGCAACCAATGAAATTTTAACTCCCGATTTATTTGTAATGTTAGAAAAAAAAAAAGTTTAAAGATTCGGGCGCAAACTGATAATAATGGTTTGGGTTGAGGTTTGAAACCTGTCTCCCAACTGTCAGTTTAAAAACTGACGCCCTTTTTTTCTCTCTTCAATTGTGACCATTATTTATGCTAGCTTAAAGTTCGTCTTTTCTTTATTTCACATGAAAACTTCGATATTTTTCAACATATATCAGGGAAATTAGCACATTACAAGATAGTTTAATTAATTATAGTTTTACGGGGAAGGGAAAAGCGTCCATTTAAATACGGACGCTAATAGATCGGTTAAAAAAATAATCGTTCTTGGCGTTCTTAAATTTCAAAAGATTAAAAATGGCAGAATATATAAACATTGCTCTCTCTCTCTCTTACCCTTGTGAACAGACTTCTTGTCTCTTCATAACTCTCCAAAACTTTTTTTGTTTTAAGTTTAGTAAAGATAAATGTATTGTAGTGCTTTCCTGATGCTTTTTTCCATTATAGAATTTCGTTGTAATTCTCCTAAACTGGTTGCCAACCGAGAGTAGTCTAATTTGCTTTGCCATTTCTCTCTTCGACAGAAGGAAGAGACAAACTGAATTAATGCCTTTCTCAAGAACGTTAGTGTACTGTGAAGTGAACACAAACTGTCAGAATTTGAACTCTGCTTTTAGAATCCATTTTATTTTCCATACTAGAGTTTTAACTTTTGTTACTCCACCCTCATTGCAACTGCATCAATTGACAAAATGGCAACCAGTGTTGAGTTAAAAAAAAAATTAAAAGGTTGGGTGTGAAGAACTCTGTGCTTAAGAGAACAATAACAATTGATACTTCTGTTAAACAGACGGAGACATCATCATTGTGATTGTAGTCTAACTCTAATGTCTCACAAGGAAACTTCAGGAACAAAAGGAATTGGACATAGTCAGGTTCACCAAGTCAATGCAAACGATCCTTTCCTTAGCTGCATAGTATGTGCTTCACAAGGGCTACATTCAGGTTTGAATTCAGTTTTCCTTCTCTTAGACTGGCTTCCACCCAAGGCTATATAATCCAGTCTGTCCTGCTATTTACTCATAGCTGGGGGGGAGAAGAGATGGATTCATACCTTTCCCGAGGGTATTAGCATTTAAATGAATGTAATGAACTCAGCTCTCATATTCCTCAACCCGAGCTGCAATCCATTACTCCACTGTGCCTCAAACATCTAACTTATCTTAAAATTTTGCTTGCTACTATGATAGTAGCTTTTTGTTCCCAAACACCACACACTTATTAGACACAATAGGATTTTTTTTTTTAATAACAATTTTCATTGGTATACCCCATTTGTCATCACATGTGTTGACAATGATTCATTCTTTTGTCTTCATCACAATTTAAAATTCTTGGGTATTTTTCAAATGACTTATTTGGATATCTGTATATACAATCTCTCAAACCCCTTTTTGAAGGGAACATGATAGCATGAACATGATTACCTTGAACTATGAAAACAAAACTTAAAAGATCATTCTGGTCCTTTTGTTATTAATTATGCAACCAGTGGAGAAGAGAAATGTAAATTCTAGCCACCATTCTTGTTTTTTGAGCATTGATGGGATTGAAAATGTTTATGCTTCACGTGAACCATTTACTAAAATTTGCAAATTTGCAGAACTTTTTTTGTTGGTTTTTATCTATGAACAAAAGGTTTGTGTATTTGAGGGGACATTAAAAATCCTTTTCCTAATTTCATTGCAATTATTTGGGATGGAAAAGATAACCTGTTTTTAAGATTTGAATCTCACTACTGGTTTTCAGTAGATATGAAAGTCATAAGACTTGATATTTATTAATCTTACTTGAACTTAATATGGAACAAAGCTAAGGTATTTGAGGGGGAGATATAGTTGTGAAGATCTTGTTCAACTAAAATTCCTGTGGTAGAAGTCTGCCTTGAAAATCAGTAGTTAAAATCCTAAATTTTACTTGGGTTCAACCAATGAGCTCTGATGCTGGTAGAAAATAAATAAATTGGTCGCTAATTTACATTTTTTAATCTGGCACAAGGACAATGAAAATTGTGCACACAGCAGAAGTGGTGACATGCAAGACAATTTTGTTTTCTGCTTCGTTTAGTTTGGCAGAAGGTTATGTGGAGTGCATGAGATAATGGTATAAAGATATAATTGCTCTTACTCTATGGCCAAGTAGTTTGGGTAAATTAAATATTTTAATAATGTAGAAAGAAATACCTAATCTGTATGACTGATCAGTTTACAAATCTTTATATGCTTGATTTTAAATAGAAAACTATTTAGAATTATAATTTCTCATGAGTGGTCTTCCCTTACTGGATATTGACATAGAGATACTGGCAAACTTTTTTCTTCAACCTAACATCTTTGGTTGAGTCGAATAAAAAGTCCTGTTGATTATTATTGCTATTAATAGTGGTTATTTGACTAAAAGTATTATCTAGAACTTTATGAAAAAACAGAGTTAAACTTTTTTTTTCTTTCTTTGATTCTGTTAATCTCTTGCTTTGTGCAGTTTTCTATGCTTGTGTACCAAATATAAGTAGGCATTAAATTATTACCTATAACCCCTTCCCCACAACACTGTACATATTTTGGTACTTATTATAATGCTTACTATTTTTCAAATAATTTTCCTCTGCTGCACAATTTATTTTGTTCCTTGTATATTAAACTTGTATAAAATTCCTGATGTAATGTTTATTTGAATGGGCACACTTATTTTATAAGTTGAAAAATTCTCCCTGTCATCACTATTACAAACTGCTCTTGTATTTGGTACAATCAAGTAGATATGTAAAGTCTAAAAATTAGTGATTATTGTAAATATATCTCTTCTTTGATAACTAGAGGATAGAACTTTATTCATTGTAAGAGATAAATTTTTCTATGTGAATAGAATCCTTAATGGAGTTGTGGGGAGTGAGATATTTTGAAATTAGAATCAATGTATTTCAGGACATTGCAGTCAGATCCATGTATTGTTTCTAATAATTATTTATTGAAATACTTGGAATGCTATGCTCTCTACACTGTAATGACCAAATGTATTTATATTCATAAATCCTCTTAGCTCTGATGTAGTTTATTAAACTTCAAATGGACTAAATGTAGCATGCATGGTGCAAGAAAAAAGAAATTCTTATGCTTCAATGCAAAATTTAGATTGAAGAATAAGCCTAAGTGAAATTCTTGCTTGTTGGCTTGAATGTAAAAGAATAAGTTATCACTTGTTGGCATATGATGTTAGCTGTTCTACAAGACAAAAGTTTACTGGCTATCCAATTTAACCTTGGATCACTTGTCTAAAAGTTCTTGGTATAGTAGGTATCTGATGAAATAATTTTAAAATCTAATCTTCAAAATCCTTTTGAATATTGGTGTATTTCTGGCAATTATTCATATTTTCTGTAATGTTCTGGACTTGGAAAAAAAAACAAAAATAGGTTACATTGTGTTTGTAAATGATTTGGAATAAACTTGATTTATTTTATGATTCTTAGGCAATGTCTTTGAATATTCAAATGTCTGTTTTTATTTTTTTATTCTTTCCTCTTTGGATCACAGCAATTTTCATTAGATTTTACAAATTTTTACATAATTTTTCAGCAAAGTTAATTTTCATTTCATTGTTTAACTAAAACAAATGCTTTTTATCTGGGGGAGCTATGGCACCCACTCTAAGTAATGATGTCAGCTGACAGGTATGGAGTTAGGAAGAGCGAGAGTCTTCTGTGGTAAGCAACTGATGCTATCTTGTACTTTTTTGCTGAGGTTTTAGATAAGATGAGGGAAGTCCTCATAAGATTAATGATTTCTATTTTTTTTCTTTTCTTAAACAAGAATAATTGAATTCTATTTAAATGGCTGAAGGAGAAGAGAATAAGAGGAAGTGTTAAAATGATTTGCAAAACCGCACTGAAGACTTTTTGAACCAGTTTTATGAAGCTGTTTGCATTTGTACTGTCAGTGGGAGGAAAAACTTGCATGTAAGTGCTTGATATATAAAATATATGCACACAAATGTGTGTATAAATCTACTCTAATTCAATTGAAAAAACTGTCGAAAAACAAAATGTCTTTTAGACAAGTCTCCAATGATGTTAAATATTACTTTTTATTTTGTCTTTTTGTTTTTTTTTTGTTTTTTTTTTTTCATCTGCAAATTGTGAACAGACTTGACTATTTTGGTGAAAGGTAGTGAAGTTGTTTCCTGTTGTTCTGAGATTGATTGCCTTATCAAGGCTAGGAAGTCCAGTTTGTTCTATTTTACCTGTATTTAAGAGAGAAGAGATTGATGCATTGCCTTTCTTGTAGCCATGAGTGTAAAGTGAATGCAACAGCTTTAGTTTGAACCTTTTTTTTATCATACCATTCCATGCAAGGAAGTAAAGACACAAGAGGTTACTGAGTGTAACGAAAAAGAGAAACCTTATTAAGGAGTGAGAGAAGAGTAAACAAGAAATCAATTTCTTTAATAAATACTATGGTATTGGTACATTTAGATATTATCATTATTTCTCTTCCATCAAAGATTCATTTATTCAAAGAAACAGTTGAAATTATTTTGGAATCAGTTCATCATTTATTTGTATTTTTTTGACATCTGGTTCTTTGTAAGTGAAGGAATGATCAGGTATATAATTAAGAGGCATATTGTTTTTGTGTTGACTAAGCTGGATTGAACAGGTTTTCAGGAGGCAAACTCTAGAAGAACAGGTATAGATATAGAAAAGGCATATTGACAAAAATTCACATATTATACACCTTTGCTGAAATAACAAAGCAAACATAGTATCTATAAAAAGAAGTCTCTTAGTGATTCCTTGTGTTAAAAAAAATGTTTACTTTTAAAATGCAAGACAATAATGGGGTGGACTTAAGGCACATAGGATTACAACTTCAGTCTCAAGTGAATGTGGTTCTGTCATTATTTTTGTGTTGTTCTGCTCAAATAAAGTGTTCTCTTATCAATCTTAATTTTGTCTCCCATTGATCAGGGGCCACAAGAAGTTATTGGCAGCATTCTTTCCATTCTGGGCTTGATCTTGTAAGACATCTTGTAAATAAAAGATTATTAGGCTTGTTAAAACAAAACTTGGTATGAAAAGAGGCTGTTCTCTTCAATCTGGATTATTTTTATTACCACTGAGAAGATTGTTCAACCCAACTGAGGTTGAAGTGATGGCCTCTTGTACACAGATTATACACTTGAAGAAATATCTCAACCAAAACATTGTGTTAACAGCAAAACCAATGAGATCAACATTTTAAATTATGATTTTGATGATCATGATTTTTCTTAAAATTACAATATATAATTTGAAATTTTTTAAATGTTTTTATTACTGTGTTTGTAAATGTTTTCTTATAGACATTTATTGGTGAACATATTGTGGTGTAATGGATATCAGCTCAGAGTGAGAACTCTGAGTGCAGAGTTCAAATTCCAGTTGAGTTCCTTAGATTCACTTATGCCCAAATACCCTTGGGAAAGGTATGAATCCATTTCTCCCCCCCCCCCGCTATGGGTTGAATAGCAGGGCAGACTGGGTTCTTTAGCCTTGGTTGGCAATGAGTCTACCACAGAAAGAAATAGCAGAAATCTGACTTGTCAGTCATGTACCGAAAAATATATGATCGCCCAAGCATGTATCACATATGGCGCTTGACGGATATATAATTAAAAAAACAAAAAATGTTTTAACTGATCCTGAATTTAATGTTTTTCAATAAAACCCTCATTGATAAAAATTTGAAATTTATGATTATCTTTTGTTTTGAGAAATATAAATATCAGATCTGATAATTTCAGCCCTGACAAGAGCTCTTAATTGAGAAGAGTCCATTGAACTTTTATTAATTTATTCAAACATACATATATTTGTCAAGTGATAGGAAATGACACTTGATTGTACATGGAAAAAATGTGAACCCATATTTTTCTTTGAAAGGAAAGAACCTGCTTTTCATAATCTATTGTGTTAGCACACTGTTTTAACTGTTTTTAGGTAGACACTGGGATGAGGCAGGTTCATTGGATTTGTAGGATTAGGATTATTTTAAGCATGTGTCTCCATGGATGAACTTTCTTTAACCTGACCTTCAAATGAATTATTTTAAGCATTACCAGTTTCTTTTTTTCTTCTTCTTCTTAGTTACTTTCTTTCTTTTAAAAGATTGATAACTATGTAATGACTACTTCCTTAGGAAATGGCTATTGGACCAATGATATATACACACACACACAGGATAGGACATCAGAGAGGCTTGACTAGTTGGGAGGTCAGCTGACTTTAGAGAGGGAAGAAGGCAGACAGTGATGCTGGTTGTTAAAGTGATGGGCTAGGAATGACTGATAAGCACATCAACACCCTTCCCTTGTTTTCTCACTCTCTTCTTTCTTTGTTGTTATATATATATATAATATATATATATATATATATATAAAATTTCTTTTAATTCAGAATAATTTAGTGTAATAGAACTGTCTAATTACTAAAGAGACATTTTTTTGAATCATTAATAAATTTTGGTAAATATCTCTCCCCTTCCTCTTTGTCCAAAAGTAAGAAAACTTTTCTCCCACTCTCTGCTTTACCCTTTATTTGACTTGATCAGGATCAGGTTACTCTTTGCTCAACAGCTTCCCTGAAAGAATGATAGGGTGGAAGAAGTACGTTTGTCATGTTACATCCCTTCCTAAGTACAAAAAAGCCTTCAACTGAGTTAAAGGACATAAAATCTTGCCTTTCCATTTCACATCAATTCCATTTTTATTTTTTTTTGTTAAATAAAAAGTAATCTTTTTTTTTTTTCTTTATATGATTAACATGTTCAGTGCAACATAATACATATATGTTGCATATTGCCCTTGATGCAATTCTACAATGCATGTATAAAAGATTCTTTCCTATATGCATTCTTTTAAAAAAAAATGTCCATGATGTACAATGTTGGTATTCATTGAAGTACCCACTCTATGAGAATGGAACATCATGAAGTTTAAGGTTGATTGGTAGCCCATGTGTACATGGGCTTTAAACAAAAATTGCTTAAGCCACTTTGAATTCCCCCCTTTTTTTTTTGTTGGGAAGGAGATGACGACTCCGGGAATGACTCTAGACCCCACCCAGTGAAGTAATGCTCCCTGGTGTGGATGAACACCCCACTCCTGGTTTGTGTGCATAATTTTTAACCGTCCTGGCTAAATCTGGGCTAGCTAAGTTGCTAATGTATCATGTGGCATTAAAGAGGAAACCAATACTGAGGATATACATTAGTGGTGTTGTTTTATAATTGGTAATTCTAATAAAAACATTGATAGTCTTGAGCATTCAACTATCCAAAGTAGCAGTGAATGTGTTAAGTACTAAAGATTTAGAGGGAGGAAAAAAGTTAAACCCTTGTTACCTGTAGTTTGATTTAACATTGCTCTCACAATATCAACTTGTGAAGTTCCTCAACAACTGGCCAAATTTCACTTGGTCAATTCAAATTTAATTTGTGAAAAAGCCAAGGAACTCCTTTGAGTCTTTCAAGAATATTTAAGCTTCCTTTACAGTGTTGCAGTCACTTCAAATGGTATTTAATGGATTAGTGAACAGTTGTCAGTTAAGATTTGGAATAAGATTATTAAACTAACTTTTTGGACAAAAAAAATTTAATGACTTCATGTTTGATCTGTATCTGATTTCACTTATTGGTGACTGGATTCTTACAAGTTCAGTGTTTAAATACAATTCATTATATGAATTTACCTTTGTTATGCAGTGGTATATAACATTTGGTCTATATTTGAGATCTTTTCTGAAATAATAGTTCTTTAAAACAAATAAAAATCCTGTACAATTTCATCCTTTCTCTTGTGTGCATATCCTGCATTTACAAACCGGTGTTTATGTAATTTTATACCATCTTACCATAATTCCCCATGTATAATACACATTTTTTTTTTTTTCTAAAATATAATAAGCAAAATTTTGGGTGGGTATGTATTATGCACAGCTACAAAAATATCTTTAAAAAATTGCTGTTTCATAGATTGATTTCAGTTGCAAAATGTCTACTCACCACAAACATATGACAATTTGACATTAACATTGTGACCTCATAAGGATATCAAATACAATCATATGTACCTAACAATACTTATAAATGTAAAATAAGAATTATCATAAAACTAAATTAGAATATTCTATGTTTAAATCCTTCTTTTTTCTTTTCTTTTTTTAATAAGAGTAGGAATCGCTGGCTGCAATCAAATTGGAGAGGTACAATTTATAGGGTTTGATTACCAACAAGGGGTGCGTATTATGCATGGGTAGAGGCATTTTCCCACTCTTTTAGCACAATTTTAGGGCTGCATATTATGGATGAAGGTGTATTATACATGGAAAATTTACAGTAATTTTGTCATGATTTTAAACTGAAAAAAAAAAAACCAACTCAAAAATGCTACATTTGTGAAACTACATTCCTACAAAGTAATCAGCATTACAATACAAGGCTTATGAGAAGGAGGTGCAGGGTTTGCATTGTACCCAGGGGCCAAAGGTAGCCTAGGAAGTTTCTGGGATCTCAAAAAATATTGATGCCTAGCATTCAAATTTTGTAAGTATATATGATTTTGTACATATATAATTTGTAGACATTGTTACATAATATTATTTAATATTGGATAACTAAGGTAGGTATATCCATGCCTGTGTTTTTATGTACCTAAAGTTTAAAATTCTCCTTATTGGCAGATCTGTGAACATAATATAATTCTCTTATTAAAAAGTGTTTTGAAAAATAAAATATACTTTTCTGAAATGATATTTGAGAAAATTTAGCTGATTTAATGTTCAATTAATCTGAAATGAAACAAATAATACTTTTAGTTTAAAATATTACAGAAAAGCATCTTTAAGATTGTGTGATTTGACTGCCTGATGTTTGGGAAATTTAATGAAGTGGGAAAAATTACATGACAGATACAGTGTGAATGAAAATATACACCTGAATATGTTAGCTCTATCACTGATTCTGAGCACTTTCCAATAAGTACTGCACATATAAAATTGTATATAATTTTTTTTTTTTTAACAACCAAGTAATCTTAAATATTTTATGAATTCTAATATTGTATTGAATTTATGTACTTTGGTTTCATAGCCTTACTTACAAAGACATATGTTAGAAAATAACCAATAAATTTTAAATTTACAGTAGTTACTGCCCTTGTTTTCTTATGTTTGTATTTAGAAACATGGACACGTTTATACATATAAAAACAATTCAAAATTCTTTTTAAAATACTGGGGATTGTTGAATTGTAATGAGCTTTTCCATTTATTAGTAAATACAGCTTTAATTTAATAACATCACTTGACCACAACAAATTAATACAGAATTTTAAATGATTTAAAAGTTTATAAATTCTTCTAATTAAAATAAAAAAAAAATGAAATCAGTTCTTGTACAAATTCATTATTAATTTGGAAAAAATATTTTCTCAAGACCATGTGCATATGTTTTATTCATAAAAGCAATCAAGTTTTTTCTGTCTGCATAATGCCTTTGTTTTATGTTCGAATTCGGAGCAGATTTTCTGTAACTGGGGGTCTTGTTTGATCAAGATTTCATAATTTAAATTCTCTGAGGACTTTTCCTTATGACCAGTATAAACAGTAAGTACTACAAAGAATTTCATAAAATTAAATGAGTAGGAGTTATCTATATGAGAGTATAGATCTTGTGTGTCAACACACAAGGACTAGAATATTAGTATGGGGTTTGGGTACTGCTGATGCATCACTTATTTTTGAAATTATACTAGCATTGATGTGTATACATGATTTACACTACAGTAATCCAGTTTTTGTGAACTGTATGTAAATTCAAATACATATTCAAGGTGTGGTAGTTGTATATTTTATGTAGCAAGTGAAATCAGAGTGGAGTTAAAATTCTGGTCAATTCTGTTTTGCTCACTTTATGCTGATGGCCTTAGAAAAGGCATGAATCCATTCTTGAGCTATGGCTTAAGTAGCAGAAAAGACTGAACTTTCTTGCTAACCTAGGAGAAGGAAAACTTAAAACCTGAGAAGGACTATTTGGAGACTTTGTGGTATACTGCATCATTTTCTTCTATCAGATCTTCTGATAACTAATTCTACACAAGTCTTCACCACGGCAATCATCTATCGAGAGTGGGAGTGTTACTTCAGAGATTTAGTTCTATACTAAACTGTTGAGACTTCTTACATACAAATCTATGAGAGGTCCATTTCTGGTGTGCATTCACATCTAATATTACACACACAGTCAAATCATGCTGAAGACAATGGTTCTTGTGATCATCGAAGTTAAGCAGCATCAAGCTCTGTTAGTACTTAGATGGGGCCACCTGGGAATACTCGGTACTGTAAGCAGTAGAAGAGATCATATTGTGATATAATTCTGGCATTAATAACCCTGCCAATGTTATCAGTAGACTACTCAAATTGTGTGTGGTACAGGCAGCCTCCAATTATCATGACTGGTTCTTGTCACTGGACCAAGGCTGTCCTAATGCTGAGAATCCATAAAGTATTGTGGAAGATATGAATGACTAAACAATCCTATGAATACCAGTGGCCTTTTCTGAGGCTGTGAGTAACCTGTTTGGCAGCCATCATGGTGTTGATATAGAAATCACCATTCAGTTTTGATTTCTATGCCTTCAATGTTTATATATACAAATGGTCTATCTCTAATATTATGCACTCTTCTACCATAAATATAGTGAATTTTAAACAACATACTGATATAAAATAATTGATTGTAACAGTTGCCAGCACAGGGGAAACAGAATCAGCAAATAGTTTGAATTTCAGTTCAGGTGACTTGTTACTAATTCTTCTGGGAAGGGCATGAATTAAGTTCTTTCTGCATTCTGACCTACTGCCAACATATTTGGCAAGAATCTGGTCATGGACATGCTATGTATGTTTCAGGAGATGAATGAACACTTAGTTATAGGAGAGTGGTTTGCCTAAGTTGTTTTCCAAAACAATTATATAGTCAAGCTTGACAAGTAGCCAAAATACACACACACACACACACACACACACACACACACACACACATATTTGAGTAGAAGGTCTGTTTTTTTTTTTTGTTTTTTTTTTAATTAAACTATTTTTTATCCAACTACATTTACTGGCTGGAATATTCAAGAAATCTTGTCTGAAAAATATGCATTCTCTGCTAGTGGATACTTGAATACAAGTATCTATCAAACAAAATAAATTAAAAATTATATATATAAATTAGTTGAATAACTGTCCTATGAACAGAGAAAAGGAAGTTCTTACCTTTTTTGTATAAACATTTTCAGCAAGACATCTATTTTCTGAAATTCTTTTTGTTATAAATCTATTTGAATTTCCTACTCTGGACATAGGTGACCATTAGAGAAACATTTGAAATAGTTTTCTAATTTATATTAATAATAATCAAACCATTTTTTTTTTTTTTTTTTTTTTTTTAATCAGTACAGTTTTAATGAAATCCAATTAAGCATATTATTTTAACATTTAGAGAATTCCTTTTTTTTTTTTTTTTTTCAGCTCTATCTATTTCTGAAATGAGGTATTATGTACATTATTTACATTATTTGGCCTATTGTCCTCCTCTTTGTCGCCATATTTATGATAATAGAAAAAATTGCAATATGAACACTGGTAAAAATGGTTGCTGAAGTGGTTTATAATACCCAGAAATTCATACACAGACGTCCTCAAGGACACATGGCACAGTGGATAAAGGTGTTGGTTAGATCCAGAGTGTGAGTTCAATACCTGGTTAAGGCAGTGGAGAACTTTCAGAGGGAAAAATTAACAGGAGATAACTGATAACTGACATCCATTAAACATGGAACTAGAACAGTCTACCCCAGTGAGCAAAATAAAGGGTTCAGTTCGACATTCCAACCACCTGAAGAAGTCTGGAGCATACAACAGCCGAAACATAATAAATATGGCGACAAAGATGAGGACAATAGTTCAAATAATGTAAATACTGTTTTTTTAGCTCTGTTTGACTAATTTGTAGTGATGTGAAATATCATGACAAAAATACTTATCATAAATGCTGTATGTTTTCTAACTTACAATTGAATTTTGACAAGGCAAATATAAATTCTTTCAATACAAACACAATGACTTCAAAACTATTGACAGAAAAATTGCTGATATTTGGTATTTTTTTCATTTGTATTAAAAATAACCTACATGAAATATTTTAATATTTCCCAAAAAAAATTATGCAAAATGCTACTACTTTTATTGTAAATGCCAAAATTTAGCTTTACAAAAATTTATAAAATATCTCTTTGTTGACCACTCAGTGTACCTGATTATCTAAGCCTGCAATGAGGAATTTGGGTCTGAGTTGAAATAACTGACAGTTTATTTCAAAAGTAAATTTCCATAATTCTTGCATGCTGATAAGATAGATTTAGCCATTGTGAAACCTTCAGGGTTAGACTTTACTGATAAGTGAAATTGTTGAGTGCTTAAATATGTTGTTTTAAAATTTGCTATATTTATAAGGGAAGACTGCTCAGTATTTGAGTTGGTGCTTGTAGATATAGACAGTGTGGACATAGGAATCAACACTTGTCAGTTTCAGACTTCAATGCAACCAGTTACTATCATTGTAATCACGGATCACACCATTGTTATTTATCTTGGTCTGAAGATTGCATTGTAATATGAAATGGACAGTCATCCTGCAGTGTTAATTCCTATATCCAAACACATACATTTGGAAGTCCAGCACTGGTAAATTTAAAATTTCTTTCATTAGTAGCCCAAATTAACCCAGCTTCCTTTAAAAGTAGCTGAAAAGTTGCAAAAATTAAAAATTTCAAAGTCGGATTTTTAAAAGTAGCCCAATCTGACAACTTTAGTATAAACAGTCAGGATATTTTTCCATATTATACTGATTGTGAGTAAATAAGTGATGATAATCCTCTCAAGGCTGAAAATAAGTCTGGTTTCTAAATAAAGAAGTGATTAAATAAAAATAAATTCTTTAATGTGAAACTTCATTGATGAGTTCATAATAGACAAACATCTGAATGATTTTTCCTCTCGTTTCTCTCAACATTGTCTTTGGAATTTAGACAACAGAGCATTAAAAACAATTGCAAGCTTTATTCTGTTTTATTTTCCTTATTCATCTCTACTTTGTATCTGTCTTTAAGTATCTGTTGCAGCCAATTGAAAATGTCATCAACTAACAATAGTAAAAATCATGATTACAGTGATAATAGCAATTGAAAAGAATGATACTAGTCTCAAGCTGATATTATGAATGCTATAATTGTTATTATTCAGAACTCTGAGTAGAGTGAAAACAAGGTAGAGTAGATGCCACACTGTGTGTCTGTTTTTTTTAGCTTTAGATTAGAGACCCTAAAAATGCTTAAAGTTTTTGGTAGGCTTTAAAGTTGCATGTAAGTTCTGAAGTAGCACTCTTATTTGAGTTTAAGTGTTCAGGGTGGCCATTGACTCAAAACAAGCCAGTAAAGGTGGGTGGGGGGAAATTTCATGAACTTATCTATGAGGTGTTATAAATAAATGCAATTTGTTACAAAGTATACCTGCAGATCCAAGTCTTGATATTTTCCAGGATCACCTTTGCTTGCCCCCTCCCATGTGTATATATATATATATATATATATATATTCGAAAATTATAACAAATATGTTATAAAATCACTACAAAAATAACCATTTTGTTTCAACACTTCTGGTGTCTTATCAAGTGATGGTATATATATATATATATATATATATATGGTGTTGAAAAATTATTTGCGAGACCCATTCATGAAGATCTGGCCAACAACAAATTGTTTTTTTTTAATTGTGTGTGTGTGTATATTTTTATTTGTCTTATGAGCATTCTTCATAGTTAACACTGTTCATGACTTTTCATCCTATAAAAATCCTGTCCCTCCAGTGTTCAGTACTAATTCTTGTAAGTGCAACACACCCAAAAATGTATTTGATATCAGTTTTATTCATATGAAAGGAAAAGACTGAACTTGTATTAACATAAATAAGTATATTAAATTGCATAAATTTAAAGTATTTCAAATTGAATATAGCATTATAGAGATCTGAAGTTTTCTATTTTTGGGTTAGTGACAGTAATTAATTACCTTTTTATTGCTTTTAAACCTGAACAAAGTTTTTATTTCTTTTTAGTTAGCATCTCTGCTATTCATATCTTTCTCCCAGACATATAAAGTGTTGTCTTGTCTTTAGTTGTACTAGTATTTAAGACAGTTATAAACAGTCAGTTCTATCATCTTTTGGTACTTAGTACAAATTGAAGATCTATGTATATTAAGAGCTTGCCTTGCTATAAACTTAGCAGGCTGGTCTTGGAGACAATTATTACTGTAGTGAGTTGGATTCTTACTGGATGTCCCAGACTTGGGTCTTTACAACAGACTGGGCTAAGTTCATTAAATACCTTACTAGTTTGTATATGTATACCTATATTAGGTAAAAAAAAAAAAAAAAAAACTTTACAAAGCAGCATCTAGCTATGTAATAGGAAGAAAAAAAACTAACCTACGTTAGTGGTGTGTTAGATCATTCCAAAGACTTTCTCTTGTGAATTCATGCTCTTATTCCAGCATCCCTTTCACTTTTCAAAACAAGGTTCACTTTCTGGATTACCATCAGTTACTATACGGAATTCTCTAATCACATGTTTCAACAGTAAATTTTTTTTAAAAATCAGTTCACTCCAAGCATGGCGATAATGTAATGCTACCAAGATGCAAGGAGCTACTGGGTGTGAAAGGGAGTGAAAAGACTTTAGAAGGAATTGGAAGCCCAATCCTAAACCGGAACAAGGGATAAACTTTTACTCCTATTCAAAAGACCAAGACACAGTGTGAACTGAACGGTGGGTGAACCTATCTATTATTGAGAAGAGAAAAAAAAAATTAGTAAATAAATTTTCAAAGCACTAGTGAAGACATCAGAAATATAGGATTGAAGTGGACTTTAGAGGAACCGGAAACTTAATCCTAAGCATGAAACAACTTTTTAACCTTTGGGAAAAACCTGATATCATAGAGAATCAAATCAGTACTGCAGATATCGGGGTGATAAAATGTTTTACCATAAAACTCTGCACAGGATGTTGAGAATCTATTTGGTTGTCATTATGAATGTGACAGTAACACAATATATAAGATCACTTAATGGCATTTGACTGGAGAGTGCATTTGCAATGAGGTCTCCTCTGATTAGCTATCAAGGCTGTGCAGCTAGTTGTTGAGATATTCAAAATGCCTGGATATGTCTTAAAAAGACCTTTTTGTAGACTTTGTGTTAGTTTCTAGTTGTTTTTTTTCTTTTTTGTGGTCATGTGCAGAAAATATCAACAAGTGTGCATGTCATAGAAGTGGCAATGGCATGAAGTTTTGTTTTGGGAGAAACTTTTCTGCAGATGAAATTCCTGTAATACTTGGTCATTTGGCTTGTACATAACCTATATTCTTTCAAGCTAATAGGTTTGTGTATATTTAATAGAATTGTTGTCCATATGTATAAATTTAATGGTTGCTGTCTGTTGCCCACTTTGAATTTTTATAACCATTACCTTGAGCCCAAACTCAACTGAAACCTAGTGTTAGTCCTTAGGAAAGCATCTCTTATCCCATTCATAAGGGTATGGGGCACAACCTGACGTCTGCAGCAAAAACTGAGGAAATCAGTTGATTTCTGGATGATCTACCAGAAAATGTGATCTTGAGTCGTTTACTGTATACACAGAGCTGACTGCTAAAAATGGCCTGGTATCACATTTTGCCTTTGTTGGGCGGCAATTAAGATTTTTTGATGCTTTCCTCTGTTGAACAAATTTAAAATGTACAAATCCTCAAAGAGATTCTAACATTTATTATAAAATAGGGAAAAAGTTATGATGTACTACCCAAAAGTTTAGAGGAATTTATATATATATATATATATATATATATGCATGCTGTGCTATTTTCTTACGGATGAAGGTGAGACTTGAAGTAGCAGAAATGTATTTCTGTTGGCAAATGCTAAGGATACCCTGGACTGAATATGTAAGCAATAAATAAAACTTAAAATAAGAAGGAAACTTATACTTACAATCAGAATGAGGTACTTGAAATTTCTTGGACACAAAGTATAGTTTGGTAAAGAATCTATGGAAAATCTAACTCACAAGTCCTACTAAATGCAGGAGAAGTGGGGGGAAGCTTGTAACCTACTTAATGAGTTTATGTGAATGAATGACAGAGCAGGGCATAGTAAGTAGATGACAAAGGGTCAAAACTGACTTGGATCAACAATCCATGATTGTGCACATTATTCTTTAAAAAATAAACTACAATTAAATTTTATTCACTTATATATGTGCCATTGTTTTCAAGGAAGTGTTGCTATTTATCAGGCAGCTCTTCAATACATTTTTAGTAAAATTCTGCAGGTTTTGATGTGAAAAAGTTTCCAACAAACTCTTGCTGTATTTTATTGGAGAAGGTTTTCCCCCATCAAAGCATTTTACAATGATTGAAAAAGGTAATAATTGTTTTAAGGTCAGGTGAATATGGCAGGTGGGGTAGAACAGATCAACTTAGTTCCAAAATTTTTTTCTTGTGTTATTATTGCTGTATGCAGCCCTGTATTTTCCTGAAGGAAAACTCTCTCATTTTAACTAAATGCAAAGGCTAAGATGTTAGCGTACTCCAAATGTATTCGTAATTGTTATGCATGATTAATAGTTAAGATGAGCAAATTGCTTTTGAAAAATCATTTGAACTCAACCTAATACAGAATATTTAATAATGTAATAATAGTGGCTTTGTCATATTGTTTTGTAAAGTTTCTTTCCAACATTTATTTTGTGGTTGTCTAATCATCCGTATGTCTCAGGCAACTTCTTCAGCAAACACTTTTCAACTTGTAGCTAGCTAAGAGAATGCATTATGGGCCAAACATTTGGGGTTACCCTCTGGAGTTTGGAGAATTCCGTATAAATTGAAGGTTGTTCTTTTTCAAAACTAATTCACTAACTCACTTTTGGCTAGTGGGACTTAGTTTTTATTATCATACATGTGTTCTCTCTCTCTCTCTCTTTGTGTTCTCTCTTTCTCTCTGTGTACTCTCTCTCTCTCACGCACATGTCCAATCTGAGATGTCTGAAACAAATATATTTTTAAATATGGAAGTTAATATAGCAAAAATTCCAATTTTCTGAGCACCCAGTCAGAGTGGGAAAGCTTACTAACTTCTCCACATGCAAAATCCAGATTTAGACATTTAAGGGAAAATTTATCATGTTGAATAGTTTGGTCTACTTTCAAACATCTTTAACCCATTAATGACCACTGTTCCACTTTTGGGATGGTGAGCATTAATGGGTTATAGGTAGAAATAAACCTATAATTAATACCAGATTTTACAATGATCATCATGTTTAATTAAGTATATGACATATATGCACCCCCCACAACATACACACTTATTCTCTTTTCATCTTTGCTGCCCCCCCCCCCACCTGCTCATGTTTGTATTCAGTACTGTAACAAAAACCTTCTAGGTTGGGGTGGAGAGGGATTACTTGAGCCATAACACTTGTCTTCATCTGTGTATCATTACTTCAATCTGACTCTAAATCAAGTACCAGACATCACTCAACTGCTGGCAGTTTAGACACCTTGGCCCTGATCTGAAGTGGTAATAAGTAACATCACAGTAATAGATTTCACTCAAATGTCCAATGGGATAAACCTGGGTTATGAGATGTGAATTTATTTTTTATCATATATTCATGCAGCTCTCTAAGGTCATCATTAAAATTATAAAGTAGTTCTTTCAAGTGTCAAGCACTTTTGAATAGTTTTAACTTTAACAAGTTTAGTGAAGTTTTTCTTCTCTGTCAATCTAGAATCGTACATACAAATTGAAAAACTACCTTATGGGTAGGTTTTTAAGCTATTTTTTTTTTTTATGCATGGCCCAAAAGAGGAAAAACGTCTTGAATCCTACCTAATTTGAAAATCATCACCACCATGAATTCTTTGATCGTTTAATATTTTTACTACAGCAATAAACACAGGAATAATACAGAACTGTCTTTGTGTGGACTTTTGTAAGAATTCTAAATAAAGTATTAAAAAAAAAGTGTGTGATTATTTCTTATGTGTAAGATTCTTACGAAATTTATATAAATTACTTCCTCTATCCCATAATAATTGTTACATTTGTATACATATTTCATCTACAAAATGTAACAACTATGATTGGGCAGAAATACAAGTAGATAAGTCATTGAATTACATCTTTACTGCTTTCCTTGGAATATGATTGGTTTTCATTTACAGATTTTCTTAGGTTAAGTTTAATTTAATACAAGTTATGTAAATTACAATAGAGACAAGGATGTTGATAACTTCCTGTTCTTTATATATACTGTGGTTTTCAGCAAGATTTGTTTTATTACATCTTATTACAATTGGCTTTTGTTACCTTTTGCTTTCACTTTTGTAACAAACAATAAATTTACCTTAAGCTACTGACTTCCATATAAAAACAGATATATAGGCAGTTAATTTGGGAGAACAGAGTACTTGTTTAACCAAGTATGTAACTACCTTACTATCGATACATTAAACAAATGAATTTTTATATCTGATTTGTTGCTTTTTTTGTTTTTATTTTTTTGTCATGTTCCAAGCCTTTTGTATTGCCAGTTAATTTACCAGAAGTTTTTTTCCTTGCTTTTCTTCTGAGTCTTCTTCCTGAAACTGCTATTCTGTGATATCCTCAGTCTGTTTTGTCTCTCTTAAAACCAGGCAGCCATGCATTCCAAAAATTAAAAAGGAGAAAAGAAATAGTAAAGACAATATGTAGCCATTATTCTTGAGAAATTTGCTCAGTTCACTGAAGCATTCTGGGTAAAAACAAAATGAATTCAAAAGAATAAATTAAGCTGGTTTTGTTCAGTAGAATGTTAGTGGTTTAATTTGTATGTAAACTGTCTATAATGTAATTCATATGAAAAGCACAAATGTAAAAAAGAAAATGTGTAGTTTGTGAATTGTAAGCCATTAAAATTGTGCAATTCATTTTTTAAACAAGCAGGGCCACATTTTGCTGTCCCTAAAAAATATTGCAAATGCTGTGTTAGGAAAAATCTTTTAAAAGAGAATAGTCTAAATTCAGTTTGATGGAATTGCACTTTAATTGGAACAAAAGTGAATAAGACAAATTTCAATTAATTCTTTTGCATGAAAACAAATGATTTCATTTTGAGATGACAAAATGTTTATTAGTTGTTGATTATTTTTAAAGAAAATTTTACAAATCATTATTGAAATTGCCTCAAGATAGTAAAGAGATTTTATTATGAGAAACTGAAACAAAAGTATGAAGTTTTAGATGTTGGATTCCTTATTTTGATCGCAAATTTGCTTTGAGGAATTGTACTTAGCCACTTTAAACTGGCTGAAAATACATCTTGAAAGAAACTACTTTATCCTGGAATGGCTACTGAGAGGTTTTCCCTAATATAATGTCACATATAGACGAGTCCTAAAATTCCTTATACTGTATTGAAATTAATGCAATTTAATCTTCTCACTTTAATAACAAAACCTGTATTTTCACACAGTTGTCCCTTTCTGCTAAATGGGATTCAGATAGTACCTACTAAACAGTGTTCTGACATTTGAAAATAACATTTCTTCAAGAATGTTATACAAGATGCACTCTCCTGTCATTTTTGATGTATGACAGTTCAATAGCATGTTCCACTTTTGATTAGGTATCCCAAACTGTCCTAGTTTACAGTGTGAACATGTGTCAAAATAGTGAAATGTCCTTCCATTTAAACTGTTGATATCTCATTTATTTTTGAGGATATTTTGATAATGTTTTTCAAATTAGTTGCACTCCAAATTTTTTTTCTGTTTACATATATCAAAATAGTCTCATCTTAAAGAAAAAAAGGATGTTCGTCAGTTTGGTGGGTGAACCATAAGGTTTGAAGTTGTTTTTCATAAAAACATTTCTAATACTTTAGTGGATGAAATACCAAAGAAATTCAACACTTAAAAAAAAAAAAAAAAAAATTGAAATTTATTCCTTCTTGTAGTTCAATGACTTGTCTATAATAATCAGTTGGGTTCATGTCTCTGCCCCTACACAACTCCAGGCGAAGTGCATGTAAATCAAAAAGAGTGTATACTGCATTCATTTCATGTGCTAACACACCAAAATTTTTATTGCTGACCAAGTGAATAAACATTGCCAGTTAAATCCCATTTTAAATCAAACTATTTTCATCAATGGATATTGCAGTTTAAATCTTTTTCTTTTGTTTTCTTTATTAATGCATTTTAAAAGTGTATAAAACAATTTATTTATTTTAAAAATAAATTTGAACTGACAGTTTGGATTAAGCACTATTTTATTTTGTCCAAACTGTCAGCTTGAATTGTTTATATATATATATATATGTGTGTGTATGTGTAGCTATTTTTTTAAGAAAATAACTGAAATAATAAAATAAAAATAAACTGGGTATATTTTGAGTTCTTTAAATTTTGGTCATTTTTGTTTGTCCATAAAAAATTAAAATAGAGCTTTTAATGGTGATTTATAAACCATTGCTACAAACTTACTAAAGAAAATGTTAAATGCATTTTGAATAATTTAAATGTCTCCTTTGAACTTAAATTGTTTTTATTTGAAAGATAACAGCCTAAAGATGTATATATAAAATAAGGTCTTAACTTTTTAAGACCTTGCTATGGTTACTCACCAAATCATTCTTGATGACAAATGAAGATAACAAATTTAAAGATCTCATAAAAATCCAGTGTTTGTCTTTAGTTTCAAAGTAAATCAGTAAAATTAAGGAATAACTAAGTGGCTTTTATAAAAGTAATTATATTTTTTGCTTAAAACAATAAAAATAAAGGTTATTTACACATGGTAACCAGTGAACTGTCATAACCACAGTACCCTTATAATGTCAACACTCAAACTTGGTATTAAACATTTACTGTTGTAAACCTAGGGAAGGTTACGGAATAGAATAATCACACAAAGGTTTTGTAATGAACAAGAATACTTAGGACAAGAACAACACATATAAGATTTGCCAGTGTCCCGTACAAGTAGTCAACTGCTAGAAGTGAGTCCAGTGAATTCAACAATGAATCTCCAACTGCAGGCCAATATAGAGTATTTACTACTGACCCATTATTGTCTGTAGGTATGCTACAACATATATATCTTTATTTAATACAAAAATCACTTATTGGAGGAATTTCAGAATTGCTTTGAAAAATTACAAGTACATTTTAAAAAAATAGATATTCAATATAGATTTTTGTGTCAAATGTGAAAAATGCCCTTTGGAAGCATTGAAAGATCAACTTAGACATCTGAATGTTCTCAAGATCAACATCAGTAGAAGCAAATCTCAGCTGGAAGTAGTTCTTTGCAACTACTTGATAACAGGAAAATCATCTCCACTTCTAAAACAAAAGAAAAAAGAAAAATCACTCTGTGATTCTGAATATTTAAACAATTCTAGCAATAGTGATAAAGAACAACCTCTGGTGATCTTCAGTTACAAATACCAAAGCCAATGAGCTGCAGTATATTATGACTCCAACTTTTACATTAGCCAAGTCATTGATATTGCATCTCCATTCAGTGCTGTGATAGTTGTTAGCCCCAAGAAAGAGCAGAAATGATTATTTCTGATGGCCTTTGTCAGATGATATTGCACAAGTGGAATCAACATTTGTCTTCAAAATGAGACTTTGATGTAATGCCAGTTTCAAGTGATAGCTAGATATAGAGAGTTCTGGAAATATTAACCATATCAAAGGCTTATAAGGAAATTCAGTTAGTAAATCACCATGAGGAGAGGAAGTGCAGGAGAAATCTTTTTGGTTCGTGTCAGTTACTACACTCATCTCAATACATCATGGATACTTTTAAAATCTGAAGGGGATGATAATACAAAGAAAAATTCTTGAAGATATTTTTTAGTAAAAAATTTATAGCAATATCAAATCTGAAAATCTTGAAAAATAATCCTGAAACATTACAAAAATAATTCAATAAAACTCAAAAAAAAAAATTTTTGTTGAGAATTGGTGTTTGCATAGTTTAATAAAAAACTTTATTTTTTATTTCTACACTGAATATTTAGTTTTGAAAATTTACCTGTAATTTTCAGTGGTTTTTGAAATTCTTTCAGTTGCTGATGGCAAAAGAAATCTTTGTTTTATTAAATAAAGATATTTGAAGAATAAAAAATTTGATGCCATTTTTACATTGAATATTTTTAAAAGAATTTTTTTTAATATATTTTCACCACTATTTCATTTACATTATTCAGACTGTTATTCATATTCACAACGTTTCAGAGGGTAAAACCGTTAAAAAGTTGTGACTATGTCAATGAAGATGAGGATAACAGTCCAAATGATGAAAGTAATCACAGTACCTCATCTCAAAGATATAGACAGATATTTTCACAAATGTTAAATTATTTTTTGTATGGAGGATCAGATTTTGAATTACATTCCAATTGGTTATAAAGTTAAAAAAATAATTATATGATGTCTTGATGTGTCTTGAATATTTTGAAATCAGCAGCTGAAAGAAAGCAAGTGTAGGCAATCAATAAACAGTCTCAATTCAATAAATCTTCATCAGTTTTACCCACTTTTTTTTTGTTAAATAAATTTTCTTAAGATAGTTAAAGATCTGATTTGATACAGTTAAATATTTCATGACATCAAATATTTAAAAAAAAAAAAATATGTACAGAGTAAATACTCAATAGTTAAAAATAATAAATGAATGTAATAGATAAAAAATCTTATTTTTTCAAAAAAAATTTTTCCTATAAAAAAAATATTGAGTTTCATAGAGAAATAATCTTAAAGAATGGAACATACAATCATACCTTATTGGTTACAAAACGTTAAAAATGATTATTTTTAAACTGAAATAAAAAATTTTTTTTTTTTTTTTTTTTTTTTTTTTTCTCTATTTTTGCAATTTTGGGCCTTTGTGTTTGTGGTCTAAAATGAAGATGCAATGGCGCCATGAATAATTCATATTGGGATTATTGTGAGTAAAATTACCATAAACGTATTATTGAAGTAGTTGTAAGATGTGCTGATAATAATCACAAATGCTGATAAACAAAATAATAAAATTTTCACTTACAAACAGGAACTAACATGCTGAAATTAATTTTAGTTCTGTCCCCAGATAATATAAAGTAATAAAATAATAAGGTAATGAATCTTGTCTAAACATTATTCTGACTTGTTTAAACAAATTTGTTCCTTTGTACTCACTGACCTTCCTCAATTATTAGTTTGTCGAGGGTTTTTTCTTTGTGTGTAGTAATAGCTTTGAATATTGGTATTATTTACGAATGTTTATTTTATGTTAATTGATATATTTTGGGAGTTTGTGATGTAATTAATCTTGTGTATTACCATATTAAATCTTGTTGCTAAATTTTAGATAAACTTTTATTTAATAAACATGAAAACGATTAAAGATAGTTGATTCAAAAAGGGACCACATACTTTCAAAATGTAATTGCCTCCACATTTTCCATTTTATTGCACTCTGCAACATTTGCTCTTTTATGACTCGTACTTGCTGTTCAAACTAGTTAAGACTGTTACTTTCCTTGACTTTTCTTGCTTACCATGATCCTTGTGAAGGTTAAATTCTGTAAGCCTTCTTTGCTCATCATATGCACTCAAAATTTCTACTTTCTCTCCTTGTTAGTCATTGTGCATTTGTCATAAATATTCTTTTCTGATGAACTTTTTGAAAGCCTTTTTGAATTTGTTTGAGTCATGTAAAAGATGATGTAGCTTCTTTTGAAAGAACTGAATTGTGATAAACATATCTGCACACTGAATTTTTTTTTTTTTTAGATTTTAAACTTGAACAGAAATAACTTGGTAACTTAAATCATTAATCAGGAGCAGAATATGTGATTGCAACTTGAAACTGAAGACTTTAAGAAACACTTGTGGGGATGTATGAAGCCTTTGGCTATAAAGCTTTTGGCACAACATCTGTCTTCAAATGACACCAGCATTTGAAGAAGTTGCACAGGGAAGAGACTCATTCCAGGTGTTCTTCATCTTGGATATAACTTGAAAGTATTGCTAATGCACAGGAAAAATCACTGAAATTTGTTGTCTGCCAACTATCAAGAAAGACTTTGCAATTTGAATTAAAAAGAAAATGTTTTATGAATGATATTTTTACAAGTTTCTATAATCTAAAATTTAAACCATGGTTAACTTACTTTTTTTTATCTGACACCAATTCACCCTTTTCATGAACTTTGTGATTCCATTGAAGCCTGGACTATTATTGTGCCTCTCTCAAAATTCCTGCTTTTAAATATTTGTATAAACTAATGGGTGTATTGCTGTTGTGATTTTTGTGAAATTGAGAAGTTGGTGACTGAATTCCATCATGAAGATTAACCACCGCCTTTTGACGGTTCAGTTTGATCCCCTGGGGTTATTGTCTGGCTCGTATATAAATACTGAGTGTATTGGGCAGCTCATTAATGATACTATAACCAGTTATTCATAAAATTTGAAACTTGTCTGTTTTTGTATATTATACAAAGAGCTCTAAATTATTCTAGAATAAATGTGTAATGTCATAAATATTGGAAAAAGAAATGGTCCCTATCAACACTGACAATGGTGAGAGCAGCTTTTTGTTGTCTGGGCAGGTATGCATAAGTTTGCCCATGTACTCACTTAACAACTTACCTACACTCTTTTCCTTGTAAACTATCACGGCATGCCAGTGACAAGATATTTTGGTAATGGAATAATAATAGGGAGAATTGGATTCATGCCATTCTAAAAAGCATTACTACAAAGTTAACATGAGCTGGAATTTGAATTCTGTTTCTGTGTTGATAATTGTAATCCTGCTTAACTCTGTAAAATCCTTTTTTAAATTTAATTCAAACAAAGCTGTTAATGGCTGCAAACTTTTGCTTATTTCCACAGATAGTGAATAAGAAATAGTTCAATCTTCAATGCATGAGAGAAGAAAAAACTGTACTGTCTGAGATAATACATTTTTTATTTGTGCATAAATTAATGATTTTAATTACTGTTTTAAATATTTTAAAGATTGTTCAAACTGTACATTAACCTGAACTGCATCGTTATCTTTTTCTGTTTCACTAGTGTGAACATTTTTCTTGTGCATTGCTTAAAAATGGTAAATAAATTCTTGCTGGGCTGTGATGCCCTCTGTGGCTCTAAAGCATGCCAAATCAGATGGGGGTTTCTCCTACAAAGGTGGATGTGGGTTCAAACCTTGCTGGAGGGCTCATTTTCTTTAAGCTTCCCTGAGTGTGCAGGCCAGTTGGAACGTCTCCTCAAATAGGAGTATCCACTAAAAATAATGTTTGAAGTAATAAAAAAAAAAAAATGTTGGATTAAAAAAAAGCAAAAATTCATAAATTATTTAGAACATTTTTCTTTACAAGTTTAATTTCATCACCATGGATACCTATTTCAGTTCACTTTGAAACAAATGGGCTTATCACAATTTGATAAATTACAATGTGTTATTCAATCCTTATGTAGTTGGTAATAGTAACCGTATGAGATTTGAACTATGGATTTACTGTAGAACTTTTGTTTCTTTGGTTTATAATAGGTATCGTATTCAGTAGTAGCAAAGATAAATAAATATCTAGAAAAAAAAATTCCCAATTTTTATATTTGGTAGGTTAATGTTTACTCTGATCTTGGAGATGACCAGTATTTGTACCTTGTCTAACTGCATTTTACTGTAATAAATGTAAATGAGGGGGGGGGGGGTTATATTCCATTAAATATGGTAGTTACATGTTTCTGACTCTGACAGAGGAAGTTGTTTCTTTATAATCACATATAAATGTTATCAATTGGTTATTGTTCTGAAAATCAGATGGTGCCAAACACTTTAAGTTCTAAAAACTAATAATTTCAAGATATTTATTTTTTTAATGAAGCTTTTCATAATAGATTGTTTCAATTTTTATACCTTTCGTTTAATATTATCAGCTGCTTTATCTCCTCAAAAAGGCTCTGTTCTAAAGTGATCCTCAAAACTGGCTGCTTCTGTATCAATTTCTAAAATGGATTGATAATAAATTTGCATGACTTTGATTTGATTGTGCTGAGGAAAAATATATGTCTAATTCAAACTTTGCAAAATAACCTTAAATAATTCTGCATACTTAATTAAAAAAAAAAAAAAAGTTTGTTTTTGTACTAATATATTTTTTCTTTCTCTTGCAGGTAAGTGAATTCTGTTGGATTTACTACTCATTTTTAAATAAACCTTTAAAGGTAGGAAGTATTTGTATTAACAGTTTATCAAGTAAAGGTGAGTGACACCTGATAACTTACTTGTAACACTTTTGAACATTTTATATGTTAACTCTGGCTTATGTTTTTCAGCCGTTTTATCTAAAATCCTTTTATTTATCAATGTTCTTTTCTTTTATTGTCAATGTCAAAAGCCATCTTTTCAGTTTGTCTCTACTTTTGGAGATGCTCAATATTATGTACTTTTTCTTTTTAACAGCAAAAGTTTGTTTCTTTAAGAATAGTGTTTTTTTTAGTAACAATGTTAGCATATTTTATAGTAAAATATTTTGTGGTGACAAAAGGATAGACTGTTATATAAAGTACCACTTAGACTGACTGGTCTACTCATAAAAAAATGTTGGATTTTTGTAGATTAGCATTCATTAAACCTTTCTCAAGCCACAATATTTGTCAGAATCAAAAATGTTGATTTATTTAAAAAACAAAATTAAATGGGTGTGGTAATAAAATAAGCACATCCCATCTCTCTTGTTTGTAACAATTCACTACAATAAAATAAACGTTTTCAGTGCTAAAGCTGAATTAGTCAAATAAAGTTTAATAAGCTTTTACTTAGAGTTGTTACTATATTACAGAATTCATAACAAATCCCTGACTTTTTAAAGTGTTTTCTGTACTTTTTTTAAATTTACAAATGTCAAGTTTGAAACTGCTTACATCATTGATAAATGCATACTATTACAAGTTGTTGGACATTAGTCATATGCATTCATTAAGGACATCAGTACAGTTTCAAACTTGACATTTGTAAATAAAAACACAGTACAGATAACACTTTAGGAAGTCAGGGATCAATTTGATATTGTATTTATATTATGAACAAGACCCACTTTCTAAGATTATGAAATAAATTTAAAAGGTTTTTTTTTGTGTTTTTTTTTTTTTTCTTAGTTTTGCTTGAGGAAGGTCCAATGAATCCTAATTTACAAAAATTGTTGAATATTTTTCCTTTTATTTTTTATATTTTTATTACATGGACCTGTCAATTTAAGTTGTCATATATAATAATAGAAAATTACACAATTTATGTACCTGTTGGGATACCTGCTATTGATGCTAGTTGATTTTTGGTTTGGCAGAACTTACAGTGGAACAGGCAAGTGAATACAGTACAAAAATCCCTTTATTCCTCTCCAACATGTTAGTTTTGTTTATTAATCTGAAATCTAGCATATTGAATACTAGTGATCATTACTTAACAGTTGATAAGATTAATAAACAGCCCTTTCCAGAAAAGTTTACTAAGAAAGCAGATGGTGTGATGTTTATCATGCGTTAATGAAGCTTTTAGTATTGAATGGCAAAAAGAACCAGATATGAAAGATTTTTACTCTCACTGTATATTCGGATTTGTGTCATCATCCTAACATCTCACTTTTATTTAAACTATTATCTAAGTTTACTATATGCTTGTTTTGATGCTTTTAACACCAAGCAATATTGAAATGTAAATTCTCAGTTGGAGTTTGTTTTTAACAGAATTCCCTGTAGTATTCGTTGATCTTCAGGTGTTCATATTTAGTTTTATTTATTTAATCTTAAATTTTTTTCTTTTCATTATATTTTTGCCACAATTTCAATTTGAACAAATTTAGATCTACAAAAAGATAAGAGCAGCTAACATGTTGCAGCATAAACCTTCGAGTTCCTATGTAGTTCTCTTTGTTGTGTTGGTAGAAATTTGATTGCGGAGGGGAAAATTAAATGAAATTGAAAGATAATGGCATCTAACATTTTGTCTGGAGGTCAGAGAAAACGTTAGCGAAATGCTGTCTTAAAAACAACTGTTACGTGTTGATAATTGTAACAAAAGAAAAAAGAAAGATTTGCCAAAACACGGAGCTAAAACACAACAATATTTAATTTACTAAAAAAAATACAAAATAAAATATATACAAGATATACATTTAGCTATACAAAACTGAAAACACAGAGTTACTGGCGAAGTGTTACAAGGGAGGAAGGTCAAGTGTCTTTACTACGTTAAGGCTAGCGAAGTAATCTAGTTGCTATTACTGGAAATCCACAAATGTGTGTAAATAAAGATAAATTGTTTAGTTTGGTCAATGAAAATTAGTCAAAATTCTATTTACCAGAATTGTTCCATGAACTTCTCTTTTGGGTTTTTTTTGGTCAGTCGGCAACTTTTCTTAGATTCTTTCGGCTGGATATAATAATCCTCGAATCAAAAGCTGGAGTTGATAATGGCAGCAATTCCTTTTACACCCAACTCTTCAACAATATTTATTACTGTAAAATACAGCAAATGTGGCACAAGGCCGAAAAAGGGGATGGGGAGAAAGAGACAGTCATCATCTCTCTTAATTAATAACTTAGCTAGCCACAACTACTGACCCAATCGTACAAAACAATAATCCTAGCACCAAAACAACACATTCATACTTACCTTTCTTACTACATCCACCAAAATACCTCATTGTCTCAATGAACATCCTAAATAGACCCTGTATTTACAAATCTTTGTCTGTGGTGGGAGGGGAATAAAAACACCCCAATGATATATTTACAGTATGGTAATAAATTATTTACAAGAAACTAAACAAAATCATGTTAGTAATAAAACCCCCCACACACCTTAAATGTGGCAGAAAAATCAGTTAACTAGACGAAATCGATGCAGGACTTTAAGAAATAGAAAAAAACCTTCATCCATCCCAAGCACTCACACAGACATGCACTCATTCTGACACAACAACAGATACGAAAAACATGCACGTGAAATGAAAGGCACCCTGCATCCACCAGAGAACTGAAATCACTGACCACCTAACGAGGGAGGGGATGGGGAGTTAAACTAAAGGAAAAAAAAAGGGGACAGAAAAAAAAGGGGCCAATGAGCAAACACACCCTAGCTAAGTTTACTGGAAAAGGAAAGAAAAACTAAAGTATCAAAAGCCCTACTTCTAGCCTAAATCCAGAGATGAGTTGCCCAAGTTCAACCCAGGAAAACAATATCCTGATCCCTAACCGGCATCAAAATGCCACTCCAGGTCAGCCCCTTTTACTTGGCACAAACACGCAAGATTCACCCACCTTTTGCCAAATTCTGATGAGGTGAGTCGCCACTTTTTCATCCTAATCTTGACTTTAAGCTGATGCTTAAAGAACAAGATCAGTTGGGAAAAAGTGAACCTCTTACCCTCATAGAATCCCTTCTGACACGTCGTCCAAATCATGACTCTCATAACACCTAGTAAGCAACAGAACACATAATGTTCAGCCTTCATCATCTGCGGTACCACATTGCTACAAACAGAACTGGCCTCAAGGTCAAAGAACTTTCCCTGCAGCATGCGGACCATGAGGCCTTCAACAAACTTGCACAATGGCACTACCACCCTGCAATGAAAGAAGGCGTGACCAATGGTCTCGACTTCTCAAATACAGCGACGACAGTTTGGAGATTTCTCCAAGCCCGCTGAACAAAGTCTTTTGGCGACCCAAAGGGCCCCACGAATCACCAGCCAGGTGAGTGATGCCTCATGGTTATTGAGGCATTTCAACCCAGGCGCCCAAGTCGAGCGGGCCTCCTGCTTCATAAGACCGAGCTCGTCAATCAGATCATACTGAACGCCCCCCCCCCCAACTAACAATTGATATAATGCCTTATGAGACAATGCCTGAACGTTAGACACCCAACTCTTCAACTGACAACCCTTTACCCAAAAACCTATTTTATAGGGGCTAACACCTAATTTGCATATTTCTAGATGTTTCTCAAATCATCTAGATTCTTCTCAAATATACTGGAATGATCTAGAATCTTCCAAATGTTCTATTTCTAATTTGTCTATTTTGCCACTACTTCATGACAGAAAACTCTTTGGTATTGACAGGTAGGACTCAGTAGAATCCCTTACTATAAATTTTAACCTTATTGAGACTTTCTTTTTATAGAAATACATCCTCATAGTACAACAAAAGATGACAACAGTTATCCAAATAACGACGTGGTTTTGTCTCTGAAGTTGGGACAAAGTGCGTCAGGATTCTGAATCAACATTTCCTGCAATGTTTTATTAATGACCACTACATAAAATTTTATCTTAGAGTCACCTTCAAGGTGTTGATTTAAGGTGTCCATGAGGCAATAATTTTGGGCCTTCATTTCTCCAACAATCCATGGAAATCTAATCATTGTAGCAATTGTGAATTTATATAGAGCCAGGGTGTTAGCTTCACAAACACATTTCTTATTACTTTAAATGCTGTAAAATTTTAAAATAAGTTATTCCAATATTTGTTTGAAGATGAAACGAAACTAATGCTTTTAATTTAATTATATAATTAAATTTGAAGTTTTTGGCTTCAGTTTTTGGAACATGGTTATTACTGTGTAGCAAAAAAAAAACATATTTTAAATAATTTATAATATAATATCGACTAAATATAAAGTTTATAGTAAAAAAAAACAAAACGAAACATCCTTACAGTAACAAGAAACATCCTTATATGCATGCATATAAAATTTAATATTTCTTGAGTCAAAGGCTAAATTTATATTTTTAACCAATTTATGCTACATTACTTTTTGGTACCTTTCAGCTGACAAGTAACATGAGAATCTCCAACTATTACTAAAGTTCAGAGTTCATTATATGATTATATTTTAATTGAATCTTGTGTGTTTTCTAAATTCTTCCAAAAATGTAAGTAGGAATCTGTAAAGAACTGCTATAACAAACACATTCCAATATATCATCCTGACAGTTTTCATTCTTTGCATGTGATGGGATTACACTAGGAATCCTTATCACATTTGGTTTTTGTACCACTTCTTTTAACCTTTAACTAGCTGGAGGCAAAAATTATTGCTGGAGAATTATCTCCCTTTGCTGCTCTAGGGACATTCTGTCACCTCAAGAGGGTTGCTATAGACAAACACTTGTCAACTGTTATTTTCGGTATTTTAAGCTGGAAATGTACTATTACTGCTTGGGAATGTGGCTCAACTTCTGTTTTCCAATGCCATTTTGAATTTTTACACTCTTCACGAAGTGTAGTATTGATTAAATCTATGTTAATTTTTTTTTTTTTTTTTTTTTTTTTGTAAACAAAAATGGCTGTATCAACATCCAACAAAGCCTTTACTCAGGAGTTTTTCTTTGATCAAACTCCAATGATGATTTTGCAGGCTTTACTCAAGTAGATACTGATAGTGAAGTGGTTAAAGTTGATAACCATGCTAGTGATGTGGAGGAAAGTGATGATTACTACTAGGTGCCAAGCGGCTACTATCATTCGGGGGGTGGGGGTGGGGGAATTCTAGAAAGAATTTGGTGGGGTAAAGGTTCATCTGCACAGCTTTTACAAGGTTCCTTTTTTAGTTTAGTTTTGAAAAAGGCTTCTGGCTTTGGTTGGAGTGAATTTAAAATCTGAGAAATTAACCAATTATGATTTTTCTTATAGTGAAGTTTGTTTTAAATACAGTTAACCTTTGATTTCTGAAAGAAAATCATAGGTAAGTTATTTTGTATATCAATAATTATATTTTAAATGACTTAATTTTTCTTTTGCAATAATCAATATTTTTAATTTGGCCTAAAAAATCTTTGAGAACATGGGAATCAATGTTTTTTAGATAAGATTTTGGGTCACTGCCTAAAAAGATTAAGAAGACTTGAACTTCACTGTCAAAAAGTGAGTCAATATTGTATATTCTTTATAATTTTACTTGTCTATTTTCAATTTTACGTTATTTTTATTTTTCTTACATTAAAAAGTGTTAAAAATGGCTTCTTCTGTTATGTTCAAATTCAATTGACTTTTGACACTATTAGGTGGAATTTTTTTTTTTTTTTTAGTCTATTAAATCAAGGGTTTACTGTACTTTGACTTGGTATATATTTTTCTCCAAGACCACATCACATCTCACTTTCCGTGGTGGTTGATGTTACAAAAATGCAATAAGTATTGACTTTTTGTTTTCAAATTTTCACTGAGAAATGGATCTGAGACAGTTTACCTAAATATTGTCTATAAAATATGCAAAAAAAAAAACTAGTTTTAGAATAGGAGAAACCAGTTTTTGTTATTTTATATAGCTTTATTTTGATGGTGACATTTAAATCAGCCATGTTAAATTTTTTATGAGAGGAAGCATTATTAATTTTTAACCAGTATATCTTTGATCTTAATTTCAGTGGCTTTTTATTGCAACTACTTACACTGTTAATGACCATAGGATGGTTATTCTAAGAAGTTGCAGCAGCTGAAATAGAATAAACGATATTATCTATAACATTAATAATAATAAAAAAATATTAAAAATGAATCGGTCATATATTTTGTGATTTCGAAGCAAGTCATAAGGATAGTTGATTTTGATCTTTTCTTCAGTCATATTTTATCCACATAAAGAATGTTTTAACACAAGTGTGGTATATTTTAAAAGTCAGTAGGGCTGGACAGTTTTCAAATTCTAAGGGCCATTTTATCTGGTGTCTTAGTTTTCATTTTCAGAATTTTATCAAGAAGTTATCGGCACTTTACCATGAATATAGTGATTACCAAAATTTTGTAGGTCATTCCAGGGTCATTTTTTTTTCCTCACCCTCTTGTCTCTGCTGGTTCAACTCCTTAGCATTAACATTTGTGATGCAGTGGTAGGCATTAGTGTTGCTTTTAGTGACTTTGTGAACGACTCCCAACCAAAATCTTATTTTTAAAATTTTTATTTATTTTGTTGATATGATTCCTTTGCAATTGCATTCTTTTCTGGTGCAATGGTTACAGACACAGAAAATTCAATCTGTGGACAGTTAGGTTCAGGTGAGGCTCCTTGGGTTCACTTTGTATTAATGACCCTAGATGTTGGGATCCATTTGTATTGATGAATAGCAGAACTGTCTATCCTTGGTTGGCAACAACTCTAGGAAACTTCCAAACAAGGAATGGATCTCCTAAGGCAGATTGCTGTGAAGTTTACTTCTTTTCTGGCAACTGCTGAAGAATGCTGCCTGTTATGTCATACCATTGAGGGGAAGGATGAATACATTTGGTAGCCAAGAATTGAATCCTCTCTATAGAATGACCCTCCCACTTGCTGCAGGCATTAGAATGATGGTCAACCAAAAGGAAAAAGAGCTTTTTTCCCCCAGTAGCAAATGAATCCATACCTATTTCATTTCAGAGATGATTAAAAAAACATACATAAAGAATCTAGTGTTATGAAACTGTTAAACTCCAAACTTTCATTTTGTTTTAAGCTTTAGATAAGAATGGTAAAGTTTGGGCTGTGGCTTTTGATATCTCAAAGGCATTTGACAGTTTAGCATACTGGTCTTCACAGGTTATGGTATTTCTAGACAAATTTTTGAACTAATTCAGTTTTATCAAATCACAAGATCAAAGTTGTCTTGAATGGCCACTCTTCTAGATCTTTTTATATAAATGCAAGTGTTCCCCGGAGCTCTACCCTTTGACCTATGCTTTCTAATTTTCATAAATGACCTTCCTGATGTCATCAGTTCTCAACTCTGTATCTATACTGATGACAAAGCTATTTACTCCTTAAACATTTAATCTGAAAGAACACTTTTTACCTTCCATCAGCATGGCTGATGCTAACCTCCAAGAGAGTGACTCATTGTACCTTCTCTAACATTTTCAGCTGACATTAAGTGAAAAGCGTATATTGAATCATTTGTGAAATCTGCAGCTAAGAAAGTTTGTTCACTGTCAAGCTAGACAATTTTTCTCGCCATAATCTATCTTACACATTTATAAGTCTACCATTTGTCCTTACTTTGAATATTACTGCTACATCTGATCTGGTGCTCCTGCTATATATTTAGATTTTCTTGATAAAATCCAAAAAATCTGCAATGTTATTGGTCCTGACCTGGCATCTTGCCTTCAGTCCTTTTTCCACTGCTATAAATTTGCTTCCTGTGGCTTTTCTATAAATACTTTCATGGTAATTGTTCTGATAAATTTTCCTTTTTGGTACCTAGACTTTATGAATTCAAGTGCAATACTAGGTTGGTAGCAACGTCTCGGCATTTTACAATTCAAGTGGATAGATGTAACTAAGTTCTATGCTAACAGTTTCTTTTCTCACGCTTCTCGCTTGCAGAACTCTTCCAGCTTCTTGCTTTCCAGTCAACTTTGATTTTCAAAAATTTAAATGCAGTGTCAATCATTATCTCCTGTCTTAATTATTTTATTGCTCTATCTCCTTAATAGTAATTTTTCTCCTATTCACTAACACTTAGTAACCCCTTGCATCCTAGTGGCTTTATTGCCTTGCTTTGGAAATGATTTTAAAAAAAAAAATGAAATTTGGTGTCCTTTTTAAGCTTTAATAATACAATCAAAGCTCTACTGAGAGCATTCATCTTTTTTTTTTAATTTAATAAATAAGAAAATATGACTGCAATTTACTCGGCATTCTGATGGAAAAGCTTGCAATTGCCTTTTTAATGTCTTTCTCCCCATCTATTGGTAAATAACAAAGCAGGTAAGTCTTTCTCTTTAATCTTAGGTGACAATCGGTCTATGACCAAGTCCCAAGCCTGAATTGAGGACATTTGAACATGGGACTAGCAACTGCCTCCTGCAAAAAATCTTAATGAAACTGTAGCTGCAACCCTCAGTGTGATGTTATTACAGATCTCTATAGCACAAGGTGTCTGTAAGGAATTGACTCAACTTAGGACTTCTAATATATTCTTCCATGATTTTGACTCAGACAACAAAATTTCCTTACCCACTTCAACTCCTGTGCTATCATGATTGAAAATTTTGAAATATATATTTATATATATATATATGAAGAAATATAGTTTTAAGGTGTGCTATATTTATGGGATAACGTGCTCAATATCAGAGATAGTATGTAAATATAAAAAAGTGAACATTGAAGTCAACACTGGGAGGCAACAGGCTGTTTTATGCTAGACACAATAATCTAGCATGAAACAGCCTCTGAGTGTTGACTTCAATGTTCACTTATATATATATATATATCTATCTCTCTCTCAGCCTGTCATAAAAAGTGGAAGGAATCGATGCTTAGTTCTTTTTGCATAGATTTGAAATTCCTTAATGGAAGGTCAGCATGTGTTTACTGGACTTGATTTATTCTGTATTCATGCCACAAGCAACTTATCTGAATCTTTTTGCTTTATTTAAAATAATTGCCTTTTGACAGGTGAAATTGTTTTTGTGCCTGTATGTATGTATGTGTGATAGGATGAGATTGTTACTGACAAAATTACTATCAGCAATGAGATGGGACGTTGAAATGGTCTATCCTGCCTGGAAATTAATGGGGAATGTAACTGTTTTTTCTCAGTATATGCTAACAAAACTTGTAATTATGTTTTAGACGTGATGGTTCTCATCTAGTTTGCGCAGCTTCCTCTTTGTTTATTCCAATTTTAAAAAATTTTCTTTCATAATTTTTTTCTTTTAGCAGAGAAATTAATCACTTTCAGTAATATTAAAAGAAGTAAATAACTAGTGCAATATCAACCACTTTATTTATATTCTTGGTCATTACTCATTAACTAAAATTTGTGGGATTATTTTCTGACAACACACACACACTTTCTAAAGCAATTTCCTTCCAGGGTATAGATGATCATGACTCTGTACAGATTTCTTTATCTGGGAAATGGTTCCCTGAAAAAGATAGTGGTGTGGTTTCCCATTGCTTTTGCCATGGTTTTGAATTCAGTTACTCTTCTATGAAACTAACTGCCACCCAAGACTAGAAATCTCTGCTCTGCTATTTAATTCATAGCTTGAAAGAAAGAGATAAATTTATGCCTTTTCCAAAGGTATTTGTATGAAAATTAATGTAACCAACTTGGTTAGAATTTGAACTTGTCCACTTTCTGTGTTAAACTATCTACACAATCTCTTCTCTGCAACTTGTATCAAATAACCTAGTACAGTCTGTCTCAGTTCTGTCCCATATATTCATCCTGATGATCTTTCACGTTAGTGTACCAAGTCGCCATTAACTTGTTCAACTCTGAGACATGACCATTTGCCAATACATCATCTGCAGACATTTTGGATAAATTTAACTTTTGGAGAACTGTCTGTATGTAAGGACAAATCGACAGTGAAGACAAGCAAATGACAAAGTTGCTCTTATGAACAGCCATTATTACTCTACTAAGAGAGTTGACAGTGTAAGTCTTTCTTGTGATTAGTAATACCAGTCAACCAGGTTAAAAGGAAACTTTGGTTCTTTTTGATATGCTTTTTCATCATGATACACACACACACACACACACATATATATAATGAAATGGACTAAGTCCAATTATTTTAATATTTATTGTGTATATGTTATTTTTATAGATACAAATATTTAAGTAAATGCTCTGTTTATAATAAACAGTATTAACATTTATCGGCCTGAATGTCTGAGAAATCTCATTGGAAAATTCCTGTCCTCCACCAGGAATCAAACCTGTATCCTACATGGAATTACCATATAGCCTGATGTGCTATACCATTTTTTATATATTGTCACTTAGCTGATTGATGTTATATTCAACATCTGAAATTCATAGACAAATTTTTGTATAATCAATTGACTGCTATTTTCTCAATTTTTTTCATTATCTTTTTATGATAAATATCATATGAAGAGGGGAAAACACCAGCCTAACACCAATAACTAGCACATAAATTATTTGCTAGTTATTGATGTTAGGCTGGTGTTTTCCCCTCTTTTTGCGTGTGTCAATTGTAGTTATTTATCCATTTCGTTTTTTTTTTTTTTTTTTTTTTTTTGTTATATTCTAGTACTGTCATTGTCAAGGATTGTGAATGATTAGAATTTAAGTCAGTTAAAGGTGACGTCATCTGTAACAGTCAAACAAAAAAAGATGTATCTAGCATTTATACATGAGCTTTATTTTTTTAAATACACACTTCAATATACAATCTACTATGGAGAAGGATATTTAATGTTGGTTGTTTCTACTGTATTATAGTGGTTTCTAGAATTTTGGGGTCTTTGTAATAAAATATATACTGAAGCAGTTATCACTACCTTTCAACTGATGATGAATAAATTCATGTGATCTTCAAAATACCTATCATGCAGATAAGCATATTTGTTGTCACCATACAACACAAAATATAAAAAGCAATAATTCTTATTTTATTAAATTCATTTATTTTAAAAACTTGGAATTAAATTTACTCAAAGATGATAAAGGAATTCTTCTTTTCAAGAAAATGATATTGAAGAAGGAAAATGGTGCTGCTAATATATTTTCAAACATGGAAAATTTAAAATATTATAATTATTTTTTTTAACTTAATATTTTAGCATAAGATATTAAAAAATAATTATTTCTCATTTAAAAAAAAAAAAGTATAAAAGACGTGAATTTTAAAAGTATTTATAAACCTTTTTGTTTATCAACAAATAAAAATTCTAACTTTGACTGGAGTGGAAGTATAATGCAAAAATAAGTATATCCGTATATATATCCAGATATGAAAGTAGTTTGGATACATTTTGATAAATGGATTTGTGTGCAGATATTTATATAAATATGTACACAGATCTTTAAATATCTCATTAATGTGTGCGTTTTACAGGCCTTTAGGATATCTAAAGGCCAGACAGTCACTTGTACCCAGGCAGCTTCTCTCATCTGTATTTCTCTCCCCAACCTTTTTGGACACCTCCTTTCTCAGTTCAACCTTGATAGCTCACACACACACACACACACACACACAAGCTGTAGTAGTAGCAGTGGTACTTTTTTGATTTTTCTGGCGTTCTCTTCAGCCTTCTGTCTGTTCGCCAACTATAAATTTAACAGACTCCACTTTGGCACCGTGCAGTTGATAAATGGGGGAGAAAAATAAATACGGGCCATTTCCGCCTCTCTTTACCTCACAGCTATACTCTTGGGCGTTCTGCTCTATTTTCTCTTCCCATTTATATAGCTTACCTGCACACATATACACACCATTATGTGGGGGTGCTGTTATCAACCTATTTACCAAAATCTAACTTTTTGGGTTTTTTTTTGGATAGTGGTCTGGCTGATAACTTCTCGACACCACACACACACATTGTGTTTAAAATTTGCTATATTTATATAGTGCTTATTAACTGATGGAGCATTTATAGATGCAGACGTAGGAATCAACACTGCATGGTGACTGTTTTATACTTCAATGCAATCTTCAGATCAAGGTTCTGTCTGAAGATGACATTGAAGCATGTAACTGATAATCACCATACAGTGTTGATTCCTGTGTCCACATACACTTTTTTTTTTTTTTTTTTCAAGTTATAATTATTAACTAAGTGATGTTGGTAATATCTTCAGGATAACTTTGAGCAATATACCATGTAGGTTTCATTTTTCTGAAAAATATTGAAGATATTAACTGAAAATCTTGTATATCTGAATAAATTATTTTGCATGTTAATATAGACCCCTTGACATTATAGAAACTTTGGCTATTGATAGCTTTTCTACTTTCAATTTTACCATTGCTTGCTGCAGTTTTTCTTCCTTCATAGAGATCTTTACTTGAATATTGTTTTCCCATTTTATATCTTTCTCTTAATGATAGAACAGGTTTTCTGTTGCAGTACTATCTGGAGAGGCCGGAGGCTATTCCATTCATTTGCTGTCATTTGAAAGCTTTTTTTCTTTAGTTTTAAGCAGGGTGGGTCAATTGTTAGCTTTGCAGAGTGTGACAGAGCATTGTCATGTAGAAATATACTCTTTAAATTATTGCTTCCTGGTTTTGTTCAGGATGAATCAATCAAAAAATGTCTTGCCTAAGAACTTGAATAATTCTCTGTATTTATCATTGCATCATAAACTTTGAAATGAACTGCAATCTTACTTCTGAAACTGTATTCTGTTCCCCCTATTTCCATTTTCTTATTTTGTGTTGACTATTTTCATGAAGGACCCAAACACTAACCCATATTTGTCCAATATAAGTTCAACATTCATTGTTAAAAATTAGTTTCATGTACTTCTCTGCCCAACTTACACATTTCTCTTTGTGATGTTTACTTAAAGGTGATAGCTGCTTTCATTTCTTGACCAAATGTTCTTAAAAAAATCTGCATTTTTTTTTTTTCTATTTACATTTGCAATCCAAGCTTAAAATATTTTCTTGTTGATTACACTTTTCTCAAATCTCATCTTCTGACATTTTTTAAAAGTCAGACTTTTTGTTCTTGTCAATGTTTTCATTTTCCTTTTTGATAGTGCTCTGTTAAACTTTCTTGAAATTTCCAACATTGTGTTCCTATCACACAATAACTTCACAAATTCTCTTGAGGTTATCTTTTTTTTTTTTTTTTTTTTTTTTTTTTAAGGACCAGTAGTATAGTATACTTTTATATATCTGAAATTTACCCCCCCCCCCCCCTTGACTACATGAACTGTTGTTTGGTCTCTGGAACATCGTAGTGTAGATGTTTCATCAGAAGTGAAAAGTTGTTTCAAAATTATTACTATATTGCTCAAAATGCTGTCAAATCAACTTGAAATAATCCAGGCAATATCATTTCTCGTTGGCATTCAAACATCTTGTCACTGACAACTTCTGTATACCAAACACTGTTCATGAATTATAAACCCAATTTGTTCTAGAGGTATCTCTAGTGCCTTGGTAATTCCTCTGACTTAGATTTGTTAATTAGGCAAAATTAGGTTATGAACCTAATCAACAATTTGAAGAATTGATACAGTTAAATGCCTTCCAGATCATGCTATATCTTGGATTTCAAAATTTCCATTCTGAGAGTTAGCACACCATGACTTTATGGTTGTGTATAATGGACACTTGTCCTATGTTTGCACCATACACTCTTGGGGTTTTCTTTTTCAGAATAATAACATTATAACAACACTTGATAAACTTTCTATTGACATATTTCAATCAGCATAAAAAATCCAAAGATGTGAAGGAGTTTTATAAATTGGCAATTTAAAATATAAAAAGAACTTTCAATTACAGTTAAAAAATAATGCTCAAATAATGCACCTCTTTGGATATACATATATATTGGTGTCTTGGTAATCTCTGTAGGCAACAATTTTCTACAATTTTTTCTGACTCTGGTTCATTACATTTCAAGAATTTCTTTTTTTTTTTTTGTAAGACATATTTTATTTATTTTTTTATTAATCAATTTATATCTTAATATAGATTTATTGTTTGTCATAACACAATCTGTTTTACTGAGAAACTGTTTGCATAATTATGCATTTGTTTGTTATAAAAAAATGAGTTAAACCATCAAAAGATTCTTAAGAGAGGGGAGGATACATTTTGAACAAACTCCATTTCAGTATAGTGGAGTATCTCATTCCTATGGCTGCATGCGTGATAAACATATAAACTTACTGTGTTTATAATGTAGAAAAAAAATTTTCTTTCCATCTTAATTTCTGTTGATAAATGTATGTATAGTGCAGTGGATGCAGAGTTCAAACTCAACTGATGCATTAACTAAAACATTCTAATAAAAACAATCAAGATGTGTTTGCTTTAATGATATGTAGAAAAATAATTAATCTCAGAACATAGGATAGATTTTCTTTTTGTTTTTTCAGTAGGAGGGCCTGCGAGAGTGACTTTGTTGCAAGTTATTACTTTTGTGTTTTTCATTTGTTTTGCTCACCATTGTATAAATTGTTATCTTTGATCACAGATAACAAAGCAAAAGTAATGACTATTTGAATCGGAACTCCATTTTACCTTGTCACTCCCAAATGACTTGTCACTCACTCTTGTTTCTAATAGGTTTTGGTCTTTGCTCCAGAACAAGACATTCAGAACTTCTAAGAAGTGACATCACACTCAGTGAAATGACTCTATACATAACTATGTCTGTATAAAGTTCAGAAAATGATAATTGACAAAATTTTTTTTTTTGTTTTTCTTAAGATAGAACTAATTGAAGCTGTACTCATAAGTTGGTTGGACAAACTGAGGGCAGCAGGATCTATCTAGCAGCTTCCCTTGCTGAAGTGTGCTGCAGAAAAAGAGCAGGAGAAAAGAAGCAGCTCTGCAAAGTTAGTCCCTAGCAGCTGTCAAACCTTCTTCTGCAGCCATTGTGGAAAAGCATGCTTCTATTCTAGAAGCCTCACTGGCCACCTGAAAGCCTATGATTAATCTTCTTGAATATTTATTTGCAAAATCAATTCATGGTGATTATTTCAGTGTTTTTCAAACGGGGAGAATTTCCGTCAAATGACAAAATATAATAGGGACTGAATCACAAGGAGAGGAATATGACCTGAGATTCTGTGAAAAACTTTATTATATTGTTACGGTCTATATTAGCTGATAAATTTGTTTATTATGAAGATCAGAGATAAGGGATAGAAATCTTAATAAAGGAATCATTCATGTTCTCAAGAGAAAGCAGGTAATTGAAATAATGGCTGTTATAGTTATTGTGGATAGATGGATGGTTTGATTATGTAAAATGGATCAATTTATTTGAACAAAAGCCAGATCAACAAGGAAGAATCGGCAACTACAGAACGAAGTGGTAGTGGGTGGATTGACTCTAAGTCAATAGGAATTTCTCTACTATCTTTACTTGGTTGCAAAGGCAGAGAATTATCCATTAATGATTATATCTCACAGAGAATAACCCTCTTCTCCCTTTCTCTTTGTGATGGTGGTGAGAGGGAACTTGGATGTTAAAGTGAGTGAAGGAGACCAAATAGACAAATTGGGGTGGCAGGGCATGATTAAGCGCAATGGCTGGGTGCAATAACTTGGCCAGTCAGTAGATGTGTATATGTTGGTAGAGCTGGAGGTGGGGAAGAATGCTGATAGAAGAGTAAAAGCAATCGGTCAAGGAAATTTTTTTATTGCAAGCAAAAATCCTCTTTGCCTATCTCTGTTCTATTTCCCATCTCACCTCCTTCCATCAATTGAAATTTGCCTCATGAAAATATCTGGGACAACTATTCTTTGGATCACATCTGCATACAAGATTGCAATTATGTGTTTCAGTAACTTTCTGATTGTTGACATCTATGAGTTGATTGATTAAATCACTGGCCAAAAACAAAAAAAAAACTCAACGGGACACAGACTTTACTATTGAGAACAGTGCTAAATGTCAGCTGGAAGCAATATGTATAAAATGAAGTGATAGATGGGAACCTACAAAAGATGAACATAATCTGTAAAAGGCAAGTGCAATTTAGTGGATGAGTAAACAAGAAGCTGTGCATTATCATATAATATACGAGTTGATTTATATGCTAAAAAAAAAACAATTCTGGAAGTGTTCTTGATAGTAATTAATATAGAAAGGTTAACGTTTAAAGCTATTCATACAAGGTTTGTAAAGGGTGTTCCAATAACTTGGACCAATTTTAAATGTGAATTAAGTTTAAGCATCTAATGATTTTTTTTTCTTTTTCTTTCAGATTTAATAATTTATCAGTTTCTACAATGAAAAGATTAACAATCAAACAATGTGTTAAAGTTTCAAGAGTGCAAATGGAAAAATTGTTTGTAAATTGAAACAAAGTGGGTCGGTGGCAGATGTGAAAACACCATTGCACACTTGTTTACACCGTTTAGCAGGGAACATTGCTGCAGAGCACGGGAATATGGCTGAAAATCCAGACACCTCCATTCATCATCACATGCAGGAATCGAACCTCTCCACAACAATGTTACATCATTTCCAATTGCACTCTCGGTTGGTTGATTATGTTGACCAAAAAAAGTCACGAAATGCACTTCTGTTTGAATGTTTTGAATTTTCGTACTAGGCTTCGATAACTTTAACATGTTGTTTGACTGTTAATCTTTTCACGGTTGAAATTGCCAAAGACTTAAGTTGTTAAATCTGAAAGAAAAAGTAAAAAATCATTAGACACTTAAACTTAATTCATATTTAAAATCAGTCCAAGTTGGGACACTATATTTAGTTATGGATTTAGGGAAAAAATAAAAAAAACCACCAAGGGAATGTCTTTTGATATTGAATGACCCAGCAAGTATAGAAGTGTCATTAAATCAGTGAGCATAAAGTTATTAGTAACTATTTGGTCTAAAAATGATTTTTGTTGTGTGTTGAACAAGAAAAAAAAAACATTGTTTTAAATGCTGAGTGATCTTTTTAAGCTTAGCTAGAATCCATTTTTGTACTCTTTGAATTTTCTACAAGTCTTGTAAACCTACTGATTGATTTCTCAAGCAATAAAGAGTTCTGTTAAATTCAGACATTTCTAAGATTTCCTTAACATTGTACAAAGCATGTCAATGGAATTTTTACATCAATCCAGTCATATAAGGCTTTCCGATATAGGGTCTAGGCAAGAAGTGTTTTGTCGTTAGCCTGTTATAACCTAAATCAATTCAAATGTTTTTGATAAAGTTTTTTAAATATATAAAATATAAATTTCTTATTTTCATACTCTATACTGGCATGCAGTTTCCACCTGACAGATTCTCCAACTTTTTTAAAAGAGGATTTTGGGCTGTTCATAAATATTTACATCATCCTTCAAGGATATTTAAGAAAGCATCTACAGTCCATGTGTTGCAAACATCTATCCTCTTTTGTGAATCTCCTCCAGCTGGTTTCTTGGGGGCCAAGTCTTTACTCCCATGGAAAAGAAAATATTTCCACAGAAACCTGAATTTCTAAGGGTTTTCTTAGCGTTAGATATTTGTTGTTGCACAGATGAAAGTAATAGATGTTTCTTATTGTAACCATATGATATATTCAGTTTCTTTTTTGGAGACGCCAGGAAAATATAATCCTATTTGATGAGCAAATAGGAACAGACAAGGAGTGGTAGGTCAGCAAACTACTCAGTCAAACAAGTAGTTCAACTTAATGACATTTTACAGGAATTAATTTTGGAGTGCATTGAAAGAGGTGGCTGCTTTTTTTCTTTTCTTTTCTTTTTCGGCTTATTAGGTTTGTGTAGTTTCTGTTGCATTTTAGTAAGAAGTTCAAACAAAATAAATTTTATTAAAACAATTCTCATTGGTTGTATTTAGTGACTTTCTTCATTTTATCTGAGGAGTGAAATGAAAATGATAATAATGAAACCATTTTAAAAAGGATAAAAAATTAGACATTTTTTTTTTTTTCAATTTCAAGATCCTAATACAATGAACATTCTTTCAGCATGAAATTTGAAAATTTCAATTGATTTTGAAAATTTTTTCTTTTCGACAAATTCTTATCTCTTGAACACTGGAAATTTGTTCATTTTTCATATATATTTTTTCTAATTAAAATAAATTTTTGCTGACCAATGTAGTTTTTTGTTAACATCATGCAATTGTAATTGAAGTTATAACTATTTTATCTTTGTCATTTCATACTTGCTCTAATTGTATTTATTTAAAAAAAAAAATTAAAAGGACTGAAAAATAGGATCAATGAAGAGCTTGTCAGAAGCAAGTTTTCAATAATTCTACTCGATGTCAAGCTGAATTTGAAATAACAAAAATTGATTTCCTAACTTCAAGATTTGTAGGAGGATAATTACAGAAGTATTTTTATTTATCTTTCTTTTTTTCTTTTCTTTTCTTTTTTTTTTTTTTGTTTGTGTGTAGAGTAAATCTTATGTAATCATTTCTTACAGAAAAATCTCTAATGAACTGTTAGCATTTCTATACAATTAGAAGAAAAGATGAAAAAGTCTTTATCAAATTATCTTGAAAAAGAAATATCAGTTGGCCAGCCATATCAGTAATGAAAAGACAGATTTCTTTTTTTTTTTATTAGCAATACAATCAAATCCTGATTAATATTATTAGGAGGTGATTTTATGAAAATTGGTGGTATTTATAACCTAGATCGGCCATTCTCTATCGAGGTACTGAAAAGTTTGAGTAGAATACGTGGTGTTCTTTACTTCAGGCCAAGTCATAGGCCTTGGATTCTGGGTAGGAGTTGGACTATCTCAAATCTTGCTGTTTCACTGGGGATGAAGATTTCTAGATTTGGTTTGGCTTTGGGGTAGTTCATTGCTGTAGTTGGTTTAAGAATATTTTGCTTTTTACATTTAGAATACTTTTAGCTTATTTAATTAAAGTAGAATAAGATTTATTTTATTTCCTTTGGACTTGCTATATTATTTAGTTGTCATTGCAAAAACAAATGTTTTGTGCAAAATTTGCTAAAAAATATAATTTAGGAAACTTGGTCTTTAATTTAACATTTTCACTTCCAGTTAATTTAAAAAATTATAAAAAATAAAATTTTTATTCATAAAAGTAAATACAATAATATTCAACTTTATTTTTCTGTATTTCTGTTTTCTAACAAATGAATGTCGAATTTTAGTTTAATTTACTATTAAACAAAAGCAGGAGCAAAAGTAATATTTTATTCTGCAAAATTAATTAAAAAAATAATTTATTAAGAACTTTATGTAAAATTAATGTCAATTAAATTCAATTAATTTAATCCACTATTTTTAGATATCATGAACATGCTGTACCAACCCAGCCACTAAACCATGCATTTTTGGGGGTCAATCTTTTTTTCTTTTCTTTTTTTTGTACTTCTATAATCATAAAAATGTATATTTATGACCAAATAAGTTAGCATAAAATAGTTAATTAATTTCTAGACAATAAAATAAAATTTCATGTAATATTTTTGTTTCAGAACTTCTAGTTCAGATATGGTTTTTGTCTCTTTAAAACTGTTTTAACATGGATAACTAATTCAAAGATTAAAATGCATACACTCTTGTTAATGGTGTGGAATGGGATATATCTGCAGCTCCACCAAATTATATATTCTGCTTAATAAGACTTTAGCAAAGAAAAAAAATATACCAAGATAAAGAGTATTAACTCTTGAAGCCAAATTAATTATGTGTTTAATCTTTAATTTTTTCTTTGAATTTCTTAAGCTGAATACAACAGCAAACCCAAACTGAAAAAATTAAAAACATCACTCCCAGATTTGAGATAGGTCTCCAGTTCTGGCCAGAAGTTGCATTACAACTTGGCCTGAAGTAAAGAATGCCATGGTAGAGCAACTCACAATATGCCCCCCCCCCTCATCACTGGAAAAAAAAAATGAAAATAGAAGGAAATGAAAAAAAATCTTTCTCTAATGATGGAATTGATATTACAGCAAAAAGTGACCTGACTGCTTTTGTCTAATTTGGAGCCCAAATTCATGAACCCTGTATAAAAGGCGCCAAACTCTTATCCCATTTGGCTTGATAGATGTTTGATTTCAAGCAGGCTTTGTTGGAATGTTCAAGTTTTCTTGGTGTTCAATAATTAATGAGTTTCTTTGTGTTCTATCAGTTTGACAAAGTGGGGTGTTGCTCTGGTACCTGAAAATAGTTCTTAAGATGTCCATGACCAAAAGAAAAACCAACAGTTGAGAATGGTTGGTCAATATTTATGCATGTAAGAATGTTGATTCATTTACAGACTACTCTCCATTCTCATAATAGAAGTTCTATTGAAACATTTGAAGGATTCTTACAGATCTATTTATTCATATAGTATGTAGGAGCCTCAATTGGTACTCTACAGCTTTGACTCTGTACCAGGCTAAGCTTAGTAAGTAGATACTTCCATACTTGTGTTCAGTTGTTTAAATCTTTACATATAGTTGCTATTGTTCATAAAATTTTTTGGCTGATTCATTTTTTTGACCCTCATCAGATATTAAAAAAAAAAACAAAAAAAAAACAAGCTTCTTGGCTCAAGGAGCACCCCCCCCTAAAAAAAACTGTCTCAAAGGAAACCATATATAACAAAATTCAATGCTGGTTTCGTTTGCTTGGTAAAGTTGTTATTGGGTTGCTAAATTCTTTGGAAGACTTGTGTAAATAAATGTAATAGATATAATAGGAAGTCTATTAACATGACAAAAATGTTATGGATATTTCATTTAAAATGGTGACTTTAATTTTAGTACATTTGCTTGGAACTATATAAGCAGTTAATGTAGCAAAAATGATCTTTTGTTAAACTTGAATACTTGCTTCATCTTGTATCCAAATCTGTTTTTAGCAGCAGTGATGGTAAACCTCCTTTCTGCACCAATAATGAAGGTACTCAAAGAAATGTTTCTATTTTCATGCCAGATACATTTCTGTTTTATTGTTGAGGCCATTAATGTAGGAAGCATTTATGCTGAGTATCATAGAAAGTGAGAAATAAATTAGGTGAGGGTATTATTTTTCTGTCCCCCTATCGTCCACTTATGAGAGTAACAATAAGGATTATAGCAGTACAACTATAACATATATTAGTTCTTATGCCTCAGATATAACAAGACGAGGCTAAATATAATACAGTTTCAGGGTTGCTATATTTGAAGGTGCAGTGCATCTAAATTCTCATTAGTTGCTCAAATTAGATAAAATTTTTATCAAGCAAGGTGATAAAGTCACTAAGACATTACTGAGTGTGAAAGAATCTGACAAAAAAAAGCATTATTAAAGATAATAAAAGAACTGGAATTAAGGAAACAGAAGTTGACAATGGACATTGCATTTAAATTTTTGAAGATGAAAGGAAGTTTTTGAATGCAAGAAGCTGAAAGTTTTTCAAGTAAGAGAAGAAATTGTTAGCATAGAACTCATGGTTGCAACTAACAATTCAACTGTAAAATGAGACCTAGCTGCCAATCTAGTACTGTGTTTAAATTTGTAGTTCTATATTGGCAGGTAGATCTCAATTTAGAGTTTATTAATATATTATTAAAATATATTATTTTAAAAGTAACACCCAAATTTTAAGTAGCAAAATTTATTTACATAAAGCTTTGGTTTTCAAAATAATACAGTAATTTAGCAAGTGTGTGTGTGTTTTTGCATGCCAAATGTTTCCTTATAAGGAAACAACTAATATTACCATACAAATTCTTGCCTTGTCTTTGATAGAGGACTAAGATGGAAAATAAAGACGGATTTAAAACTGAAAAGTAATCACTTATTTACAGCTTTGTTTGGAAATCATTAATTTTTAGCTTTTATTCAATCTTGTGACTCAGAAAATCAGCATTCAGTTGCAAGGGTTGTTTAGAGAGATCTTAAAATAATAGAAGGAATTTATTTTAAGCATTTCCAATCTTTTGCGCATGCATTTCTCTGGTTGTCTAATGATAATATGAAGATTTGCTGGAAGTGATGGAACGTTTTTTTTATTAACACTTATGTTGAGGACATAAAAACTCTAAGATGTCATAAAGATGGCAATCTGTTAAAATCCCTTTGGTTTTTAATGAAGACTCATGAGGATTTTGTTTTTATAACTTCTTCCAAGCCATTTGACATTAACAACCTTAACAAGTCAGTTGTATATCACAGTATTTTATTACAATTCTGTTGTACAAAAGGTTTACCTGAATTAAGTGATATATCTATATGTATATTGTAACATTACATCATCAGAGAAGGTAACAGATGGTGGAATTGCCTGTCTCAATGTCATAGATTCTTTAGATGTCATAATGGAAATAGAATTTTCTCAAATTTTAAATTTGGTAAATAAAATTATTTGCATCTTAAATTGAGTGTATATATATATATATATAATGTGATAATTATTATTATTTTTTTTTTTAAATAGAAAGGAAAGAGATTGTAATTTTGTTAGGATGTGAGTGAAAAGATGAATCTGACTGTCTTTATATAGTATATGTGTAGTGCCTGTAAGATGTATGCACAGGTCGTCTATCATACTCGGGGGAGTCAGAATTGCTTGGGATATCAGAAAATGTTTACATATATTGACAACCAACATTCACATTTTGTGTGACCGTTGTAGCATGACTCTCCACCCAAACTTCTTCCCATAGTGGATAAAATAGGATGTTGCTTGAAAGGAGAGGAGCTGAAAGATAATTTGTACTGATAAACCTTCTCTCAAAAACCCTGTGTGTGTGTGTGTATGCGCATGTGTGCAGCTTTGCTATGAAACCAGCAGAAAGCTGTTCACGCATTTTAACAAAAAAGTAGAACAACAAGATATTTATTAGATGAGAAAGTAACATTTGTAAGTTTTTACAAATAATTTTATATTAGGTTTATGTGAAACTAATAGAAAAGGCTCACTACAATAAATGAGGTTGACTTTTTCATGGGTTAAAAGTTAATTTTCCATAATTCTTTTCTTATTTTACTTTTTTTCTTTCTTTTTTTTTTTTTCTGCAGCTGATTTTTTTTTTTTCTTCATACTACCTGTCTGCAGTTGACACTTGATATTCTCTGTATTTTTTCTCAGATGCAATCCAGTTAACAGCTACTGAAATAATCTCCTCTATATATTTGTATAATTTAGAATTTTGCTCGAGTTAATCATATTTGCTGCTGTTAAATATCGCTTGTCAAAAATTTAGTTGACATCTATGCAACTGTTTGGAAGAAAGTTTGATTTTTATTGATAGTTACAGAATGATACAAATAATGTGTATTTTATGTGAAACATTTACAATTAAAAATAAATGCTTAATGATTTTGTCATTCAAGAAGTGTATGTAGTGCAGGGTGCCATAATAGTTACAAGTTTTCAAAACAGAATCAGTAAGCCAAGTTCAAATTTTGGCTGATGTTACTTGTACTCACTATAATGGCGTGGGCCCACTTTTCCTTACACTCTCTCATCAACAGCTATTTTGAAAGAATGCCACATCACTTGCAAGTCACAATGTGTTAATGAGTACTTGAATAATCCACTCCCTATAACTGCCTCACCCACTTATTTAATAGTATTAATTGTTACTTATAAAGTCAACAATGATGGGGGTTTTTGTCTAATAAGTATATATAGTCTACACAACTAAAGGATTTATCTTGTGTATAAGACTTGTAATAAAAAGAAAATTTAATGTTTTATTACTAATTTGTCAAATAATTCTTGAATTTATGAATTAATGGTTCAAATCCTGCAGATTTAAATTTTTTTCTTTTTTATAAAATTATTTGGCATTTCTTACATATAAATTGCAGTCAACCGGTGAAGAAGCATTATTTTATGTAAACGTTTTTTCAATGCCGTCTCCGTCCTTATCAATGCACTTAATTTAATGTTGAATGTTCATTACGTTGATAAAAACTGAACATTTTAGATAAAAACTTGTGCCAATCTTATTGATTCACCTTCATAAATTTGCATAAATATGTAGCCTTATGATGAAAAACAGCATTTATTTACACAATTCTGAAAGTCTTTTTTTGTCAATGCACTTAATTCAATTATAGATATCAAACACAGAACGGTATACAATGAAAACTTCAGATCAAAATTAAGCTAATAAGTAGTTAAGCTACAGGCATATTGATCTGCTCTCCTAAACTCCACACTGTGCTTCTGCAAAAAACCTATTTAATGTTTTGGGTTATTCAGTCCAAACTTGGAATTGTCACCTAACAATGGTGTTCTTTATGAGATGACAATGTATTTGTATACTATTATCTTAAGAAAGGCTTGAAACGTTGTTATTAATGTTAGATATTATCTCAAGTTGTAAACTAAAGAACAGTGAAGAAAGTATGTGTAGTGCCCAGATTTAATTTAATGTTTATTGCTAATAGATTTAATTTTTGCAGATCTGATTGCAAACATCACTATAAAAGTGAGCCTTGATATATTGATCTATCCTTTCAGGATGTGGCTGATCATAGTTCTCCACAGCTTTCTGTAAGAAGAGCCAGGAAGTTCTTGGCCTTCATAATGTCTTTTATTTTTATGGTATTTGTTCTGCCATTCTTTTACTGAAATTTTTCAAGTCGCTTACATGCTGATTTTCTCTGCTTCAATATATCTTATTAATATAATAATCTCGAAATCTTCTTTGCCTATGTGTTCCTGGAATTTCAGTTTCTGCTTATTAAAAGTTTGTTTTTATAGAAACAGACTTGTTTGTTCTATGCTTTGTCCTTGGTATTCTCAACATTTCTGTTGTCTTGAGTCTTATTTTCATAATAGGAGGTTATACAGTGCTCTTTTCTTTATTTCTTTTGCACCTTTATTTTTGTCTCCTCCTCCAATTGCTTGGTGCATTAATCAGTTTTTGTTATTTCTTATGTGCAGAATTTGTATCTATCACTTTCTGTTATTTATTGCATTGTCCAGATATTTGATTTTTTTTTTTTTTTTTTTTTTTTTTTTTTTTTTTTTTCTTGTTTAATTTTGACATCTCTAATGTGTGATTTGTCTTTTACTGTCCCTTTTGCTTACTACCATATATTCGGTATTGATATCATACTCAGAAGAAACGAATGACTGGTGGACAAATTTTACATTATTGAAAGTGACAACACTGATAACTTGTTTTATTTGTATGTATCTTTTTTATTTTTTTTATGTAGTCTTTAAGCTTTATTTGGGATCTTTTAGAAGGATTTCTGGAAGCTTGAATTATGGATTTTGTTAGTGTTTTTTTGTATTTTCCCTAAGGCTGAGCAGAAAGTTCAATAATTAATTATGATTAGGAATGCTGAAAAAATCTTTAGAATGCTGCGAAAGAGTTGAAAGCATTCTCAGGATATTATGGATTTGGAAAAACAAAATTAATTCAGTATTTCCTTTTTAAGAACTAAAAAAAATATTTTGCAAATGTAGCCAGGCTTAATTATTTATCTAAAATTTTTCTCTAAGCCATTCTCTCCAACCATTTTATCTGTGTCTGCAGACAGGAATTGTTTGGTAATTGGTTTCATAATTATGTATCTAACTCTGCTATTCATTGATCTTGCCAGTTCCACATAAATGCATATTTTGAAAGCCATTTAGCAAAATGTTAATGAAACTCTAAACCAGTCAGAAATAATATACTTCCTACCATATACGGGATACTTTATTTTAATTTTTTTTTAAATCTAAAAAAAAAAAAAATCTCTTGTATACTCTCATAGCTGGGTTTGGTTAGAGTATAAACACTTTAAACACTATTGATTAACATGCGTGTCTTTTGATCACCCCAGAATATATAGTAGATTAAATTAGGATTACAAATCAAAATAATGTTTAAATATTTTAAAGACAAAAATAAATTCAGAGAGGTGTTTTGTATTTTTTTTTTTTTAATTCTCTTTAATATTCCAATCCATATTAAAAATTTCTGCTATCTGTTAAGAAATATGGTAACTAAAAAGAAATGTAAAAAAAGAAAGTGTAGTAGTAAATTTTTTTTTTTTTTTCTAAATCAAGGTATACATCACTTAATAAACTAATTTCCCTATACATGAATTAGGGTATTTAATGATACAAGAGACCCTCTCTCCACTTGGCATTTAAACTTAATATTACACTATGGAGTGAGGCTATGTACAAAAACTGACTGTATTTGAACTCAGGGTAAATAAACCTTAATCTACCAGATACCACAACTTGAAATAAATATAGAAAATATTTATTTTTACTAAAACACATGTAATGTTTGGAAAAACCTCAAAAGTACAAATATAATTTGGTTACAAGGAGTGAACTTGAAATATCAAAAAGTGTTAATAACTCTTGAAACAGAACAACTTACACTGTAGGTATCATGTCTGTCTGAAAGTCATATTGCCACTTATATATAGCTGGTCTAAGGCAAATGAAAGTTTGTCTCCTCCTTGGGATCTTGTACAATTATCATAATATCCCATCCACTTTTCAAAACTGCCAATTCCTCTTTCAGGGATCCCTCAGCTAAGAAGGTTGTAACTTCTTAATGTTGTAAACTTGGACAAGGTTATTGTCAAAGTCCTGAAATCTTTCTCAAAAGCATTTTTTTAATTTTGTTTTTTTAATTAATAATTTTTGGGAAAACCATTTGTTATAGACACACACACACACACACACACACACACACACACACACACACATCTGTTCACACATGTAAGGAATTCTTTGATTGGCTGCCAAGTTATATCCAGGCTGTGCAACTGGTTCTTGAGATATCCAGTCATTTTGAATTTTTGAATATTTTCCAGGCAGAGCTTGTAATATTTGGACAGAGAACTATTGTCAGTAGGATGCAAGTGGTTCTGTCTCAACAAGAGGCAACCAGGATTTGCTGCCAATTGGTGACAAGAATAACTTTGCCATTTATTATTTACTTATTTTCTGTTTTCACTGTCCTAGAGTTTGCCAAATTTTGATTTAGAATTTTATTCAGTTATGTGTGGCCATTAAGATGAAATTTCTTCATGCACTGTGACTTCATAGTCTGCATATAAAATGGATACACATTTCATTATATATATATATATATATATATATATATATATATATATATGAACAGCAATCTTTCTTTTCTTTTTATACATTTTTCATTGAAAAAAGACAAAGAATATATTGTATTTATTTTATTCAGTTTTTCTAGTGTTCTTACAATTTTTCTTTCATGAGTACTAAGTGTGTAGAAACTCTTCATTGTGATTGTCTTCATTTCTACACATACTTAATACTCATAAAAGAAAAACTCTAAGAACAGTAGAAAGACTGAAAAAAAAAATTGAAAATATTCCTTGTCTGTTGTATTTAGTGAAACATACACACAGAATAAATATATGTGTGTGTCTGGGTAACACTTATCACAGATATTACATTCTGATTAAAGAGTACCAATAAATGTTATTTTTTATGGTTACTATACTAGTCGGTTAATAAATTCAAATTTTTCCAGTTATGTGAATTCTAAAGAAACATACCAATATTTTTCTTTATTCATTTTTAACTGGAGAATGAGACAGGCTTCATATCTAATTGAGCCTCAGCAGAATTTGTTGTACTAATCTAGTATTGAGTTAAATTTTTTAAAGGATTAAACTTGCTGTCAATGGGCTATAATACGAGTACATACTACATTGCCCTATGTATATTTTACTTTATTTGCTCAGCTATAAGTTTTACCAGTATTCCAACACCTATAAGTTTTATTCATCATCCAACACCTTTTTTCCTTTCTTTCTCCCCCCCCCCTTTCTAGAACTGATAATGTTATCTTCAACCATATATCCTATAGTCCAATACTCTGCCTTTCAGTTATCAACTGAAGGTATAAGCTGGAGCCAATATTCTGAGATCAACTTTACAAGGCCAACATTGTGCATCACTTTTAATTTTTCAGTCTCTTAAATCTGTTTGGCTTCGTCTCATTCTTGGCCATCAGCTCTGCAGAATCTTACTGTTAGTCATCATAATCTGCCAAGATGATTTAATGAATATTTCATCAAAGTGTAAAAATGATGTTTGTCATAATTTAGCCTGTGAAATGGAAAATCTCATGCTATGTTGCATAGGAGAAACGACTTAATTTTGTACGAAAAACAAACCTTTTAGGCAACTTACTTTATTGTATTATAGTGTACTGTCCGGCAAATAATATCCTCTTCAAGAATTAGCTTTTTATTTTTTTTTATCAAATTAGTCTTTTACCAACTATTTCCATTAAAAATGAAATAGTATTTTTTCTTACTCTTCAAAAGAAAGCTTCAAAAACACTTTGAAATGATGAAATCTGTGTTATTTGCATCTGTTGTAGCATGAAGATAAGGAACAGATTCAACCCAAAAGCCATTGGTTGTGAGGTTTTCTCACTAGTAGCCCAACTATTACATTTTCCTAATCTTCACTTCCTATCACCTCCTCTTTCAGTCGTATCACGCACCTCATTATAACCATTTTAACCACCTTGAGTAGCTCTTGAGCCTTGTAAGAGAACTTGTCAGACTAAACTAATGTTTAATAAAAATCTCACTACTTTTTACTCTATTGTAGAGCATTCAATTTTATTAGCTCAGTGTACATATAATTTGTATATATTTCTTTTTTTATCCATAACTGAGTGACTAAAGCATATTGAGTGATCACAACACACATGATAATCTCAAAACAATCTTTTATCATTACATATTATTCAGTTTAGAATATTGTTTCACTCAGATGTTTAACTTTGAAAATTCATTTTCATTTGTTTAAACAACCACATAACTAAACTTACTGACATCAATTTATAATTCTGCTTGTTCCTTCATTCTTTAACTAGTTAGTTAGCACGTACATTATGCCCTGCCAATAACTCATAAATAATGGACTATTCCATTTTGATTGCGAAGAATGATCAAAATGATATCAGATGCTGTTCAGCTTCAGTGAGAAAGAAAAAATAGAAGACAATAATGCTCTCCTGTATTATCATCTGCTTTAGTGAAATTCAAAGACTTGTCAATTTTGGATCATTGCATTGTATCGTTTTGCTTTAAATAATGATCCACATTCATATTTATGATTGTTATTGCAATATTTTGTTACGTTCAGATATTTAACAATGCAATTGGGGAATGTCCACAGATATTTTACAGTTGTAGAATGTGCAAGGAAATTATTCAGTAATTAAAGAATTATGATTTATTAGAAAATTCAAATAGCAAAATTGAAATTTCCATGGGTACTACTAGTTTTAATGACTAGATCTTGCAGCAGAATTAGACCAGAAATAAAGTAAGAGCAGCATGACTTTGTTAAAAACACTGAAACAAAAAATGCTATTTTTATGATTAGAATGCTATCTATGAACAATATGTATGCAGAAAAGTCAATACCTATATTCCATAGATTACACAAATTACACAAAAGCATTTGATAAATTATCACACAAAGACCAACTTAAAATATTAGAAAAGTTTGATTTACATGGAAAAAATATATTCAATCCATTTGTGACCTCCATTGGGAATAAACAACCTGTATATGGATAAAGAAGGAATTCAGTGAATACATTCAAATAGGAAAAGGATTAATTTTTTCCAGATTTATTCAACCTATATAGTAAGACAATACTGAAAGAACCCAAAGACCCACCAGGATTTATTATTAACACACATAATCTTAACAGAGGATATGTAGAAGACACTGTGTTGATGGCAGACTCAGAAAGGAAAACTCTAGGAGATAGTAATGGAAAGCAAGGAGGACTCTTCAATGTAAGAAGGCAGAATGCATGGTTGTCACCCAACAAAAAAGGACAGACCAGGGTGTGAACTATTGGTGATATCAAAATGAAGCAGGTGCAACAATTTAACTATCTGCTTAGTGCAGCAACAGGCAACGGAAACTGTGAGGCAGGAACTTGAAAGTACGTAGGAATAGAGAAAGATGTTTTCCAAAACCTAAACAAAGTACAAAGATATAAGAAAATATTGTTACAAACAAAAATAGTGAACTACTACATAATATCTCCTCAGCTATATGGCAGTGAATGCTGTTTATTCTGCCAGATTAAAAATGGATGTGGTTCTACCAACAAATAGAGAATGAACTTGAACATATGATCAACAAAGGAGTCTTAGGGAAATAAGAACAATAAGGAATCTTACAATCTGAAAGAAATTTCTGGAACATGTCATGAGGAAAATGTGCTAAGAGAATTTAACACTTATAGGACATGGGGAAGAAAAAAAGGGAGGAAATAGTGAGTAACCTTCATAACAAGCTTGGCAGCGCATGGTAGAGGACAAAGAGGAAGGGTAGATGGTCTAAATTTACTTAGAACAACAAAATACAGGAAGTTATGGAGAGCTGTGATCAGCCACATCCTATTAGGTCATCCCATAAGTTCTGTCCAAATTTTAACTTTTTGTTAAAATGAACAAAATTTAAAGAGTATTTTATAATGTCTAATGGAGCTGGACATTATTTTTTTGTTTAGATGCATTTAAACTGATCAAATTTTATTTCGGAGAACAATAAAATTTAATTTTGTTTGATTAAAACCCTGCTAACATGGAAGTACCCAAGAATCATTTGAGGCACATAATGCTTTATGAGTTCAAGAAAGGAAACTCAGCAGCCGAAGCAGCTAGAAACATTCACTCAGTTTATGGTGAGGAATGTGTGAATGAAAGAACTCGCAGAAGATGGTTTGCAAAATTCAGAGGTGGAGATTTCACCCTTGAAGATGAAGATCGAACCGGACATCCAGTTGAGTTTGATGAAAAGCTTCTTGAAGCAGCCCTTGAAGAAAATCCTGCTTTATCAGTTGAGGAATTGGCAGTGGTTCTCAGTTCAAACCATACAACTGTTCATCGTCGTCTTCAACAACTTGGAAAAGTTCCTAAACTTGGAAAATGGGTGCCTCATGAATTGTCTGAAAACAACCTCAAATCCTGAGTTGACATCTGCTCTTCTCTCCATTCTCGCCAACTTGTTTCACCTTTTTTTGGATAGACTTGTGATTGGCGACCAAAAATGGATCTTTTATCAAAATGTTAAGCGTCGTAGACAGTGGTTTGGTAAAGGGGAAGGACCCCAGCCACAGCCGAGAAGGGAACTTCATGGGCAAAGGGTTCTTCTTTCAATCTGGTGGGATTGCCAAGGAATAATCCACTTTGAATTCTTACCACCTAATGAAACAATTAATGCTCAAATATACTGTCAGCAATTAGAGCGTTTAAAACAAGCTTTGAGGAAAAAAAAACCTGCTCTAGTGAATTGAAAACGGGTGATGTTTCATCAGGACAATGCGCGACCACACACAGCAAGAATCACGTCACAAAAGATCGAAGAACTTGGTTGGGAGAAAATTCCTCATCCACCTTATTCTCCCGACCTTGCTTCTACATACTACCATTTATTTCGTAGCTTACAGAATCATTTGGAAGAAACAGCTTTTGTAAAACAGGAAGAGGTTAAAACTGACATTTGTGAGTTCTTCGAATCAAAGCCAAAAGAATTTTACAGTAATGGAATTAGTAAGCTTGTTAATAGATGGAAGGAAGTCATAGATAATCAGGGAAAATACATTGTTGATTGAATCTGTAATTAAATGTAACATTTGGTCACTTGTTTCAAAATTCGGACAGAACTTATGGGATGACCTGATAAATGGAATTGGCATATAAAAGCAGTAACAGGCATAATCAAAAAGTAATTCATATCTTATTTTGGATGTTGAGGGTGGGTTAGTTTTAGTACAGTTTTGTGAAGGTAGTCTCGGTAAAACCTGGACATTTAAATAATTTTATATTTTTACATGTACTTGTCATTTATTTGTAGTATTGGTTTTTGTTTTGTTTTTTTTCCTCACTTCCCTATACAATTAAATGTCTAATATTTTGAAAGTAAAGTTGTGCGTTATTTTATTTTTTTATTTTTATTTTTTTTGGCAGTTTAATAAAAATAAACACATCCTTTTTTTTTCCTACTGAAAACATCTGTGTTAATTTTACTATTGATTACTGCTGACATGGCAATATTGTGTTGTGGGAAATCCTCCAGTTTGGTCGCATAAAATTAATATTTATTAAAAAAAATTAGGAATAATTTATTAAAAAAAAACAACCTTATAAAACAAATTTTTATTTACTTATTGACTGCTTAAGAGAGCTATATTTTAATATTTCTAAAATGCAAGTGTATTTTATATTTGTCTCCAGAACTTGCATGTCTTACCCTCAACCAGGGAGTGCTCCCACTTTTTTTTTTTTTTCTTTTTTTTTTTCAGCAGTGGTTTTATGGCCATTCCCCATTTATTTTAATTATTTTTAAACTGACATTACATTGTCAGTCATCAACTAATAATATACATCATGTATCTACATGGCTAGTGTGCTACATACTATACAGGAACCCCTGACAAGGTTGGATCCCTAAAAGGGCTAGTTTCAACAGCTTTTTTTTTTGCTTTTTGTACTTTTTTTCTACCTAAGTTATATTGTCAATCATCATCTATAATAATTGACAGGCCCAATGCTTACTACCTTGAACCTCTCCACCATGTCGAGGCCCCATGCATACTGGGGAGTGGGGACAGAGGTGCTAATTTCAGTAGCGCTTATTTTTAAAAAATTGTAATTTTCTTTCTGGACAATTCTTTTAAATCAATTTATGCATTTATTTAGCTATGAATCGTATTAGAGAAAACATTTTGACCATTCTTTGGTGCAAATGCATGACGGGACCAGATGAAAGAAATGCTTGTAAGAGACACTAAACCATGTATCAATGTAAATTGTGGATTACTCATTTGTCAAACGTTTATGGAAAAGTTCTACCTCTCAGCCTACCACTAACCCTAAAAGCCTCTAATTGACCCTAATTTTTCGATCAAACAATTGGCAAAACGGTAAATACATCAAGTCGTGATATTGTGTAATCATAGATGTGTTAACAAAATTAGCTTTGGAGTACTTGATTGTATTAAATGAAAATACTTTTGACGCAATCAAATAATGATTCATCAATAAAATTGTTTGAATAATTATTTTTTATTTAAAATAAATTTTATATTGTTAGACTTTAGGATTAGTGTCTACATGAAAATTTTTTTTTTTTTTTTAAAAAGGTAGAGGTGGTTCAGTTTTCAATGTAAGGTCTCACCTGAGAATCCTTTTCTTTCAAGCCTGTCTGTCTCTTTGTTTATGCATTTCATATAATTACCATCTAACTTCCTTCATGCCTCTGTGAGTTGGTCTTCTTTTTTCTTTCTCTCTCTCTCTCACGTTTTCACCTGCCCAAATCTGAATCAATTGTCTGTATTCTTTTATCTCCCTACCCCACCTTGTAATTATACACTCAAAATACCTGTAGCCAATAATCAAAGCCACCTGCTTTGTCATCTTCAGCACAATTTGTGTGTGTGTGTGTCTACATACCTTCCCTTTCTCATCCAGTTATTGGTTATTCTCATTATTTAGTGTCCTTCTATCTTGTAAAATCTTTTGCTTGTTCTGCACCCACCTCTTTTTGAATCAGCTTCTAACACTAAGCTGCACCCCTCCAACTAACATCTTAGATTTATTAAAACTAGGTTAAGTCAATCCTTGGTGATTCACCACATGTTGAGTGTTTTTTTATTTTATTTTTTTTTTTTTCCATTTTCTTTCTCCAAAAGGTACTTGCTTTGAAGAAAGTGAAGGGTGGATAAAATAGTACTTGGTTTAGTTCAAACAGCTTAAGAATCCAGATATGGATAATTACATCTTTAGAATGGGTTTGCAGAATTTCAAGCCTTTTATTATTATTTCAGTTTTAGTTTATTTTACCATTTACTCAAACTAACAACTGAATTTCTTCAATTATCTAATCATGTTACATTTAAAAAGTTAGTACATTTTTGCCCATCTGACAATTTTTTAAAGTGTTTTTATTTTTTTTGCTTTCTTAATTTTCCCCAAATTTGCAACTTCACTATCAGTAAATAGCATTTTTTATCAATTTTCTTTTAAATAATTTTTGAAAATCTTTTAAGAAATGTTTTTTTTTTGTACTGATTCGTTTTCAAAAGAGGTGCTTTATGTAATTAGGTTGTTTGGAAAATAATGCTGCATCTTGTGGAGACAATAAATTCCTTTTAAATATAGCAAAGCTGAATTTGTTGAGAATATAATCATTATTCCCAGTGATAAAAATCTAAAATATTTTAAGAATCATATTGGAAATAAAAAAAAAAAAATTGAATCATGCTGAATTGATCTTTTCCTGACCTTTTTTAAAGGTCTTGCAACTAAGTATTTCAGTAAACAGGATAAATGACAATTTGCAGATGTTTAAATCCAGCGAATAAGGATGATGTGAGGCAATCCTTCCAACCTTTCTGATTTTACTTTTTTTGTCTGGACTTTCATTGTTATTCCAAAGAATAGATACATTTACAACTAACCAAATCATAGCATTTCTCTTTACTTTTTATTTTTTTCCAGAAATCTTCACTTCTTGCCAATAAGAATTTTCCATCTCTTTATGAAAGACAAAAACTGCTATTGTTGTCACATTAAGATAGTGGTTTAAATGTTAACACAATATCTTCTTGTATAATAATAGAGAAATTTTTCAATAAGGAATAAAAGTAGTTTCATACTGGGCTTTTGTCATAATGTGTTTGTCAACTAAATTTAACTGGTTTGGATTCAGTTTCCAAAAATGTGACATTACTTTTCAAACAACAAAATTTGCTTCTATAATCTTGTGTATATGCATGAATATAATCTGAGCTCATAAATATTGACTGAGAATTTATGAATACAAGAAGAGATATAATAAAGCTAAATTTTCATCTATCATTCCCACACTGGCATAAGCCCAACAGTCTGGCAGCACTGTACAGTACTCCACAATACCTTAAGAGCAAAGCATCATTATCGCTAACTTAAAATTATGTCTAACCTGAAGTCATTACCTGAAGCCTTTATAGGGAGCATAGTTCATTTTTAGCAGAATCATGTGTATGATATCTAATGTAAGAACAAATATACAAGGTAACCAAAGAAGTTCTGTCCGTTTTTTAAAGGAAAAAAAGAAAACGCTTCACAGTATGTGTAACTTATATTTAGTCTTCGAAGTAATTGTCATCGGCATCCAGCACCTTCTGCCAACGTGTCTCCAGCTGTTCAATGCCCTTGCAGTAGAACTCTGGGGGTTTTGACGCAAAGAAGTCCGTGATTTCCCACGAAGATTATTATACAGGGAATGGAAGAGGTGGTAATCGGATGGCGCAAGGTCAGGTGAATAAGGTGGATGGCACAAAGTCTCCCACGCAAGTTGCTGTATGGTATCCCTGACCACTCGTGCGACATGCGGACTGGCGTTGTCATGGAGGAAAAGTAAACCTTTGCAATTCACCAGTGCTGGCTCCTTCTGGCGCAATGCCTGTTGCACACGTTTCAATTGCTGCGAGTATAGGTCTCCAGTGACCGTTTGGCCTGTTGGTAGCAGTTCATAATGAACCACTTGACGACCTGTCCACCAGACACAAAGCATAATCTTGTGTGGGTGCATAGGCGGTCTTGCGGTGTGAGAGACAGCATCCTGAGGAGACAACCAATGTCTGGAACGCTTGGGAATTTCGTACAGAACCCACTTTTCATCACTGGTATGCACTCGATTGAATAAGGATGCAGTATGGTGGCGAGAAAGCAGTGATACGCAGGCTGCCACTTGTTGTCCCTTGTGGACCTCCAACAGCATTTGCAGAATCCACTTGCTCAGTTTGTATGTCTTACCTAGGCGGTGCAGGTGAAGTCTGTTTCATCGGAAACGTTGAACTGTCTTGCAAGTTCACCACATGTTAGACTACTGTCCTTTTCAATGGCCGCCTTCAGGACTCTGTCATTCAAGACCTGTGGTCGTACACTGCGAGGCTCATCATGGAGAGACAAATCTCCCGACTTTTCAAAACCAACGTCTTGCAGTACGTTCATCCACAGCACTATCCCCAAATACTTGACATATGCGGCGGCTTGATTCAGCTGCTGATAAGCCCACTTTGAAGTTGTAAAGCAAACAGCCCCGAACGAGATCTCTAGACACTTCCATCCTTCTCACAGCTGTCCGGCTTATAACTGATGGCCGGGCACGGTGCGTGTGTTTTTTACGTCTGATGTTCCTACTTCTGGCTGTCCGAATTTGAAAACAATTGCTACACGCATTTCGTATATATTTCAACTTCATTCAGCGACTAATCAAAAAACGGACAGAACTTTTTTGGTTACCATGTGTGTGTATATATATATATATATATATATATATATAGCGGTGATTGATATTTTTGTGATGATTTCTGGTAATACTTGCAGTCTCGACCACTGTTAGCATATTATGGAGGTGTCATATTGTATGAAAACAATTCTGTCATGATTAACATATTAAAGAACACACCGAACAGAAAGAAACTGTGATCATTTTAACTCTGGTTACTATTACTACTGTGTAATATACTTTCCGTAATCCTCACAGTATATTTTTTATTTTACAGAGAATGATTAATAATTTCACTATCATACAGTTATACCAAGTTTGGGGTCTTACACTATACTAAGCTTATTAAATACAATAGCCTACAAGGAGAGTGAGATAGTTGTTTAATTCTTACAGATGTCAGTTGTCATTATTTATATACAAGTAGAAACTAAAATTTTAAATTCAAGCGAGTCTTCTTTCTTTCAGGTCTCCTTGCCCTAATTAACCACGTCCCATGACTAGGCTTAATCAATATCAATCCTTTCATTGTAACAAGTGTAAAAATATTGAAACAGTTGGGTAACAATGAACAACTAGTGGTGTCTCTTCAGTCTTTGGTTATTTTCATCATAATAGCTGATAGTGGTTCATTAATTGGGCAGTCTTGTGACCATGGCCACAAAGACTGAACAAATGAGATTAAAAAGAACCCAGTTAAGATTTGATTTTTAACTTGAATTTCAATAAAAATCAGGATATACAGAAATTATTATAATACTATTTATATAAAATAGAAAGTGAGACCTCACATAAAATGTTTGATTTTATATGAATTTTGTTATATACCTTTTTGTTATTTTAATCTGTAGCCTTGCTTTTGGTAATTATTATGGTCAATTTTGCCAATTTCACTGTATTATTTTAAATGCATTAAGTTCTTCATTTAATAAAGTTTTAATTTGGTATAAAAATGTTTCATTAAAAAAAAATGTACTAAGTCTTACTATTTATGGACTTGTGTAATTTTTTTATTTTTTTTTTATATATAACTTTTTAATCATTTATCAGGCAATTTGGCTTTTCTTCCTTCTTTTGAAATCTTTCCTTCTATTGGCCAAAAAGAATTTGATAAATTTGGTATCTAAATTTGGCTTGTGAAAATTAAAAATTTTAATATATATTACTAGGTAATTTAGACTGGTCTTCAATCTAATCTTGGATTTTTGTTTATGTTCATTAAGATAATTTTTGAATCAATAGGTAATGTGCATATGTGTGTATATATTTGCATAAATGTGTAAGAGTACTAAAATAGTACTTGAATGTGTGATGGAGGGGAGGGAGAATGAGGACCCTCCCCCCACACCTCATTCTAGTCATGACTTGCTGTACAGAGCATTATATTTTTATGGCATATTTAAAATGACAAGTTGTCAATATCACTTTGTATTTATAGCTGGCTGTATGAATCATTTTGTATGGTATTGAATTTCAGATACTTCATAAGATGCATTTGGAAAAACAATTCAGAAAATACTTTCTGTAATTGACTGAGATGTTGAAAACTTTTACTTTGTCATATGGGAGATTTTTTTTTTTTTTTTTTTTTTTTTTTTTGTGAGAATATGTGACACTCCCCCCCCAATACAATGGCCCAAATATATCTCCTGGGTTTTAGATTCAAAATTTACTTATCTAGTAGTATAATCTCTATCCTGATGCTATACCAGAACTTGTATGTAACCTATCTCCATAATACTCTAAATATAACAATGTGATTGACATATAACAAAACTGAGCAGATATGGGCTTTCAAGAAAAATATAGTGAGGTGTGCTTTCCTTAAATGAGAAAAGAGCCTTGCTGAACTGTGACTCTCTTCATAGCAATCAAATGGTGGTTTCTCCTATAAAGGAAAATGCAGATTTGATCCCTGCCAGAAAGCACATTTTCTTTAAGATTTCTTGATTGCTGATAGACATAATAATCAGTTTAAAGTAAAAATAAAAATGGGTCATCTATTTCAAATAAGAGTATCCACTATAATAACATTTAAAGTAAATTTTTTTTTTTTTTAGTTCATTTGCAAAAGGCTATTTTAAACAACCTGTCTTTGCTGTTATATTTGCTTATCAAGTTCATAAATTTTGATTCAGCTGATACAGCTTATTTTATTATACATGAACAAATATTGGGGTGTTGAGGTGCATTCTTTGCTGCATTGTGATGAATTATAAGATAAACTAAAGAAAAGCAAATAGTCCTTGAATTTGGTAGAAATGTAAGAATATTTAATTAGTGGATTGTTTGTACGAGCATTGTATTTATTGGTTACCTCATTAAAATAGTTTGAGAATTGACCATTTCCATTGCTTGTCTAAATTCAGCACATGGTCACTGCTGTAATGATTGATTGTGACTGAGTAACAGTTAGTAATTTTTGAACATTAATGAAATAAGATCTAAATTATTTTACAGAATATGTTCCTGTGTTGTAAGAGAATTAAAACCTAAATCAAGCAGAGGTTATAGCTCAAGATGTTTTATGATTCATTGAATTATTTAGAATAGTATCTTTTTTTTTCTTTTTTTTTTTTTTAATTAGAATTTTAACTACATTAAAGTCATAGAAACTGTTTTGATATTTAATGATTCATCTCAGAATCTATGGATTAGTGACTGACTTTATTTTTATCTTTTTAGTTATTTAATATTTTTGTTTCGATATTGTCAAAGTCCATAACACTTAAAGTATGCTTGCTTCAAGAATTAAAGTTTTTTAGAATTCTTAATGTGGCTATTTTGAAATGCTTAAACCAAATAGAAATTCTTAAATTTTACAAGATTTATCACTCATCTTGCACATAGCCTATTTAGTATTTCAATTAAAGTTTGTATATATGACTTCATACCTTCCTTGGTGCTGGGCTTCTGATACTTGTGTTCTCTTATTTTTTTTTTTTTCCAAGCAAAGAAATGTTATTGAATGGTGGGGTATGTTTCTTCACTTATATTTCTTTACTATTATTTAAGGATAATATTAAATGATTTTTGAAAAACTAGATCTGATCTTTTGGTATTTTCTCATTTTGATTCCAGCAAGTTAGCACGAGAATTTATTTTTTAGTGCCTAAAGGTCAAGTTTATTATTGCCATTTGCTTACTTTGTAGATAGCCTGATCGTAACCTTTTTGCAAAAAAAAAAAAAAAAATGTAGGTTTTACAGGTTCAATAAAAGAAACAGAATTTTAAACTTTTCATTGTTTTCGTGCATTTCTATTGACGTTCTATAATCATGCTATTGTATATCAAAATTATTTCTGTCAATTGTTCTGTATTCAGGAACAAAAAGAAGAATTGTAATTTGTGCAGAATGCATCTGGTAATTGAGTACAAATAACACAAAGATGTTTGATAGGAAAAAAAATATCAGATATATTTGCAGCTTAGAAAAACAGGTTTATTCGATAAAACCTTAGCCTAAAGGTGGCCTTGGTGCAGCTGCATGCCCAGAGCAGGTGGTTATGTACAGCCACACACAAAAGTATTAGACAAAAAAAATTTTAAAGGCTTTTTAAGAAAAAATAATTTCTAACTTGGCTACAATTGTAAAAATTGATTTGAACATAGTAAATATTTAAGATATTCTATGTCTAAGCAGAAATAAGGAATTTTTTTTGTCTTGCAAAATTTAACAAGATACAAAAACTATGGACATGCATAAACGGCATTCAGTATTTGATATTGTGCCATTTATTTACTTTGAAATTTCTCATAGAAATGATCTCTAATTTTATTTCCTTCCTGTTGAAAAATTACATTAAAATTGCTCAAGTTTTGGACAGTTCCAAATTTTAAACTCCTTCCATAGATTTTTTATGGGATTTAAGTCAGGCAACTGATTTGGACACTAAAAAAATATCTATATTTTCTTTGTGTTTATCAATTCTTTAGTTTTCATTGCAGTATGCTTCAGATGGCTATCATGTTGAAACATCCAGCACTTGGGTAATTTAAGTTGTTTTGCAGATTGATCAAAGTTCTTCAGTATTTTACAATTTGTATCACTTTTCATTGTTCCTTTAATGATATGCAATAAACTTGTATCCTGAAATAAATAACAATCCCAAATCATGCACCATGTTTAACTGTTGGGATGGTATTTTGAAGTGCCCGTTTTTCTCCAGACATGTCTTGAATTGTCTCCATCAAAGAGTTGAATCTATTTTGTTAGACCATAATATTTTGTTACAGAATGAAAGCTCTTTGAGCTGATGAGTAAAGAGTATATGACAATTGATGTGACTGACCTTTGCAAGAGTGGTTTCTCTAGGAGTCTAACACTACATTCCTACAGGGTGGGGTGTCCAACTAATTGTATCTTTGACTTCTATGTCAGCTGCCTAGAAGTCCTTCCGATGTTCTTGTAGTGGATGGGTTTTGACAAATGCACATTTACCTTAATTTACATGGAAGAGTCATCAGGTTATATTGCTTCTATTTTCAAATGATAGTCCTCATGTTAATGGGATATTAAGTTCATTGAAGATTTTTTTTTTTCAATATCCCATTCCACAATTATAATAGAATTCTAAATTACTATGAACTTCCTGAGAGAGCTCCTTTGCTTTCACAACTGTGAAAACCTTGGCACATACCAGCCAGAAAATCAATGTTTATTCAAAGTACACAAGACTTAAATTGTTGATTTTTGTGCATTGGTTAAAGGAAAATTGTAAATTAATAATTTTAAAATAATTCTAAACTGCAATTCTATTCTGTTTTATTTGTAATTTCTTCCTAAAAATCTTTGATTCCTGAAATTTTATTTACAAACTTGTGAGAAGTGGTTTTCTTATGGTCATTGAACATCATACAAATGAACTGCTTTGATATTTTATTTTTAACAGTTGTTCTGAAAGAGAAACAATTAAGATAGCATGTAAGATCCAAATTTCCTCCTAAGTATTTGAATTTCATAAATTGGTAGTTTTAAACTGGGCTAAATAGGGAACATAAATGCAGTTCCAGTAAAATTGATATTTTTTTTAATATTCCTTGCTGAAATGATGTTTCGGGAGGTCTTATATATATATATATATATATATATATATATATATATGCACACACACACACTTTTTACTGTTGATAAAAAGTTGAAATTTAAAAAAGAAAATGTTGACAAAAAAAAAATCAATTGAACATTTTGAATTAATAGGAATAAATTGTTTCGACCTTGACTTCATTTTGTGTTTTTGTCTATAGTGAAAAAATACTCTTATTTCAATAAAGCTGTACAGCTTAGCTTATTTTTAGCAGGAAAAAATATCTATAGATTTACAAATATGCAAAACATGTGCAGATAAATTTCATTGAGGGGTAAATATTAGATATTTAATATAAAAACAATGTATTCAACTTTAGTTTAATTAAAATAGGGATGACATATATGTGTGTGTGTATATATATATATATATATATATATATATCCCCCCCCCCACATTTTATCTCAAAATAGTACCTTAGTTTTAGATAGGAAGTAAGGAGGTAAGCTAACCCAAATGCTGTAGACTATAAGTACTTGTATTTTGCCTAATTTTATAATACTGTAATATTAATGTAAACCAAGTGGTTGTATTGTATGCTGTCAATAAGGTATGTCCAATTTAACTTGGTATGAACATGTGAAACTTAGTTTTGACTTTATATTATGTGTGCAAAAGTTTCTAGTCAAAAAACAGTTTTCAGCTCTTTCAACTCTTCAAAAGAGTTCTGAGAACTTTTCAAACCAATAATACTTTAACTGGAACAATACTCTTCATGAGATTATTTTTATTGTACATGTAAAATGAGGTGTGCTGAAAAGTTCTCAGCCTGACCAAGAAGCCCTTCTAAAAAAAAAAAAAATTCTGTTTACTAAGATTTCCTTCATAGCATTGCACAGAAAATATGTCCTTATGAAGAAATTGAAAGTACTGTAGATGTAAATATCCAATTTAAAGATGTCATTAAAATCTGAGATAAGGGTAATGAAAGCCAAAATGAAGATACTTTTAATTTTGGAAACCTGATTATGAACAATTAAGGTCTTGTCATAAAGCTTCACTTGAAATACAGTCAAGTCTGTCCACTCATCAGAATCTATCAAGTGTAGAGTTACGATAGCCTTTGGACTTTTCTAGCGTCATTTCAAAAATTGTTAAGTATGAAGACCAAATATCACCTCTGTCAATTGTTTTGCTATTATCTTTGCCAAGTATTAGCAACCATGGAAACCAGTGTGCTGTAAACCACGGCTGACAACATTGCAGAAACTTTGGATATATTATTGTTTTTTGTTTTTTTTAAATGTTTTATATTACCTTTTTTCTTTCTTTCTGTCTATATATAATCTTTTTCTTTTTTGTTGTTTTGTTTTTCTTCTGCTTTAACAGTATATATTTTTGTTCATATTGTCGACATACAAAATGGCTCAATTTTTTTTTCCTCCTGAAATTTTCACATTTTATTGGTTACATAAGTGAATTAATGGAATGTCTTTTGACATTTTATATATAAGGCTGGCCAAAGTTCTTTCTGTTTTTATTGGAAGATAACATTAGGAATGTTTAACTAATTCAAAAAGATCGTTTTTGACTCGTATCATCATTTAACTTATGTTAAAATTGGCATATTTTTTAGCTTAACATTTAGAATAACATTTTGGGTATATTTACTTTTAGTACTGTCGGGCATTATCACTGAATTAGGTTTCCAAATACTGCATTTAAAATATTAGATCATTTAGTTAATTTTCTTGTTACATATTGTCTTGAGCGCTCTTGTTTTTTTTATAAGATTAATAAAAGTGGTTTTATTTTGAAAAATCTAAGGCCAATATTAAAAATGAATTTGTAAGTTTCAAAAATTCAAATGTGCAATGATAGGTTTGATTTTATTTTCAGTCTGATGTTTTTAAAACAATTTATGACTAATCTGAATTTGTTCACATTACAAGCAATAAACAAAAAAAAGTTACTAGGATCTTTTCATACATTTCTACCACAATTATTACACTTGTTTTGAATGCTGGATAGGAAATTTTGATAAACTATTTGTGTGTTATTTGTTCAATTTAACAGCTTTTATTTATTTTGAAAAATATTTAGAAATATAGACCTGCTCAGTTTTTCTGCACTAAAAATAATTCACTCTTTATGCATTCTCTCTGTCTGCTTGTATGTCTCTCTCTCTCTCTCAACTCTTTCTCTCTGAACTGTCTTTCAATTTGGCAAAATCCACACCACCTGATAAGAGAATAGTGAAGCTTTGTAGATTTACTGTCTTTTCTAGGATATTCCACTATCCAACCCTTACCCAAGTAATCTTAGCCGATTAACACATGTTACCTTTTGTCCTGGGATTTATTTAAGACACTTTATGAACTTAAGTTTCTTTGAGTAAAGAAAGAAAAAGGTAATGTGGATTTTCTTTTTAGGGATTTACAATTCCTCCCTCCCTCTTTCACTTTGATGGAGAATATTTATATTTTAATAAGCATCTTAAGAGGAAACGGCAAAAAAATATTCAGCCTGGTTCTGGAATTAAAACTTATGTTAAAAATGAAATATTTAACCTTGATCTGATAACTAGTGGTTCATTTAGATTAAGCAATAAATATCCACATGTTTTCTATAGTTCTTATATATATATATATATATATATATATATACTGTTTTTATTTCTTTTCCCTACTCAAAATCTGTACAATCATGTTACAATATGGTTCATGTGTGTTTATATCAAGATTAATGAAAAATCTATTTACAAGAATCTGGAGAAAAAAGTGGCTAAATCCATGACAGTCTTCAATGTATTACACTAAAAAGAATATACTGGCAATGGTGTATTTGAAATTGGGTGGTATTCAAATACAATTCCTTATTAAGAACTGCTGGAACATAAACAAATGTTACTGTACAATGATCAATTGCCTTGTTTGAATGATGCATTAGAACAGTTCAAAGAGCTTTTTCTTGACAAGGAAGTTTACCTGTAATTATTTAGCACATAAAACTCATCTTAACATTGTGACTATGATGCACTAAGCAATCCTGGAACTGAGATGGAAAGATCTTCTACATATATTCTCAAGACCTCTCACTTTCACTGAAGTTAAGCAGTGTCGAGTACAGTCAGTACTTAGTTGGGGGATCTCTTGGGAATGCTGGGTATTGTAAGCAGCCCTCACCAATATGAAAAAAGTTTTGGCTGTAAATAAGCTATAAAGAGGTGATAAGCCATAAAAATCAAATCCATAACTAAATCCAGGCTTCTCACCTTCAGACGATCCACTTATTTTGTACTATGCAACACTCTCTCACCAGTTCTAAGTCCAAAATTTCTATTCTGAATTTTTATTCTATAATTTTTATTTTCTTTCATGGAATAAATGCTTCCCTGTAGAATGCATTAATCATTTGAAAATAGCATTATTATGGAATCATTAAACTATGAATGAAAGATTTTGTTTGGATGAAAACACATTGTTGTGAAAGGGACTTGATATTTTTGTCTGGCACAAATACTACTTAGACAATGTAATGAATATAAAAAATGATATAGATATAATCGATTTGTTTGTTTAATGGTATATCAACTCCTTATGGGTCATTTAATGCCAAAATTTAATTTTCTTGGGAGTTTTGAAATAATAAAAATGTTACTGTGCTTTTGTAACTGAATACATAGATACTCAGTGTTTGTGCAAGAAATTGTAGGATATTGTATGGATTAATGTCCTGGATGAGTTCTTTCATGTGGGTTGTTTGTTTGGTCGATTGATTTTGATTAGTAGCATACCAACTACTACAAGTTATTTAATGCCAAAATTTAAATATTTTGAATGTAATTGTATGCCTTCAACTACAGGTAATGGGTATTGTTGGTAATTGTACAGATAGTGAGTATTATTGGCCATTAGTTTTATATAAAATGTATTGCTGGTATTTTTATACTTTCATTTTTTGTTTTGGGGGTCTCACTATTTGTCCATAACTGGGACCCTAACATATACTACCACCCTGGGTCAGGGCGGCTCTAGGAATAACAGCAATTAAAAGATGGTTTCACACTCCTGAAACCTTCAGTCTCCCAATCAGAGGCTTTGCAGCTGGATGTAGCTTATTGTCATACTCATGGCTAGATATAATAAATATAGATATATATTTAGGCATCAAGTATTCATACAAACAACTCTGATTAAAAAGAACTGACAAAATCTGTCTGTTTAATTTTTTTTATTGTATTTTTCCAATTTTCATTAAGTATTGTGCTCAAAGTTGTGGATGCCTTATCCAAAAATTGGAAAAATACAAGAAAAAAAAAATTAAACCGACAGATCTTGTCAGTTCTTTTTAATCAGACTTGTTTGGATATATATATATATATATATATATATATAATATATATATATATATATATATATAGTGTATGTCTGTTTCATTAAATAGAATGGCTAAGGAATATCTGTTAGACTTTATATTGAGTGTGTCCTAGTGTCAAATAAGTCGCTTGTTTGGTGAAAACTTGTAAAGGCACTTGCTGAAATTGTGTGTAATTTTTCACCCATCTTTAGTCATTTAGAAGGAAAGATAGAAAGTTGAGAGATAGCCAGTGAGGCATTGAACATGGCTTCAGTCTATGGTAGTGGAATATGAATAGATTTTTGCAATAGGTGGTTAAAATGAGCTGACAGTCAAAATCATTTTACCTTGTTACCTTGTTGAGATTAAAACAAATCATATTGGTGCTTTGCTATTTTTGATATGAAGATCCTACCAAATTTTACTTTTTTTTATATCTCCCTTCCTTATTCAGTTGTATTGGAAGAATAATCTGATGGTAATTAGAAGGGGTGTTATATGTTTATATATGGCACTTTGTTCTGAGGGTGTCACAGTTATTCACCTGACACTCAGAACTGACCAGTTTATTTAAAAAATAAATAAATAAAATAGGCAAGAATATTTTAGAAATCAAACAAATATCTGTTTATATTTCTGAGATGAATTATTGTAATTATTTATACTATTGACATTGTTCAGACTGTTTGGATGATGTGGGAGTTGAAGTTGACAATACCTCAACTTAACTCTCACCACCTATACAGTGTAACGAAAGGGATCATCTACTGCTTACAACATCAAGCAAAAGTCAAAAGTAGTGACCCAGACATATATGAACAAAAAATGGCCTGTATAAGCAGTACTCTACAATGTAACTGTGAATTAAATAACTGACTCCAACAAGACTTGTGTTTAGAGAGAGAATTTATTTTTGCGACCTTCCAACACCACGTGGTGGTAACCAACTGTCCCCACCCCTGTGTTTCCGCCTCAATCGTACCTCACTCATGGAGAAGGTACAAGGGGAACAACTTCACGTTGATTAACAATTCTTCCCCTTTTTTCTTTTCTTTCTTCTTTCAGATGACCATCTGAAAAAGAGATTAAAAAAATTTTGAATTTATTAAACAGATGATTCCTTGGGCTCTGATATAAAGCCAAGGATTTTAAATGATGGTACTCCTTTCTTTGTCAAGGAGTCTGCAATTTGTTCATCAGTTGGTGTCCAAGAGAACTCTGCAATTTCCTTTCTGTCCAACATTTCTCTCAAAATGGCCATCTCAATGCGAAGTCTCTTGTCCAAAATCTGTGTTGATGAATGTACTGAATCATAGAGACAGGAATTGTCAGTTTTGCATATGATCTTAATGTTCTCAGTTTCATCTTTTAGATGCAGTAGTTCCAATAATAGTTTTCTGTAAAACAGGCAGGCTTCTGACATGTCAACCATGGCTAGAGTTTCAGCAGCCAGTGTACTTTTGACCACCCTCCTAATGCGCTTGGATTGCCATGCAATGGGCATATATTTATTATTATTTCCTACCAAAAAGAGTATATAGCCTCCCTGTGATCCTCCATCTGTCAAATTTGCGAAAGAAGCATCACTATATGCAACAATTTTTAAATGCTTAAGGTTTCCTAAGTCAGGGATGTCTATCTGTGATTTTTCCTTTTTTGCTTTCTTAACTACTCTATTGGCTTGTTTTATACATTCTACATTTTGTTGTTTTAGAATGGAGCTTAATGCACTAACATCATAACTTAGATCCGGTCTGGTTTGGGTGGCCAGCCAGTTAAGTTGACCAATAACTTGCCTGATTTCAGTAATTTCTGTTGTGGAAATTGTGTCTTTAGGGTTCCTGCCTGCTTCTACCGGAATATATTTTAATTTCTTTACATACTCGTTTTGTCCAAGTTTGATATTCTCATTATTCTTTTTTATATCTAATCCTATGTATTGGAACTCAGCAGTTTCTTCGGTTTTAACTGCAAATACATGACGAAGCCTGTCTATAACTCTGCTTTGAAAGATCTCTGACCCTGCAAAGCAAAAATCATCAACATGAGCAGCAATTATACCCTGCAGTTTGTTTTCAAAATGCCATGTAAATATTGCTTGATCATATTTTGAAGCTATTGCTCCTGACTTCATTAATTCTTCCTTGAGTGTTAAGTACCAGGACCTAGAAGCATCAGTCAAGCCATACACACATTTTGAGAGTTTCCAGATATGGCCCTGAGGTACATTGGCTTCTTTAGGAGGATCCAGATAAACCAGTCGATCCAACTGCTTGCTCTGCAGGAATGCGGTCTTTATGTCCATTGATTTACACATCCACTGGTTAGCTGCCATTATTGCCAGTGCTATGCGTAAACCTTCTTTAGAGCATGTGGGAGAATCATTCCTTATGTTGTTAGTGTCTCTATCCTGGAAGCCTCTTGCCACAAGTCTGGCTTTATAGGTTTGCTTGCCATTGGAATTTTTATTTGTGTAAATCCATCTTGTGGAAATTTTTGGTTGACCTTGGTCAGGTACTTGGGTGTACACTTTATTTTCAACCCAGCTTTGGAGCTCTTTCTTTCTTGCCTCTTCCAGTTCCAGGTCATCATTAGAGGAGGAAATCATTACATTTTCCTCGTCACAAGAAGTGTGTTCAAGTTCAGTTTCCTCAACCTCACTTGTTTGCCACTCTGATACCCCATGCTCAAAGTCCAGCCAAAAAGGTTCACCCTGTTCCATAACCACGTTCATCAAATGCTTGTTTTTGCCTGTCGCTTTGCCTGCCCTACTTATGACATTTAATTTTTTCCATTCTGGGTCTGTGTCATTGGCAAGCTTACATTTAATAGTTTGTCCTGGTTTAGGAAGCTCAATTTTCTTTGGAGTGAAGTCCTGCTTATGTGGTCTATCTCTTGCTTCTACAGTCTGATGTTGCTCGACATTGTTGTTTGTGGTTCCCAAATCTTCATTCATATCAAACTCTTCAGAAATTGGTACTTCTGGAGATTCTTCGAGCCTATTCTGTGAGGCACTAGGTTCCTTGATGCTGTCCTTGGAAGAGCTTCGATATGTCTCAGGGTAGGGTGTTAAGCGAGATGGATGTACCCTTACATATGTGCCACCATGTTTGACAAGCACCTGCTTATGTTCCCACCCTATAACAGTTCCTGGACCAAGCCATCTGTCACATAGGTTTCTTTTATAAAGGACGGCATCACCATTTTTGTAGGCTTGTGCTATACCTGTCCTAACTTGGTGACGAAGTGCACGTCTTAGTTTCTCCGAGGACTCACATGCTATGAATTGTTTCCTGGCAGCATGCATAGCATTTAGGTTATCTGCAACAACTTCACTGGTGGAAACACCTTCTAATGCAGGAAGTTTGTCATTTAGAAAAGCAGGTAGGTTGGGATTTTTGCCAAAAACAAGTTGATTGGGACTGTATCCGTGAACACTGTGAAGTGTGTTTTTGGCACTTATGGCCCATGCAAGTGCTACCTCGAAACAACAGTTGGTATCTTCTATGGTTTTCTTTACCATTTCTCCCAATATCCCATTGTGTCTTTCATTTAACCCATTGCTCCAAGGACTTTCAGCAGCAGTGGTACGTACCACAATGTTTAAATTTTGTGCCATATCTCTAAATGACTGGTTATTGAACTCTCTGCCATTGTCAGTGAGAATAAATCCCGGGGTTCCAAAATATGCAACCCAGTGCTTGAAGATGGCATTAATGATGTCAGAACTTTCCTTACTAGGAATCCTGACTCCAACACTGTATCTTGTACCATGGTCAATTAGGTGCAGTACCTTATTGCCGTTAATTTCTTTGATATCCATGGCAATGCTCTCATTGAAATAGGTTCCTAATGAGAATCCAACAATGGGTCTAGGTTCAGCCCTTTTGTACCTCATGCAAATTTCACATGAATTAGGAAGTTCCTGTAAAATTTTAATAAATTCAGAATCTCTCATTCCAGCATTTTTCACTAAATCACATAGCTTTTTGCTGCTGGGGTGACTGAATTGTCTATGCAACTTTGTGGCAATTTTAATTTTCTCTAGTCTATTTTTACTAGCAATTTCTTTAATAAATAAAACTTGCTTGAACTTACCTCGGTCTGGTAGAGGTCTGCTAATAGGGATGTGGTAGTGACCAGATGAAGTACACTGCATTGGGACTTTTCTCCCCAGCATGGTAACAGTGTCATTCTCAAAATTGAGGCATGTCCTGGCTCTTTTCATGGAATTTTTGCTCAACAAAAGTGGTATGTCAGAGTCCACAACGTCAGTTACGATACTAACTTCAACATCGGCAATGACACACGGTAGAGTGACTGTGCAGATGGATTTGAGTTTGTTTCCATCACCAAACTTATATGTTCTCACTCCGTCTCGAATTTTTATATTTTTTTTTGTTTTTTCTGGTATGGTTTCAAGAAAACACTCGTACCATTTCTTTCCACAAACAGTCCCAGAGGCACCAGAATCCAAGACGGCCGAGCCTAGTGTTTCACCCAAAAACGTGTTAGCGCCATCTTCCCCTTTTTGCTGACTCATCAGCACGAGGTTGGAGACGAGTATGTTTTCATCGTCTTCCTTTTTATGCGAAGTATCTTCTGTGTATGGACATTCGCGAGCCCAGTGGAATTTGCATCCACATGTGAAACATTTAGTGGTGTTGCCTTCAGGTCCTAGTGGGTTTAGATTTTTATCAGTGGAGCGTGTTGAATTTCTGTTACGACCCCTCCTGCCACTACCTCGCCGACCAGAAAAGCGAGTAGTAGTTCTATTTGAACGATTGTAAAATGTCCCACTAGATTGCTCCTCCTGATTATCCATGCTGAAGGCAACAGCCATTTCATTTTTCACCACGACTGGAGGAGTGGTGGGTGATGAAGCGTCGCAATATTGTCTATGCAGAATCTTCTTCAATTGTTTAGACATTTCGTGAAGACTAAGTTCCTTAACCGTGGCTTTCACCAACCGTTCATTCTCTGGGGTGAGATTTGCGCTTTTTAATGCCCTATACGCGAGAACCGGTTCGGGCAGCGATATTTTGTGTTCCTTTAATTTTGCAACGTTACGATCGAAGCAGATGAGAAAATCATCAATTGAATCAGTGCTCTGTCGTGTGTATCGCTCAAAGGATTCATACGCTGTAAAAGCCGCCTGGTTTGCGTCTTCCAAGAAAAGTGTGTCCAGTTTTTCGTATAACTTTTCCATGCCATCATCGGCATTTAGGGTGGCAATGTCCAATTCTAGTACAGCTTCCCTGGCCTTTCCTTCCAAGGATAGAAGTACCACTGGGGCGCGTCTATGTATCTCTAGGCTGGTGGCAAGTTCCCACACTTGCATTTCTTTTTTCCAAGTATTGTACTTGTCCGTGTTTAAGGCAGGTGGGGAAATAAACTTCGAAGCCATTTTTTTTTTTAGGATCTAGATGCTCTGCTACCAATGTGAATTAAATAACTGACTCCAACAAGACTTGTGTTTAGAGAGAGAATTTATTTTTGCGACCTTCCAACACCACGTGGTGGTAACCAACTGTCCCCACCCCTGTGTTTCCGCCTCAATCGTACCTCACTCATGGAGAAGGTACAAGGGGAACAACTTCACGTTGATTAACAGTAACAACTACCGTTAAGTAAATGACAAACTGGGATAGAAGGGTACAAGAGGATAACAACACTTAGGGTAGGCAGACCAAAGCAGTTTTCTATGTGAAGTAATTATTGGAAAAAATACAAAAGTTCAGTGTCCATATAACATCAGGATGACCTTCAAGAGTGGTTCAACACTTCAGACATCTCTTCCAAGTAAGGACCCCCCACCTCCACCCCCATAGAGAAAAAACATGACTAAAAACTCTGTGTGCATCATCCCGTGCAGCTGTGGTAAAAAAATATAAAGTAGAAACAGCCCACCTTAAGATAAGACTGCAAGAACATCATAAAGCTGTAACATGAGGGGAAATAGAAAAATCAGGCATAGCTGGTCAGATATGGAGGGAAAGGGAGATCACTGCCCCCTCTGTGTAATGAAGTTGAAATAATAGAGAACATCACTGGAAAATATGAAAATTTAAGGAATCAGCACATATGCTAAGCCACAAAAATCTAAGCCATCCAATCATATGGAAATAACAAATGAATACAATATGGGAACCAGTAATATGGAGTGCTAGAGAAAAGCAATAGCAACAGAAATTGCAATATGAGCTCTTGCCATATGAGTTGTGAGTTCAATACCTGGCTACTGCAGTGGTGAACAAAAACTTGAAGAGTTGAGTTAAAGGGAGATAACTGAGACATCCAGAAGAGACATGGAACTAGAACTGTCTACCCTGGTGGATGGAATAAAGGGTTTGGTTTGAAATTCCAATCACCAGAAGAAGGCCAGAGCGTACAATGGTCGAAATGTAGTGGATATGGCAACAGTGCCAATAAACAAATATATACGCAAAAAGAATGCAAAAACATTTTACTTTTTCACTCCTTTGTAGAGTCATAAGTTTTGAACACTTATAAGTTTTGTTGATTAAGCCAACTTGAATCTGTTGGTGATTTTCCTGGCTGATGAAATCGTTTTGTATACACAAGGAAAATGGTTATATAACAAATTCTCTCACTCTGTAGTTACAAACATGATTATTGTTAATTGTATTATTTCATTTATTTAAAGAAATTTTACCTGAACTTTGGGTAGCAAATGTGGAAAGGAGATTTCAAGGTATCACAATTTAAATATTTGTAAGTGAGGGACTACTTCAGGATAATTAAGTGATTTTGTATTCATCATGGAGTCACTTAGTACAACTTGACCTCACCTCCATTCAACAGGAAATAACGTGAACATTTGCTGATTTCTACCCTCATATTTAATTCTGCTTATTTATTTTAAAGAAGTTTATATAAATTCTCCATAACAAAACCACCCACTTCATTGCAGTGGTGAAATTGATGCTTATAAAATTTGAAATCGCTCTACATAGTAACCATCTGTTTCTTGTTAAATGGAGATTTTGTAGACATCATATTGTGTAAATCTTCTTTTAGATGCTGAATTGAATCCTATCCATTTTTTTTCTTTCTTTCTCTTTTTCTTTATTTTTTTTTTTAGTTGTATTATACTTGAATTGAAGTGCTTGGAAATTATTTTATTGCTTGAGCCGTGATAAGTTTTTGGGATTTTAAATCATCTCTTCCATCTTAATTTCCCTTTGGTTAGAAGAAAGTTACAATTTTGGTTTTTCTGGCTAGAAAAGTCACAGGAAAAAGTCAGATTTAATTAATTAATTTTTTTATTAAGTTCTGTGAATTTATCCCTGTGACCTTTTTACTACAACCAATTTCCTGACTCCTTACAGTGATTAATGTCTACAACACTTCTCTAAAAGACCAACGCTAATTTCAAACATTGTTCGTTTTTTTTCTTCTATTTTTCATAATTTGAAAAGGACTTCTTTTCCAGAAATAAAGTTTTGCAAGGATTAAAGATGACATTTAAATGCAGAAATAACTTTAACATTTTTACATTATCAAAGTTTATCATATTAATTTTGTAAATTGCATTGTTTTATAGAAAGAGAGACCTACACCTGAACTAGTATTACTCATCTAGTTATATTCACAATTTTTTGGCTTTTGTACTACCTCATCTTTTTTTTTTTTTTTTTTTTTTTTTTTTTTCGGTATCTGTTTTACTTGTTAACAATCATCTTTAATTTTCTCCTTCCTCTTTCCATGCTAAGGGGATATCTTCTCTCAGCTTATATTCTCTAATCTCTACTCTGTCTCTTTCTATACTACCTAACCCAAGCAGGAATTTAAACTTACAACTGCCAGTGAGCCAAATATGTTTTAACCAATGCTTTAATCCATAGTAGTGTAATTTTGGAGCCTTAAACCTAATCCCTGTGCTTTTATGTGTCCTTTTCTTCTTAATCAGAGGCTCCCAGATTATGTTAATCTTTATCCTAGGTCTACTGAGATGGTTGTCAACCTGATGTCTTATTCTCCAGTGTTATTTATTATTTTGGTTCTATTCTGACCACCCCTTTTCCTTCATACATAATCAGCCATGCCTGATTTCAGTGTCTCTTCCCCAACCATGGCTGTTTGATATTTCTCCACTGTTACTTTTAAGGGGTAGCTGGTCTTACCCTTGTGTTCCTTGATACAACTGCATGAGATAGAATAAAGATTTTGGTCATTTTCTTTTCTGAGGGAAGCTGGGTTTTGCTGGCAAAGATGCAATATTATTAGCATTTGTATAAATATGGAGGGTCACTTTAAAATATTGTTTCTGAGGTATAACAAGCAGGTTGTTGTCCCTGTGCACAAATGTGAAGGGGCACAAATATTTGACTGGCAAGAAAATTCATCTATATCTACCTGGATGAGTTTTGTAAAATAAAATTGTTTTGAATATAATTTTAATTAAATCTATAAGATCTATGAAATTTCCAATATATCTAATAAATCATCGACACCACCACAAATGAATGGCTTTACAAGTGCAAGTTCCAGAATTCTGAATTACAGATTACGATAGGAATTTACTCAAGCTGTTATATTGAAAAATAACATTACTGGGTGAGAGAAATTTCAAAATAATTGGCTAATTATGTAAATACATTTAGTATATGGGTTTAATTCAATTAATTCCTGTTTCACAATTATGATATTGGGACTTCATTTTTGGCCTGGGGAAATTGATTGATTAATATTATCATTCAGAGAGTAATAGGTCACAAAACATTAAACATTTTCCCAGTAACTCATATGGGAATGCCAAAATTGGGTGCAGAGAACTTTTGCTATGTTTGAAGCTTAGTCTGAACCCAAATTACAGGTGTGTGGCTCCTGGTAAGTGTAACAATATGAGTCCAGCAGAAGTTTTGTTAAATTTAAAAATGGCAGGACTTGTTGCACAGCTTCATACAGAACATTTACTTTGACCAATGGCTATCAGTAATTGGAGTCAAATTAAAAGTACAAGAGCAAGAGGCTCAGACTGAGAGAAAGTGATGGAAGATTAATCACTTTCTTAGATGAAGATGACAAGACAAAACTATTATCTATAAAACTAACCATCCCACGCAAAGGAAAACAGAAGGAGTGACGCAGACAAAAAGAAACCGACAACGTCCACTGAACCATGCACTCTCCTCCCACCATTTACGCTTCAACATGCCTTCACTGACTTATAGTGGTCAGGTACTATCTCAGAATAAAATGTAGTTTACTGCTAAAAATTGTTTTGTTCTTCACTTGTGATTAACTGTCTGGCTGAAGGGTAATTTTTAAGCCACAAGTGTTTCAAAGAAACTGCACCCTGTCAATGAATGTGGTGTCTGATCTGAGCTGCAATACAACATAAGGCTTTGCAAGACTAATTTGTGAACCTCATTCATTAGTGAGGGACTCCTAGTAAAAATCACACTGATGACAGTAGTTACAGTTTGAGACAAACTTTGTTTCACAGTGCGTCATCATGTTTGTTATTGATGGCACTGGACACTGCCATTTTGATAGATTTGCTGATCAGTTATCACCAGCTGGCTAAGTCATGAGGTAGTAGAAACATTGTGAGTTAGGTAGTCTGTATACTTGACAGTTACTGCCATCTCAGATGTTTCACTCAGGACAAGAATCACTTGTTATTTTTAGATATATTTGCTTTATGATGGCAAAAAGTTATGGGCCAAAAATATACGAACACATAACGTGTATAGATTCAAATAAAACCTTGGATTTTTTTTTCTATATTGATTTGTGTAATTATTTGAAACCCCCCCCCCCCAATCTACAACTATTAAAAAATTAACTGTCTAGGCAGTGTCATGAAAAATGACATAGAAATCAAGACACATAGAAATAGCAAAAAATGTCTTCCAGAAACTAAATAAGGAAAAAGTGCTGAACTGCTATGTAATGTCTGATCACCTATATGGCAGTGAAAGCTGGATAATTTTTACATAGATGAAAAGATTGAAAGCAGCAGATACGATTGAGAATATCATGGGCTGGACATGTGAACAATGAGGAAATTTTAAGGAAAATACAAAGAAATATATTTTTAATTGTTGGGGTGGAGACAACTGAAATTTATGGGACGCATCCTGAAGAAAGAGAATTTGCAGGCAAGGTGGGAAATAATGACCTATTTAAGGGGTTTGCATGAATAGAACATTGACAAATATGGATGATAAAGAGTCAACGGTGAATTAAAGTAATAAAAAAAACCTCAGTAAATTGTGGAGAACCTTGTCTGAAAGGACATGTCACATAAAAGAAGAAACTGCAACAGCCTGAATGATTCATATTCTAAATTGTTGTGTATTTCTGACATTAAGTATTGTTAACCTTTTCAGTATTTCCAGAAACTTCTTGAATGTTCTGATCAATAATCTCTACTTTAAGCTCAGATGATCAATGAAAAAAACTTTGTAAAGTTTAAAAGATGAGTAAATTATTCAAAAATGTTTTTGTCTCGAGTTTTTTTATTGTACTTTTGCCATGTTAAGAGTTTATGTATGACATGAAAGTTTTAAAACAAAAAAACTTTTAAAAAGCAGAATATTGGCGTATTGACCCTATATTTGTTTATTTTTATTTACTTTTTTTTTTTTTTTTTTTTCTTTTCAGGTAAGTACCTTTCAGTTCTCTATTGATGACCTTGAGGTTTTTTTTTCTTCTTCCCCTGGTATACATTCTGAATATTTCTGTTCAGTAAGTACAACATAAGTTTTATTCTTATTTATTTATTTTTCTCTCCCCCCACTCAAACTCCTACTTAACCAATGCTTCTTACTATTGTACTTGCTTTTATTTTTCTTTGTCAAACACAGAATCTTTCAAAGAGCCTACACATGAAAAAGCCTAATTTTTCTCTTGACTCATTGGAAAAAAATTATTTCATGGCAACACAATACAAGGTGAAATTACTTGGGTTATATCAAGAAAAATCTGCACAAATTGATTGCTTCGAAAGTCTTTCTAAATCTTTCTAAATACTGAAATAATTTTGTAAACAGTTTAACATCTTCAGATATTTACACTTAATCTAATTGTAGTTAATCCAGTAGAAGCAATGAATCAATCATTATGTGGATGGATTGAAGTTGTAGTAGGAATTTTACAAGTATTCCGTATCCCATGAGATTTAACCAATATTTGAAAATTTCTATCATTTTGCTTTTTCTAATGGTGAAGATTTTGTCACCTATTTGGTATTTCTCAGTGTTATAGAAGAGGTTGAGGATTTTCTTTTTTTTTTTTTAAATGTTTCTTGTCAAGTAAACCTGTTATATGCTGGGGAATATATATATATATATATATATATATATATATATATATATATAATAATGTCAATCTGTGACTTGGTTTCATGCAATAACAATCATCAGGTGAATATAATATGAAACCAATAGCCAATACTATTTGTGTGTGTATAATTTAAAGAAAAACACATCACTTTAAGGCTCCATTGTTATAATTTATTTCACCAGAGATTTTATTTTTCTCTGGATCTTCAGACTTTCTGGGTGAAAAAATGAATTTAAAATTTACACTTTTGAAGGGCAGTATTAAGCTTATATAAGGTGACATAGAGAGTGGTGAGAGATATGGTCGAAATTAGAGAGGGAGGGGAGAGTTTTAAAATTTATTTTTATTACAATACTTAATATTGAGGAGGAGGTGGATGAGGATCAGACATTGACCTATTTAATCAATCAACTCATCGGAAATGATATGGGGGGAAAAAAAGAAAAAAAGGAGGGAAGTAAAGAGATAAGAAATAAGAGGTGGACATAGGGTTTTGAAGGAAGGAGAGGGGGTGGTATAGCTTGATGTTTGGGCAATTTATAAAAACACAGATTTTAACGTTTGATAGTAATTTAAATGTTTGAATACTCCACAAATAAACTAGATTGAATACTTGATAGTAATTTAAATATTTAACTTCTCCACAAATAAATTAGGAATTTAATATAAACTGAATATTATATTAATAAACAAATATAAAAATATATAAAAAAAAAAAAGTTACTAATAGTAATACTTCAATATTGTGAATGACGGTTAGGGTAAAATCTTTTTTAGTTAGTCTAGTTCATCAATTTAATCAGAAGCTATTTTTAAATGAGTAATATTTCTTAATTAAAGTTTAAGATTCAAATTAAAATGAAGTAAGATTTGAAGGTAATAATAAAAGAATTTACTGTTTTTACATACACACACCTCGTACATATTTATGTAAATACACATATGCATATCTTTGTATACATGCACAATTACATATATAACCACATACACATGTATCGATATACATCGGTATACAAGCACATACCTACACAAATATTTACATATACATATTTCCACATGCATCCATTTTAACCCTAGAACACTAACCATGGGTATGTAGTACCCAGCACAAATTTTCCTATATTAATTACATTTTTCAGTACTTGATTTTCTTACCTAAATGTTTTTCAGTTCCTGTTAATGTTAACTCAAAGTACAAAGTTTGAAGTGCCTGCATGTAAAATATTTCAAATAAAGAGTTATATTTAATATTTTGTTGATATTTTCAAAATCTGGCATGACGGTTAGTAGTGGTGTAACTTTAATTTGATGGTTAGTGGTCTAGGGTTAAACATATTTAAATTTTCTCTTAAATTTTACAGTTAACATTAGATAGTGAATTAAGTGTGTGTGTATGTATATATATATATTTTCCCCAGTTGTTTTTTAATGTATGACGATCCAGAAGCTCAGTTCATAGAACCAAACATCCAAACTACTCGGGTGATTTGTTTATTGTGGTGAAGGTTTGTGCAGAACCAACCACACTGTTCAAAAGAGCCAAATACAGAGAACTGGTGCACAATGTTCCACAAGGTTCCTAAATGACCCACCTCTGTTTTTGAGTTCAGAGTTGTCCTCTTAGATTGGTTAGGCACAGATGTGGCACATGGCCATGCAAATGCACACATGAACACAAACTATACAGAAAAAAAAGAACTTACACCAATGGTAAATGCATAAAAAAATATAACCAGTAAATTGCTGATACCCCCTGAAGAGTGGATGAACAGGTCCACCTATGAAACTCTGGAGTTGGATGCTGAAGGTAACATCAATCAGCTAAGTGACAAACTTTTACTTGTATTAATTATATATCTGTGTGTGTGTGTAGTGAATCCTTTATTCAAAGATTCCTCCTAGAAATATAGAACTGCAGATGTTACTGAACCTAACATTTTTTTTTTCCTATGTATACATTTCTGTAATAAAGTTCAATTTATAAATTAGTAACAATATAAAGTTAATAGTAATAACTAATAAAATAGAACAATCACAATGGACTTAATAAGTTATATGGTGAATAAAGGATTTGTTATCATAGATCTTGTCAACAGGATTGGCACAAGAAATTTTCATTTTTTTTTTTTTTCTTTTTAAAACTTAATGAACACCTGTTAAATCAAATAGCTTAAATTCAATGTAGCCACCTTTTTGATCTTAAATCTCTAATTTCTATTCATCTTAAAGTTTGAAGATTTCCCTGAGGCCACTGAAGCACAGAAAAGTAACTCCTTTCTTTTAGCATGCAAGATAATTTGGTTGTGGAGGCTGATTGTGATTATTGTAAATTACATAAGTAATTTGTGTTAACATTGGGGTATAAATTGACAAATTTTTAATCTTTTCTTTTTTTTGTTCTGATTTCAAGTTAACGCTAATGTTTGTCAAAAGTTGCCATCTTTGTTTACCAAATGGCTCATTTTGCAGTCATTGTACACTTTTTACTGCAACTGATCATATTTTGTAAATTTACATTTTGTAAATTTATTAAATGAATCACAAAATGTGTTGGAAATTATTTATTTTTTAAACTTTTCACCCCAAGCAAGGCAGGAGTGCCACTAGCACACAAAGGGTTACAGAAAATAGGAGCAGGAATAAAGAGATGTGAAAGAGGAAAGGATGAAGAGAAGGATGGGGAATAGATCAAGACATCTGGAGATGTTGATTGACATTGCATTTGAATAGTTGGAGATTATAGCTATCAGGGAAGCAAGTAAGAGGAAGGGAGTTCCACAGACAAGAAGTGTAGGATATGAAGCTATTGGAGTAGAAGAGATGGCTAAATTTAACCGTTTCAACAGTGGGACTGAGAGTTGTCTTCCGAAGTTTGTGGTGCATGACAAGTTTTAGGTGGCTTCATCTACTTTGTCTGATTTTCTCGCAAAAAGACTAGCATTATTTACACACATTTCACTTGTGTTTTTACTTTTTCAGTGATAAAAAATGAAATTTTATACATTAGAATTTATTTAATATTTTCATATTTTCTTCTGTTATTTATTTATTTATTTTTAAATCTTCAGTGCATTTTCCCTTTCTTCAAGACATGTTTAAAAAAATATTTTAAAATAATAATTAATCCACAAATATAGATATTGTGATACTCTGGTAGAAAATTAGTGGTGTACCTGTATTATCACCCTTGGATTCACAACCCTAACAGATTATCTATTTCTCCGAACCAACATAATCCATGTAATAACAATTCAATCATACACTTCTGGCTCATTAATTATGCTTTTCTCTTTTGTTCTACATCATTGACTGTGAGACTTTTATGAAACTATCATTAAATCGATAGAACTGCAGCAACCGCGTCATTGTAAACAATTAAGTGACTTTGTGTCACAATGTCACTTGTTGCTGTCTTGCAATCATGGGAAATTCAAATGCTTGCTAATAATTTGTCCAGATTAATTTTCTGGACAATCAGATATCAGAAAATTGGTGATGCACCTGTAATAATCATCTTAAGTCAATTGAAGTGGTTCACTAAATATGACTTTCAGTTGGGTATATTAGTAGTAGTAGCTTATTCATGTTTTAATTTGTTTATTCCAATTTGGGAATAAATTGACCTTGTCTTTTGAGGGGAAAGATATTTTTATTTTATATTTTTTTAATTTCATTTCACACACACACACACACACACACACACACACACACACACACACACACACACACATATATATAGCTTTTGCTATCTCTATGTGCATTTTATTCCTTTCATACACTTTCTTTCTGTGTCTAATTAAACAGACACTAAATTCTTTTTATAATCTGTGAACAGTTTCCAGTTGAGTCAGTGTATATTCACATGTCAAATAAAATATAATGCAGCAACAGTTTATACAACAGTAATGATTATTCTCAACAGTCTTAAATTAAATTTGTAATTCATCATTTGCATCAATGGTTATTAATCGACACTGTGGTATTCATTTCTTTAAAATTCACTTTTCTTATTTACCTCAATGCCCTGTCAAATCTATTCACTGAAACACAGATTTTGCTAATGAATATTTGTACCAACTTTTAGAAGTTTTTGGAAACTTTCCAATTTTCATCAATTTCATCTACAGAATTCCTAATTTTATATCCAATCTTACTTTTTGAGAACTGTTTTACAAGTTTAAAATGTTAACATATCACAATTTGTTGTATATTATTAAGGATAATTAAATAAAAATAAATACTGTATTTGTTATCTCCCTTGAATACATGTGAGAATAATATAATAATAATAATAATAGTGAGCTATTTGTTTCTGAGTTCACTCATTTATAGTAGCTAGCTAATCCCTATTGCAGACATCTGCTCAGACACTTGTTTCAACATCCACACAGAGCATATACTGTAACTATGCTGAGCACACTAGTTACAGTTGCTTGGAGAAATGAACAAGGTTAGTACACTCAAATTTTTGCTCATGATTACTTGTGACTTTGAGCTAGCACAACTGTTTATGGTTTCCAAACAGTTCTGTCTAACCAATTTCACTCACAAGGCTTGAGTCAACTCATGGTCTGATATTCAGATACTTCTCAACAGGAGGCTTGTCTCCTTTGGTCATTAATACCAAAAAGTCACTTGCTTGACAAATCTGACTATAGTAAGAAAAGAACCTTGGCTCAACATGTGTCCTTGCATGTATAAAAGTCTTGTTAACCATATCAACTACTCTCTTGATAGAACTGCAAGAGCCCTGTGGGTGGCAGAAGATAAAATCTAACCCATAGCCTTAGCTTTCATGATAATCTTATAAACCATCAATTTACCATAAAGCTATGTTCATCTAACCATTTCATGTATGGAAAAGTATGAAATGGTGTTTTTGTGCATGTTCATTGGGAGGGTGGTGGGTAATAACTACTTATATTGTTTTCTGACTGAATGTTAAGAATAGAACCAGGAAAGAATTAACAGAAGAGTTTAAAAAACAAAAAAGATATTTATGAAATAGGCAGGAAATTTAAAAAAAAAAAAAAAAAATGGAAAGGCGGGGAAACACTTTTTTTTTTTTTCCTTTTTGTTGGAGAATAAATAATGGAATGATTTGCCATTGGTGTAGATGAGAAAACCACTTGTAACAAGGAAGAAAAGTTAAAATATCCTAAATGAATTAAAGCCCAAAATATTGTAAAAAAGAAAGGAAGTGATTCGTTAGAGATGTAATTACATCGAATTAACAAGACAAAATATTGAGGCTTGTCCTCAAATTGTTTCCTCTTTACTTCTTTAAAATTTTTTGGCTATGGCATCCCTGTTACATTTTTTACTTGCTTTCTGGTCCAGGAGATGAAAATGCAGTCTTGGATACAACGTAAGTTCAGTTAAATCCTTGTTTATTGACATGATAAATATGACCTGTTCTAAATTAAAATGATTGAATGAAAATGTGTGTATGTTGATATGACTGAGAGCTTGAGTGTATTAGTGTTGTTCAAACTGCTGATCTTGACAGATTATGTGCCCTCTCCCAGAAACTCTACCTAAGGTCCACTCAGCATTGTTGCAATATAAAACAAAGGTGGATATTGAACAAACAAATATGTCTAAGCAGGTATCTATGGTAGAGATTGGATAGCTGTCTTAGCAGTTTGGTATGATTGGAAAACGAGAGTAACCAGCCATTTTATATATATATAGGAATCGGAGAGCCAAGTTTGAATTCCAGTCAGATCCATTACATTCACTTGTGTTCTAATACCCTTGGGAAAGATATGAATCCTCTTCTCCTCCTCCCAGCAATGGGTAAATAGCAGGACTGACTGAGTTCTATAACCTTGGATGGTAGCCAGTCTAGGAGAAGGAAAAAAACTCTGAATTCAAAACTGGCCTGGAGATGGTTGGGTTCTGTCAGGCTATCTTGCTCAAGAATCAACACTTCTGCATAGGGTCACGGGATAAAAAGTGTGTGTGTGTGTGTGTTTATATATATATATATATATAAATATAAACATTCTTCTTGCTGCCTAAATATATCTTTACAGGCACACACACACACAGAGTAAATACATCATATTTTTTTAAGATGTGATATTAAAAAAAAAATAAGTAAAGAACCACAAAATTAGCCTTAATCTCTCTCTCGGAACACAATAAAGCATATATAATTAAAATGGGTTATATATGCTATGCAAGTCAATGAGAAATTAACCAATAATTCTCAGTAGAACAAGAAGCCAGGTTACTGTAAAATGAAGTTCAGCTGACCTTTTGCTAACCTGTGGTATATGAAATATAAAAAGCTTCATTTCAGCTGGACAAAGTGGATAAATCGGTTATTAAAGCATGTTGCACAAAAGATCTTACAAAAATGGTTGACTGGAGAATGTAGCCTAACAAATAATGCTGCTTTTTTTCAGGATAAGGGAAATTGAATTTCTTCAAAGTCAGCTGCTACTACTGTGGATCCCTGTTATCTATTGTCTATGAAAGTTGCACTGGAAACCAAATTTATTGATCACAGTAGTCATCCTAACTTTATTTGAAATCAATAAATGATCAATTCAAACAGCTACAAAATAATGCTGATCGTTGCCAAATGATAATTTTTGTTTGTAATTTATCTTTTTAAAGAATTAAAGTTGAAAAAGGATATTTTGAAGTGGAAATTAAATGAAAAATATTCAAAATAATTTCATTTTACTACCCCATAATAGTAAAAGAACTGCCTCAACAGTAAGAAGATAGAATGCATGACTATCAGTAAAAGAAACAGAATTAAATGTTATGCATTGGAGATGTTAAAATCAAGGCAGTAAATATTTGTACAATTTGGCTAGTGTTGTAATGAACAACAGAAAGTCTGACACAGAAATCCAAAGTCACATAAGGATAGTGAAAGTGTTTTTCAGAAACTAAACAAAGAATTAAGAGATATGAAAATTTTGTTAAAAACAAAAGTACTGAACTGCTTTGTAATCACCTACATATTTACAAACAAAGAATTGTACCAAATAACTGATACAACACCACTTGGGGGACTATCAACAGCAGCAACAACTAAAATGGATAGCACACATAACACTAAGAGAAAATCTTGACATAATCAAGAAACTGACATTCCACATCACTTCCAATATAAGGTTCAGAAGAGAACCCCCAATGATACTGGAAAGAGCAATAACAGCTACTGGACTTTCAAAATCTATTTTTTTTCTGAAAAATTGTTTCAATAGAAAGATTTTATAAATTTCAACTGGTCTATGAATGCCAAATGTTTTCTTGTAGGGAAACTTAATATTAATATCCCCATATGACTGAATGCTAGACAGTCTCTTTACTGATGAAGAAGAGACTTGAAGCAACTAGGGAGGTGCTTCTATCAATAAATGCTTAGAATACCATGGAATAAACATGTGGGCAACAAAGAAGTTCTCAGCAATATAGGATCAAGAAAGTTAAAATGAGAAAGAGACAATTGAAATATTGAGGAAATAGGACAGAGAATTTACCACACACATGGCCTACAGAAAATCAGGAAGAGCAAGAAAATCAGTGTTGGGAGGAATCAACTAGCAACGAGTTTAATGGGTTTGTGTGAATGGGTGGCAGAACAAAAGGGGACGGTAATGGATAAAAAATTACTTGCACAAGTAAAAGACAGAAAGTTGTGGAGAGCCATGATAGTTTACATTTTGAAAAGACTTGGTAATCATTGTTCAGCATCAAGTGTGTGTGTATATATATATATATATATATATATATATATATATATATATATATTAGATGTGGTTTACAAAATCAGATTGAAAGGGATAACAGAAAGATTAGAAATGTATGCTCCTCTTAATCATAGAGATCTCCATGGCACAAATCAGTGGTTCACTCAATTCCCCCTGCCAATCATAGCATATATATATATATATATATATATATATATATATATATATATATATATATATATATATATATGAGAGACAGAGACTTTTTTTCCAGTACCCTAAATTAGAAAATTCTGCCTTTACACTTGCGTGGTTAGGTTTGTTAGGCAATCCCTTTGTATGAAGACAAGGACTAAAATACTGAGTTTGAATAATTTTTTTTTTTTTTTTTGCACCTCAATTCTGTAAATTTAAATTTCACTGAAGCAACAAAAAATCTGTAGTTATGTGTCTCCAATGTACTGAGAATTAGTTTCAGAATGATTAGGATGTAAACCTTATCTTTATTGAAATTTTTGAGATGACTAATTAATATATATACCTTGCTATTGAGATCTGCAAGCTCATCTTGGTGGTTATACAAGTAAAATTTTGGAGGTTATACCCCCTAGACATTTTCAAGTTTCGTTTGTCATACTCCGTAATCTTTTGGTTATTTTGAATTTGACCCTTTATTCAATTGACGGGGTTGGGGGTAGATTTTCATTCTGTTTTCCATGCTTAGGGGGAGATAACTCATGTTAATGATAATTTTATTCATCTTTGTGGTGTTTATTCATTTCTTCCACTAAACCAGAGTATGTAACTTTTTCAACATTACCAGTCCTAAGGATTGAACTCACAACTACCAGAGAACCAGGTATGTTTTAACCAATGCTGTAATCCACTAAGCTGTGTGTCTCATGGTATAGCAAGCAAACTGAGCATACCCATCTTGGTTGTTATACTCCTGTTTCAGCAGTTGTACTTTTTGACCTTCTTCAATTGTCTGTCTTCTACTTGGTAAACTTGGAATTTTGAACTAAACACTTCATTCAGTCTATAGTGGCTGATTTGATTGTTCTAATTCTGCTTTCTATACTCGGAATATTCTATATCGGTTAATATTGATGGGTCTTATTCACCTTTTGTGTCATTTGTTCATTTTTTTTCTTCTACTTTGTGACTTCTTATTACTACCAAACCCAGGAATAATAGCTATAAGGTTTTTACTATAATTTTATGTATAAAATTTAAAGAAAAAATGTTTAGTGAAATTTACATTTGAAGTCGGTACTGAATTTATATATCGGTTCTATTGAGCAGTCAATGAATTTATCAACCCAGAGTTTTGGAATTAAAAGTAACAATGAAGTTGAACTAGTGCTGGGACTTGTGGGGTGGAAGAGAGAAAATAAACTTTGTTTGATATTTTTAAATTGTCTGCTGAAAGATCTTTTAACCATCAACAAAAAAGAAAAAGTCAAGCTCTTTGCAATGTATAACCTGTTGCAAATCATTATCGATAGATTTTATTTCTTGACAAATGATATCTCCTTTAAAAAAAAAAAAAAAAAATCTAGTGTGCCTGGAGTGGATCTTGTACAATTTTCACTCCTACCTCCCAAGCTATCATATTTATTCTGTCAAAGTTTCCATCTCTTTAACTACATCCAATGTATTGGTATTATGGATAGGTCAGTAACTGAAGTCAGTCTCTCTTTGGCTGGGACTCAGTTTCTAAAATGACTTTCTTACTGTACACATTCCAGATATTTTCCATTTTGTTCCTTCTAATTTTGCTGATAAAATAAAATTTGAGATATTGCTACTTTCATGTACATCCACTTTTCCTTGACATGTATATTTTAATGCAAATCAGAATGAACAGGGCTTTCTTTCTAGAGGTTGCTCTGTTTCTCTGTCCATATCTTTTGTTACAATGCAAACATATAAAATTAACAAGTCCATCCCACTCTGATTTGAACATCCAATCTTGGAGGTAAGCTAGCATGTGTTCTGCTGCTTGAACAACATAGAAAAATGAATTTACAAATATTAAATCCGAATGCACAGACACTACACTGATCCTCAGGGAAACCACCAATCAACAGATAAATAATCTCAGTGTGTTTAACAGTTCGTGATAATATAAAGATGAAAGTAATTCTGAACAATGTATTAATAAATTAAATTTCTTCATTTTGTTAGTTGTATTTATTAATAGTTTGGCAATCATATTACATAGAGGATGTAAATAAATCTAAGGAAAAAAAAATCTTTTATAGGTAATCATTATATTATTAACAACTGAGACTGATTTTGCTAAATTTATACATTATCTTTGACTATGACAAAAGGTTAAGATTTGTCTTACTTTAATAATAGAGTAATGTTTAGCAAGTAATTCTTACAAATAACTGCTAAAGTCTGGCTCAGGACTATGGTCATGAGACAAGCATGAAAAGGAATGATAACCTGTTATAGGTAGATGACACACTATCGGATTCAACTGAGCTTGGCCTGCTCCAAGGTTGCGGTCATGATGCAAGCATGAGGATTACTCATTTGATTACCTGTTATAAATTGTTTAATCTGGCATAAGGCCAGGTAAGCTTAGTTTTGCACAGGGTCAGCTCATCTAAAACAGTGACTTATTTGTAGGGACAAGTCAAAGAAATAAAATAGAAAGAGATGAAGTAAGTATTAGGTAACCACCAGTTCTGTGCCAAATGACTCCAGTTTAAAGTTTCTCCACTATTAACTCTAAATTTAACAGAGAATCTAATCTCTTCCAAGTCTGTTAATTCAATTAGTTTCTTTTATTATCTTATTTCATGTCTTCAGGCATTAAACACTTGCCAATCTTCCGTACTTGAAGCTGGAGCATGTAGACTTGTGGTTGGCAAAGGGAAGAGAGAAAACTTGTCCCAAGTTGAATTAAAATCTGTCTTTCTGAATGTCTGTCCTTGATTAACCTGTCCTTCCACTTTAAGGTTTTCATTATTTTCTTCTGAAATCATCTATTACCTGCAGGGACTTTTTTTTCTCTCACCTTTATATAGGCTGTCATTTTTCTTCTGTCTTGTCTGCTTTCATTGCTAGTAATGTAATTGTGATAAGGTATAGAAATGTTGAAAGAGTTAAGCCTCTTAAGTATCTATCTTGGTGCAGTGACGAGCATGCTTCTCTTGTCATCCACTGTCTGTCCAGTTACTGAAGGTGGCATTAATTTGGTCTCATGCCAAAACTGGTACAGACTAACAAGAAACAAACTTTAGTAAATAAATTTCCAAGATCATACAAGTCTTTCATTAAAAAAAGAAGAGTTTTCTCGTTATAAATATTTGCTTTACTTTGATAGAAGACAGAAGATGAAAGTAACTTTGAAAAATAAAACTGTAGATTATGTGATTTCTGAGATTGTGTTATTTAATGAATTATTTGATAGCCTTGTATGGTGTTGATGAAATTATTTATGCATGAACTGGCACTTCTCCCTTAGATTAGTGTTGTGTGTTCAATTTTGATCAATGGATCAATTTTGTGTCCCATCTCTCTGACTAGTATCAAAATGTGGTATCTGTTCTTCTCTGCTGCATTACACAGTACTGTGGAATATTAGTACTGGTACTGTGCTTGTTTTTGTAATGATGTGGGCCTGCAGCAGCACTTCTTTCATTGCACCAACAAGGGAGGATTCAAGACGATTCTGATACTAGCATGACATTAGTGACAAGAACTGGCTAAATTTTTCTCCTATATTATTCAGTCTTGTAACATCTTTGTTTTGATTACTGCTTCAGCTAGACAGTCTAAGTAGCTCAGGCATAGTAAAGAAGTGGTGAAAAGGTGATGGATTTTTTTTTTTTTCCTTACTATAAATGTGGAATATTTTCACGGATATCTCTGGGTATTCAGGAAAACAGAACAGGTTTCATTCTTAGAGACAAAATATAAGGAATGGTGTAAAGCAGAGGTTTGCAATTGGGTAAAATTTTAGGATTTCATTAGGAAAATAGTTTGGCAGATTCAAATCATAGGTCATTCTGTGAACTACAATTCTACAAGACACCTTAATAATGGAAGGAAGAAGTGTTTTTTAAAAACCTGGTGAAGAGGGTGCATAAGATGATGGTGCAAAAAGATTGAGAATCATTATTACAGCATTTTTGCCTGTAAAAGAAACACTCAGGACCAAAGAAGCAAAATGGTTTTCAAAATCAAGACATTCATGCAAGTTTGTATCATTTAATATTGCATATTCTTTCTTTATAAATATAGCAAATTGAACAACACATATTCATTAGGAAGGACATGCTGAAAAAGGGATGTGTGTGAATGCACTGTTACTACACTTAGTATTTACTTGTCACCCGAGTAAGGTCAATTTTATGTGGTGAGACTTAAGGCATGCACCTGGGTAAAGTTCAAAATGACAAATAATATAGTTGTCCTATTCTCTCTGTACATTTAAATTAATTTCTGACTGTTGATAACCTTTCTTTTCATTTTTTTTTCTTTCTCCAAGACATGTAAAATTGCCTGCCAAGAATTTCTCAAGTATATTTTTAATGAAATATTGTTTCAAATATCAGTCATTTCATATTGAAACCTTTTTAAAATAATTTACCTTCAAAATAGTTAATTTATTACTGCAAAAATCTTTGAAATAATATTAGTCATTAAACAACAATAAGAAAAGCTGAAACCTTGTGCTCAGATACCATTTAAACACATTGAGGATTTTTATTATTTTTCTCTTTATCAAATAGAGGAATTTTATCAGTGGGCAGCAAGTTTTTCTACCGTTTTTATTCCTCTTTCAACCTCTTCCCAGCCCATGCCAAGGTATGAGGTACATCCTGCATGCCCTCATTTGCCATGTCTCTATATATAATCATCAGAAACTTTTGCTGTATTAATTTAATGCAAATGGTGATATCATGGTTTACATAAATCATAATGGGGGTCTGTCTGGAAAGATATACAGCCAATTGATATTAACAAGAAAACTGGTTTACCTAGAGCAATGGTACCTCAGTTCTCTTCAAAGTTCACCTTTTATTCTCTCACACTAATTGCCGTAACCCTTCCATTTTTATTTATTTTTTTATTTTTTTTTTAATAAATCCTCTTTCAGGATTATCATTGTATTTTACTTAATCCTATCCAGGTTTTTTCAATGCTAATGTTAGCTCTTTAACTAAATCCAGAAGAGGAGATTATTAGTAGATCTGGGTCATGCAGTGTTTTGCAAAAAACCAACAAAAAAAAACATGCATGTGATTTGAAAAATATACTCACTCATTCACTGTGAATGCAAAGTCTCGATTGAGTAACCTCGTGGGAGAGTATCTGTTCAAGTATAAAAAGTAAGGTATCTCTGGTTGTGAAGGTATTCAAAATGACCAAGTGTGTTCCAGTTAGATAAAGAATAGAAATAAAAAAGTAAAAAAATCTTTATTTTTTAATCAACATCAGAAATTATACAAATTTTCTAAAGTTGAAATTTCAATTCTACAACCACAGGTTATCTTCAAAAACAGTTGGCACCTGCTTAAATTAGTGGATGTCTGGTTGATATAATGGATTGCAACTTGGGATGAGAAATTGGAAAGCTAAGTTTGAGTTCTAGTCAGGTTTATTACAATCACTTGCTTGCAAATACCCTTGGGAAATGTATGAATCCATCTTCTCCCTAAACTATGGGTTAAATAGTAGGACATATATCTGGAAAAAAATCATTGTTATTCTCCAAAAACTTGTAATGCAATATTCACTTGCTGAGACAAAAGAATTATTCTTACAATCCAAAATCTGTTTTGGCTTGAAGTAACCCACAAAAGGTTGTTAAGCTGTGTGTGTGTGTGTGTGTGTGTGTGTGTGTTTAAATCACTGTTTAAGATACATTTTTTAATGATCTGAACATGATCCCAGTGATAATTTGATAATTCTGGCTTCTTACATTTTCTAAATTGGAATGGCTTATTTCAATTAGGCTATTATGTTGTATTGCCAAATCTGAAAAAGAAATATAAAGTTTTTGGAGTATATAACTACAATATTGATACTCTGATCAAATGGATTAAAAAAAAATTTTTTTTAATCCCTCATAGAGAAAATTACTGGAGATAGAACAGTATTTCATTATGAAAGGTTTTTTTTTTTTTTTTAATACTAAAATTATCTACAATTTGATTTTAAGGTCCACCACTGTTCACTTTATTGTAGTATTTATTTTGTGTGCATATACTTTTTGGAAATCATTGAAACAGGTCCTTGCAAAATAACCATTATTTAATCTTATTGAAGCAATATTTTTGATTGTTGACCAGTGTCTTCATCTTTACTGTTTTGATAACATCTTGGTCGGAACCACAAAAATACGAAGACAAGTCTTAAGTAATTGATCAAATAATATTTTTGCTTTCTAGAAAATCCTGTGACATTCAAAATAGAAAACATTTGTCTTGAGAAGCTCTTGAAGACAGTCATGTTGCAATGATACAAAGATTTGAGGAGCTTTTTTTCTTCTCTTTTATTTCTTGTACTCATGAATTGGAAATAAAATATCTATTCTGCTTTTTTCAGTATCGAAACTGAGGCCTACAAAGCTCCTCATGGCTGACAATAGAAACTTAACAAGGACTTGTGTGTGTGTGTGCGAAGAAGGATCTTTATATGCATAAATAAAACTGTACATCTGTTTGTAAGGAGCAGAAAGTGCAGTGTAAAAATGTGCAAGAGAAACTTGTATGTATGCCTGAATTACATGCATATTTACAAATGTCAAACACAAGATTTGTATGCGTATTAGTAAAGATGTTTTGCATGAAAGAATATGAATGTCTCGGTGAATATATATACTGTTGTGGGCATGGTTGAGAGCATTACATGTGAAGAGTGTGTGAAAAAGTTGTGGGTGGGTAAATTACTTTTCATGGGAAGTGTGTGTAATATATATATATATATATATATATATAAAGATGTGGAGATTCTCTAAATTTCATCTGCTTAGCAGTCACTCAATTTATTCTTTCTTCTGCACTGCACCTGTTTACTGTAAAATTTATCTGCATGCTTGAAGCACCATGAGCAAGATGAATCCATTTTCTCTGTCTTGTCTAATTTATCCTCCCCCCCCCCTCTGTTTGCAATCATTTATATCCTCACTATTTTCAATGTAATTATTATTGTAACTACACAAAATAAAAAAAGAAATAATAATACGAAACAAGCTTTTGAACCATTTGCCTACCTTCCATTCGCAATGCACTTATCGGCTCTACATGAGAATTAATGAGAATTGTGCTCTGATAAAATAAAGAACTCCACTAATCTGGTATTTGTATAGCAATATCATAAATTCTATACTGATATCACAAGAATTATCTAACTTTGTTGGTTCAGCTTGTCTGTATTTTATTTCTTATAAACTTATTGCATAACAATGAAAATGGGGAAAGAATGGATATGGACTAAACTAGGTCTGGTACAAGAAAAAGATATTGGGCACTCAGTGAGGTTCAAACTAATGAAAATAGTGAACTGTAAGATTTGCTGGTTGACATTTGTTCTATAACTGGAATCTGTTTAAGATAATAGCAAGAGTTAATCTGAAGATGTCATTTTACAAATCAGTTTTATTTACTGAATTTGCTGGTATGTAAGACCTCTTGCCCAATTTACAATTAAAATTAGAGTATTATGGAGTTAGGTTAGGTACAAGTACTGAAAGTCTACAGTAAGCATTAGACTACCACCTACCCTAAATTTGTAAGGCACAGATTTTTCAGGGGGCAGAGATCCTCTATGCTATCAAATAGCTGAGTTGCTTATCAGTACTCATCAATGCCTTCATTATGAGTTTCATACCTTTTGCATTCATTACATTTATATGTACTTACAATATCTATAATTTTTAATTACATATTTCCCTTGATTACTGAAAAGAATGATGGCTTTGGCTCAGTAGTTATTGCAAGGGACAATTATTTCAGAAATCTTAGGTTTCATTTATGATTCTGCTGAGTTCAATGTTAGTTATGTAACTGATAATTATAAACTGAAATAAAATTGATGCAGTTAAGTCAGATGGGCAGTTCATGGGCGAACTGCATTTTAAAATAACTTTGGTTATGAGATATTTTTAGATTTATTTTTAAGTTATTTTATGCTGTTGATAAGTTTTATTACACTAAATCCAAACTTGCAAGGATGTACACTTTTCTCTAAGCATAATACCTGTCAAAAATGACAAGATTATATATGGTCTAGCACTTCTACCTTAGATCAGATTAAGCATTCTGGCTGAGATCAAAGTGTAATAACTGTTTTTTTTTTTCTTTTCCTCCAGTTTTACCCTTATCCCAGTTTAGAACATTGTCACTGTGTTTCTGTCTTTGAGTAGTTTTCAGATTACCACTGAGGGGAAAACTTGTCCTGGGAATTCCAACCATGTGACAATATCTTGCCCTTTGCTCCAGAGATGAAGGGTTGGAGTATTGTGATGACTCTCTGACAGTAGTCACAGTGACTGGTCAATTTTTACTTTCTTGTATTGCATCCTTCCACTGTAGGGTAGATTGAAGTCAATAAATATGGGATCAGTCTAGTATCTATGCCCCTGTAAGAAATGTTACACCACACACACTATATATATATATATATATATATATATATATATATATATAGTTTTAAGGTATGCTATATTTATGGGATAAATTGCTCAATATCAGAGATAGAGTATATGTAAATATAGAAGTGAACACTGAAGTCAACACTCAGAGGATGAAAAAAAGATATAATTATCTTCCCAGACCAAAACAATCAGAAGTCACCTCAAAATTTTTACTATGTTACTTAAAAATCAAAAACCCGAAATGGATAAATAAAAATATATAAAATAAAATAAATAAAAGACAAGTAAAATAAATTAATCCCAATAAATAATTAAACAAATTAACAAACTACTCCTGCCAAAATAATCGTTAGAATAGAGTACCCAAAATGCACCACTGACTCATATACATGAATAGTTGAGAAAAAATACAACACATGTGGCCTGATGATTGCGTTTAGCATGAAACTGTCGGCCTCTGAGTGTTGACTTCAATGTTCACGTGTGTGTGTGTGTGTGTGTGTGTGTATATATATATATATATATATATATATATATGTGTGTGTGTCTTGTGTATCTTTTGCTTCTGTTTGTTGAGTGTTATCAAGTTAACATTATTTACTTCAATCTGCCTTTTCACAAGACCACATTTAAATTGCCGGGTGATATTGTTCCGGTGGTCTGCTGGAGGAAGCAAGAGATACACAACACACTACAAAGGAATACCACCTCTGAACAACTTAACATCAGTACACAAAAGGTTATTTGTGAGTATAAATGGATTCTGTTAAAAATTAGCAGACATAATTTATGTCAATCAGACGGTAATTTATTCAATCAGACATGCCTAAAAGAGAATTTGCTACCTAAATACACACACACGCACACATATATATAATTTTGTTTGTCTCACCTACTTTTCACCATACAATTTAGCTATAACATGGTGCTGCCTCTGTCCTATGGTAGTTGCTGCATTTAGCATGGGAAATACGTATGCAAATGCAATAACTATTATGAGACGGGAATAGTATTTTTTAGGAATGTAAAAAGAGGAAGGCAGATTGACCTGGAAGCAGAAAATATGCCACTGTGATATTTTAAGATCAATGTGTTGTACATGTTTTCTCCCAGTAAGCCAAATAGAAATAGTTTTCTCATTTTTCCATTTCGGTATTAAACAAATCTTGATGCCAGTTTAACCACTCTGAAGGCAATAATCCAGAAAATTATTAACTTTTGTATATGACTGTCTCCTCGTCACCTACTCTGCTCATCAAAAAAAAATTAATCTTTTTGGGTATCATATTCTGTATGAAAGTCAAATGAACTAGGAGGGGAAAATAAAAAATTATCCACGCTCTTATGGCAAAAATTGCAGATAATTTTTGAATTTCCCTCGTACTTTCAGCATGAATCTAAGGGGGCTGTCTTTGTTCTAACAGCCTTATGCAAGTGCAGAAATGTGCAACTGACAAAATACTCCCCACCCTGAGAAAGTGGTGACAAGTTGGCATCACTTTATAAGTGCTAAAAATGCCAGAAATTATTCTTTTGAAAAGAATTAAGTACCCATGCTGACTCATTTCTATTTTTTTTAATTTTTTTTATTTTAATACAGGAATGGATACCCAAAAAGATGAGTAGGGTTGTTGAGGAATGAAACTTGTCATCTTCAAATGAAGAAATAAATTTCAGAACATAATTTCCAAAATCTTTTTTCTTTTTTTTTTTTTTTTTGCAATAATTACTCTAAAGAGAAAATATTATTTATATATTTAACATAAAAGCTGTTTATAATTTTAAATGCATATAAATGGTATTCTGGATAAAAATGTATTCTCCAGTCGATTTTGTGGTTAAAAAGAACTGTTTAACTGCTTATGATGCTTTCTTGTTAAAATATAGGAGAAAACCAAGTCTTTTCAGAAATGACATATGATTGGTCTTTTATAGCAAAGTGTAGCAACCAAAGGACTTTTGTTTAGGTTTTAATATGCATGACAAAAGTTATTTTTGCAATAGACACACATTTGAGCTCCCTGAATGATAAATGATTACAGGATTGGTGCTAGGCCCTCCTCACCCCCCCCCCCTTCTACTACATGTTGACTTCAAAGTTTCCTAACCTCTATGGAAACATGGAGGTGGGGTGGTTCAGCGCATTTTTTTAAATTACAAAAAATCAAGGAATTACACAATTTAAATGAAAATTTCAATACATATTCATCAATTATTTACTTTTATAATCAATGTTTTTTTTTAATTTAATTTTTTATTTTTTTTTATTTAAAAAATCTGAGAAAATGTTGTTCTTTTTGTATTAACCAACAATATTTCCATGACTAAATTTTACTTGAAAAAATTTTTTTACATTTCCATAAAGATTAATCACCAAATCATCTCTGCTGGAAAAAAAAAAAAAATTAAAAAGGATTCCAACACAACACAAATGGTATTGTCTTAAAAATTTGTTTTAAAAACAGTATTTCAGTTTTTAGGGAAAATTTTCATGTATTGAAATCTTTAAACATTTTTAGTTTTTAAGTTATCATTTCTTGCATCATGCATTTACATAGAAATGTAAAAAATAGGGAATAGAAATTTTATTCTAATTATTAGTCGTGAACTTCTGGTTAGTAGGGTTAGTAAAAAATAAATCGGATCGTCATTAGTGGATGATCTCTGAATAAAAAATGATTTTACCAAGATATATTATCCTCTGAGTTGATTTAAAAGAACTCTTCAGAAAGAAAATTACAATTTAAAAAAAATAAGTTCTACTGAAATTAGCACTTCTTGTTGGTGGTTTTTGCATAGTACACTCCATACAGGCCACATAGATACATGATGTATATTAATAGTTGATGACTGACAATGTAACATCAGTTTAAAAATAATTTAAAAAAAGGGTGGATCATCATAAAACAGTGCTGAAAAAACAAATGGGAGAGGCCACAATGGGGCCCCAAACCCGTTAGGGGTGAGACACACTGGCCCTGAATGATCACATTGCTCAGGGCTACTAATTTGAATAGTGTCTGCTGTTCAACTGTTAACTAAATTTATGTAATGCCTGAAATAAATTCTCAGTGGGAAGTGAAAGAATTTAATTAAAAAAAAAAAAAAAGACTTTGGGTTGGAGATATTCTCGCTAAGCCTTTCTTTTGAATTTTTCGTTTCTTCATTTACTTCTGCTGTAGACCATTGAAAGTTTGCTTGAAATCATTACATGGTTTATATATTTAGTTTGTTTCATGTTTTTAGTTTGTGTGTTTCATCTGTTCAATTGTTGTTTAGAATATTCCAAGAAAAAAACCTTGAGAGTGCAACCAGATTAATTGACCATTGTTGTCGATCACAGGGTTAAAGTACAAAGAATTTCAATAAGCCTTTTCCATTATTTATTTGTTTTCCAGAATTAGTGAGATCCCTGGAGTTATATTTTTATTTTTTTTAATTTCAGGTACAAATTTAGTGAACTTAACATATTTGTTTCTCACATATTCAAGCATGGACTTTCATGTTAATTTTGATGTATGAGTTCTGAACAGTAGGTGACCTACAAAGATGATTATTGTGTTGAAAGTTTGTTTAGAACAAGTTTGTGGAAGAACTAATGAGAAAGAAATGGGACACCGTTTGGCACAATATCTTCAAACAGCCCTCCTCAGATTTGAATCCAGTATTTTCTTTCTTATACATTGGCTGTCACTCAAGGCAGGAGAGATGCTAAGGTTAATCTGTGAAGTCAGTTGCCATGGTCAAATACAAAATAAGTAACAGAACTGTCAAACAAACAGAATTGACAAAGTTTGCAATAAAAAGAAAAGAACAGGGCAAAAAATAATATAAAGCAAGCAAACGATATATGCAAAGCAAATTAACCATAATAAGGCAAAGCAATAGTAATATGGCAAAAAGTTCACAAACTAAAAATTGCAGTTGACACATAAAAAGTTTGAGCAAGTGAATGCAGTGTTCTGGCTTCACAAGACAGACCGGGACTGAGTTGGTTGAAACCGAGAACTGGCCTATTTTATTGGCTATGAAAAAAATCTCAGCATGCATTTGTGTGGTTTTTGCTGATAAAATGGGGAGTGGAAAGTTTTGCAGTCATTTCTATTGATTTGAAACCAATGTTGTATTGGGTTAATAGATGCAAGAGTCATCACAATGGTAGTCACCATCTGCATGCTGGTATGCAAGTGAGAGTAGAGGCCTGTATTAACACCCAAGGAGGATAGTGTATTAATCTAGTGTCTGAGTCTCTCTTATTTTGTATCTTGTGCATATATTAATCTATACATGTGATAATTTATTATAACCAAGCTATATTATGTTTACATTCAATCTCTAGTGAATTGAGGCTTATGGATATATTGCGTTGAAACAGCAGTTCTTATCTGATCACCTAAGTTAAGCAACATTGTATCTGGTCAGTACCTTGATGGGTGACCACTCGAGAATACCAGATGCTGTAAGCTTGGATGTGTGGGTGATGTATTGGATAACAACTCGGTGAGAAATTGGAGATCCAAGTTCAAATTCCAGTCAGATTCATTATATTCACTTATGTGCAAATACGCTTGGGAAAGGTATGCATCCACTTCTTCCTGCTATGGGTTAAATAGTAAGACATGTATCAAAATTATTATCTCCAAAAATTATTACAATCAAAAATTATGTTTTGACCTTAATTACCCTTAAAATGGTTAAATTGTAAAATCAATTAATCTAGTGAATTGAAATACATACATTTGAGTTTCAAATAGACTGGGCGGCTGGGATAAAGCGTGGCTGGAATTCTTTTCGTAATTTTCTGGAATTTTTAGTAATGAAATGCTTTTTCCTCGAATACCTGCAATCTAAATTAACAGACAGGAAGAACTTTCCTGAATATTTAATAAAAGGGGTGATTGGAATAAGTATATAACGGTGGATTATTCTCCAAAAAAGAATAATTGTCTTGACCTGTCTTTTTGAAACTCAAAGATATTCAGGATCTTGCAATTTCATTTTCCATGTGTATATGTTTATTTGTTTAATTTTTTTAAAATTAGCATATTTTAATAAAAACCTGGAGGAGTTTTTTTTTTAAAAAAACAATTTTTACTATTTGTTCTCAGTTAAGTAACAAACTGAAATCCATTTCTTTCCTTATTAAACTCTTAGTTATTTAATTGGATTGGAATTGATAATTACTTGAGTGCCAACTTTTTTCCATTCTTCACGTTTGCAATTTGATACCCAAAATTTTTTACCATTAGCTTGCCACATAAAGTTGAAAGTTTACCTTTCATTAACCAATGTCGAGGTTGACAATGGGTTTGATATCTATTTATTGTTATTACTGCCTGAGCAATAAGACAGGCAAACCACTCTCTCATATATTCTTTTCTTGCACAACCATTATGACATGGCTGTAACAAGGCATCAAAATATGTGTCTGTTATATTTGTTGATCTTCTGGGAATGTTGTACAATATCTTTACTTAATCCACAGTGATTGGCATTCTTATATTCCAATTAAATGAAGATTTTTCTTCATTGTTCTTAGGTTACTGAAAGAAAATGACATTTGAGGAAGTCAAAGTACAGCAGCTGAAAAATAGACAGGATTTGGAAATATATTGAAATAAGTTAGCAAAAAGTAACAAAAAGATAATCTCAAAAATTCAATTAAAGATGGAAGGGCTTGTTTGACATTAAATGATCTCATAAAGATTGATAGGTCGTTAAACATTAAACAAAGATGGAAGGGAAAGGTACTGCAGCTAAAATAGCATGATGCACATGGAAAGTGAATCAAAATAGAAATATTAAAAATGGATTAAAACCAAATCTCTTTAACTCTTTAGAAATTGCTTTGTTTACATTGCCAATACAAAATTGAGCGTATATGGGCTTTTAAGAAAATCTGAACAAAAGGGTTTGCATTCTTTAAATGGGAAAACACAACCCTGTTGGGTTGTGATGTTCTTTGTGGCTGAGGGGTATACAGAACACTGGATCAAATGCTAGTTTCTCCTACAAAGAGGGATACAGGTTTGAATCTTGCTGGAGAGCATATTTTAAGTTTTCTTGAGTGAACAGGCCAGAAGACATAATGCATTCTGTTCTGTGGGGAAAAAATGTGATGGCTATTTCAAAAACAGGTATTCACTAGAAATAACAATTTGAAGTAATAAAAATATTGGATTAAAAACAAATTCATTAACTATTTAGATATATTGTTCTATGATTTTAGTCAAATGACTTCCTTGTATGTCCAGCCAAAAAGATATTTGTCTGCATAACTTAAAGTGCTTTTCCTTGTCGAAGACTTGGGCTTGGAATCTTTTCTATAAAAACACTCTGTTGACGAAGTTATGAGAACTGATGACTTTGCAATATTTCTTTTCATTCCTCCTCTCAGATCTGCACATCTGTTGATACTTAAATAAAAACTGAAGACTAAGGTTGCTTCCTTCCTGTGTAATGACAATCATCTTGGAGGTTTGTTTTTTTTTTATATGAAGAAGTGCTGTTGAAAATAATCCAACCTAGCTCTCTCCCAAGTAAAGTACAAAACCTGAGTAGTTGAAAGTGATTTTTGTATTACTGGAACTTGGAACATGATAAACTTACAAGGAAGTGTTTCATAACTTAAACGAAAAAAACAAAAAACAAAACAGTAATCTCCAATCTTGACTCTTAGTGAAATGCTATGTTTTGGGAATTCTTCTGTTTAATACTTGGGCAAAACTGATAACTCACTTGTTATACAGTGATGCCACTCATTTTTTTTTCTGGATTATGTTAATGATTTTACCAGACCAATTGGGGTCAAGTAAATAATAATTCATTTATGCATCACTGACCTTCCCCCTCTAACACCAACCAGGACTGGCACTCTTTTCTTCTCATATATCGTTTTAATACTCATTGACATCTTTAAAATATCTGCAGCATAAAACTTCAGTAATTTCGCTGTTTTTTCAAATCAAAACTATTGACAATAACTATGAAAAAAGGTTAAGTTTAACATAAACAACTTTAGAGTATTTGACTATTTCTTTCTGTACGTTGTAAATCTAACCAGTATAGACCCCCAAATAATTTTTTTTATCTATGGAAAATTTATCTCACATGTGCTAACTACAGTTAAGGTCTCTTCTTCTCTCTCTCTTTTTATTTTTTATACAACTGTTATCTACCTGATGCTTATCACTAATATTTTTATCTTGCTTCTAAATCCTGTGCAGATTTATGTGGAAGTTGAATAAGGTAAAAAAAAAATTATACCTCAAAGAAAATTAAGTAACATCTGTAGCCTCCCCATAAACTAACCAGGTAGTAGTCAGAATTCAAATATCTTGTTTGTCCAGACAAATAGAGGTGCCATGATGTTAGTTGCTGGGTAGTGTCACACCACCCACCCATCATAGAAATCAATAATAAAAAAAAAATATCCATCACCATATTTGGCAAACACTTGCAACTACTGGCTATGACAGATATTTATCCTACCTCCACTCTACCTTATAGTTAAAGTCAGGTTGTTGCACTGTTCTTTGATTGTAATCTGATGTATAATTTAAAAAAAAATGCTTACAGTACCAAACATGGCCTGTTATTAGAATTATTATTTAACCTAACTAACCTTATGGAAAAGATGTAAGATAAACTAAGGTCACTATATCAAATCAAGGAGGAGAGAAAAAATTTTTTGTAAAGCATAAAATAAAAATAATTTACAGCAATAGACAAAAACAAGAGAAAAGACAAATGTATTTTTAGTAGACCATAAATGGTTATGGCTGCCTCACACTGTTCATTGTTATGTCTACTTTAATAATTCAATTATTTATTCATGTAGAAAACAAATTATAGTTCATAGGCAACCTTTCAGTTAATCTGATTTTAACTCTGTGACTTGGCCTTTTGCCAAACTAAGCAAAGGTTTGTAACTACATAAAATCCTAAAGGATGAAATGAATTGATTTTTGTTGGTAATCAATATTGGAATAACAAACAAAAATTATATTGAATTTTGTTACGTATTTCAATTTGTTCACATTCTTAGATCATTAGCTTACAAATTCTAAAAGACAACAAACTAACAAAAAAAAAAAATGTTGATATTAGTAGAGAAAAAACAAGACATTGTAGGTAATTTTGCTAAAATTAAATTTTAACTTTTTTTTTTTTTAAGCAGGGGATAGGGAGGCCGTAATTTGTTTGGTTTAAACCAAAATCTAGTAATGATATATGGATACAAGAAGAAATATGCAATATTATTAAAATTAGTCTTTGTTAATCAAATGTTAATGAAAAACTTTGTTCATCCTTTAAAATTTCAGTTATAATTTTCTTTTCTTTTTTTTTTCTTTTTTTAGATTAGAAGGATTTTTGACTACTTTGTCTTCCATTTTAATTTCACTTTGTTTTTATCACAGCAATTCTGACATTCTACTGAGTTAACTGTCATTTGTAAACATTAGAAATAAAGAATAAGATTTTGGCAAATTCTTTATTTATTCATGGCCATAATGGCAGCCTTGCTTGTAATGAAAAGCCACTAAAGTGAATATGAAAGGAATAAAAAAAAAAAAAAAACTTTGTTTAGCACTTTAGAATTAATATATTGAAGCTTTTCTTTTTTTTCTTTTTTCTGTATCCTAAATAAAATGTTTTCTTAACATTCCTTTAACCACTTGAGACCAGGATGTTATTGTGATATCAGCAAAACAAATCCGTCAGCTGCCCCAGGACAATGATTGTTTTCAATGCCTCCATTACCATCTCCGCATTATCTTGAATCGGTCAGCATCAAATTCAGTTTTTTGTGTTAGAAATAAAAAGGGATAAAAACCTATCTCATCAGCCAGTTCTTGACAAAGAAATTTCTTTCAACATGTCTGCTAATCATTTAGTAACTTTATCAAAATAAAACTATAATGTCTGACACTTGTTATCCAGTCAAGGGAAATAACTCAATTTGCTTTAAGAATATTGTTCAAATACTGGAACATCTTTATATAATTCCTGTTAGTAAGATTTCAGCCAGTCCATTCTTCCAGAATGAAACAATTGGCTTCAATCCATTTCCAAACTCTTAATGCCCAGATGATTCAAAATTATCCTTTCGGGTAGGAGAGGCTCATCAACTTAGCTAAGGAAAAGAAACCATATTGAGGAGACGCTGAAAAGTTCTTGCTCTGATCAAGAGGGGATAAAAAAAATCTGTCTGCTCACATATTGGTAAGTTGGCTTGTCTGAGAACTTTTCAGCATCTCATTGTGTTGAAATTTGGATGAGCTAAAGCATCTGTAACTGATTTAGATTAAAGTTTATTCTATTACTCTCAAGATATGTATCTATGCCACTGATTGACCAAGAGTACAAATGTTCAATTCTTAATGAAAGTTAAATTCACTACAATTGTATATATTCTTTAATGATAATAATTAGAAGTTGGCTAATTAAGAATGCGTTAACAAAAGAACTAATCAGGACGGTGGATATGTTTGATTGCCACAGGTTTGTGGGGGCCCACATAGAGGTGAACGCATTTTTTATGGTTCATACTCTTGCAAACCCTACTTTATATGAGTATGTGGTGTAAAATGGTAACTGAATGTTCAGGATCCTTTGGACAAACTTGGATAACATTTGTTTTCTTTTACTGAATGCACACAAAAAATAGTACAAAGATTTTTACCAGAAAATTTTCTTTAATGCATTTTTTTTCTCGTCAAATATTGATAAAACACAGAAAAAAAGTTGAGGCTCTACCTAAAATGCTTGTTATGGTTTTGATTTCTGAGTTGTCCTTCTAGATTGGTTGACAACCACAACTACAAAGGCTAGTCTGCCCTGCTATTTAACCCATAGCTGGGTGAGGGAGAAGAAAAGTTCATACCTTTCCCATGGGTATTTGTGCATAAGTAAATGTAATAAACTCAACTAGAATTCACTCAGCTTTCTGATTTCTCATTTGAAACCGCTATCCATTGCATCACCCACACACCCTTATCTCTCTTGCTATATATATATATATATATATATATATATATATATATATGGGAGAAAAGTGCTCAGTATATAGTATTTGTAGATATAAACAAGATAATTGGAACATAGTAATTAAACTGTATGGTGACTATCAGTTTTATATCTTCATATGGTCTTCAGGCCATGGTCTGAAAACATGTGTGAGATAGGAGAGATAAGTCCAGTCTGTCCACAATGATTGCATTCATCACTAACCAATCACAATCCATTTTTTCCCAGTTTTCACTATGCAACATTGAACATGAAAGCTGAAATTTGCTCAGATGAATTTTAGGCAAAAATTATAAAAGTTTACATACATTGAACTTATTTGGTAATAATTCTTCTAATTTTTTAGGTTTTTATTTGAGTTGTCGGATCCCTAAAATACTTAATTTGCCCACTTCTCTCTAGGTGACCTGATCCTTTCCCCAGTATAAAATGTGCATAATGGGCAGGGCTTTGTAAATGTTAATGGCTGCAAAATGAAACTTGGTTAAGAAAAATAATTTTAAAAAAATAAATTAAATATTTAAAATATTTTCATTTAGACATTGACAAAAAGCATCAATTATAACATCGAATAAAACTAATAATAATGATAAAAAAAAAGTGGATTGACGCAATGTGATGGAAAGCAACAATAAGGAGGCGGAGTAAAATTTTATTAATAAAATAATGATAGTGATAAAAGCAAAGGTTGACAAAAGATGCTAAAATCTGCTTTATTTGTCATCTCTGTCCAGATTTCCATGGCCTAGACAAAAGTAAATGATTATGTAAATGCATGTCTTCAAAGTAATTCTTTGCTTTTTTTCTAAAGTCAAGCTGCAGAGGTAATTATGTGGATTTGTTTATTAGTTATGTACTTGTGGTTAACATCTGTTGAACAACATTAATATTATACAGAGCCCATTTGTAAATTACATGGTTGATAAACTTGTCAGAATAATGACATTCATCTAGCAGGGTCATTAGATAGTGTCTGAGATTAAAAAAAAAAGAATTTGAAAATTTTCATTAGCAGTTAATTTTTTTTTTTCTTTTTGCTAATTTAAAAAAAAAAAGAAATTTAGTTTATTTTAGTTGCTTGGTGGGTTTGTGGTTTTTGTTGCTCAACAGAGCTTGGAACAATTGCAAAAATAAACAAAAAATATATGGGTTTTTTTCTTTTACACTGAAAAGTAATTTTTTTATAAATAATTCTGAAGTTTAGATTTTTTTATTTTTTATTTTTTTCAACATCATAATCAGAACTCATTTGGTGAGGATTGTATTCTTCACACTAACAATATCCTGCAAGATAAGCTTGATGATGAGTGATCTGTAGTGGGTGCCAGTTCCCTAATGCTCACAACTGAATAGAATATACAGAGTTTTTGGTTGTTTACTACTGAGGTGGTTTTGGTTTGGGATAGCTATCTTCAAAGTGTCAAACTACTTTTGAATATGGTGCTCATGTTGTATAAACCATAGATCCCTTGAATCTTTTTATATAGACCCCTTATGGACAGACTGTGGCAGTTTAGTATTATTTTCTTTGACTCTTCTGTCTTGGCTTTTGGAAACTGATGTTTTATGTTTGCAATGGAGCTGATAGTTTTACTTTAGTTTACTAATGTTATCAAAAATGTGTTTGTAAAATTTATATTTTTAGTTTTTACTATTACATTTTCACATGTTGATCTTGAAATATCTTTTTTTTATATTGTTTTACTCTTTAATGGCGTCTGTCTGTCTTCACCTTTCAACTTTGTAAATATCTCAAAATAGTCAATAGTAATACCATACGATGTTACTCATAGGTTAATTGTGGCACCCAGTGAAGACCAAATTCACTGTTTATGTGTAATGATCTGTGAATCCAGCTTGCTAACAGTTACCCCATGGCAAGGCACTTAGATTTATTTGTAAAATAATATTGTTGGTTTTTGGTTTTCAATTTAAGAAAATGTCTTAAGTATTTTCCTTTTATTTCTATAAAGAAAAATGCCATTAACCAAATCGGATTTGTTATGCTAATTTGAGGGAAATGAATGTTTTCTTGGAAAATGGCTTTGTACTTGAGCAAAATAAAATAAAAAAAAAAGACTATATTATATTGGATAGAATATGACCCGCTTTTTCCCACCAAATATTAGAATTTCATAAATTCGTAATGAATGCATACAAAGCAACTGGTTTTGAACCGAGTCAGATAAGGGACATAAATTAAGTTCTAGTGACATTAAATGTACAATTCAACAGTTTTGTAATATTCCCTGCTGAAATGAGGTTCAGGCACCATATGCCCCCAAATGTGCTAGTTTTTCATTAGAGAGAAATAGAGGTGTAATGGGGCAAATTATAAGCAAGTCTTTGTTTCATACATAAAATGAACAAAACAAGAAAGAAAAAAAAATGAATACTGTAAATGATTTTTTTTCTTTTATAAAATTAACCCCATTTAATTGTGAAATTGAATAATAAATGGTAACCATTTTGTCTTTGGAACTTAAAGCTCACTAATCTTGTTCCCAGGACATAGTGGAATTGTTTCCTGAAATATGTTTGATAATTCCCAAAATTATGGTGCTTTGTTGTCCTCAAAATCCTGGGTCAATCAATAAAAGGTGTATATATGGAAAATAATTTCTCTGACCTCACGTCAGGCACATGACACTTTTATGTGAGATAACTTTACCAAAATATCATCTCCAAAGTTTGTTATTCTTTAAATTAATAAATTATAGCATTACATGACAATTACAATTGAACCTTCTTTCCTTTCACTAATGTAAATTGGTCTGTCATGTTTTCACTATTGTTCTTTCTGCACTCAGCAGGGCAAGATCAGAGTTTGACGTGATCTATTGATTCTTTTGCCTTGTAATTTATTTAATTAGTTGAATTATCTGACACTCGTGTTCATCAAACACATTTTATGTATGATTTTTTTTTTTCTCTCTGTTCTCTGTGGATGGCTTGTCTGATTCTGATAGGAACTGATGAGTAGTGGACAGAGCACCTGCCACAGCTAACATAATTCCTTGACCAAAAATATCCATGAGTATGTCTGGTAAATTTTCTGATTTACCACCGATCTGATATGAAAAGATAAATAAAAAATTTTGTGGCATGTAAGAAGCACTTGAAATTTAGCTTGAAATCTATTGGAAAGAAAATACATTTAGTGAACATTGAAGTCAACACTCAGAGGCAACACTGTTTCATTCTCACTTTTATATTTACACATTCTCTGTCTCTGATATTAAGCACTTTATCCCATAAATATAGCATACCTTAAAACTATTTTTGTTTATATATATATATATATATATATATATATATATATATAGTAATGGATTATTATTAATCCAACAGATTTTTTATCACTTTAAACATTATTTTTAGTGGAGACTCATATTTAAGTCGATGCACTATTTAGTTATTAAATAGTTGTCTACCAGTCTGAATGTTTGAGAAATCTTATTAAAGAAAAATCTGCAATCTCCGGCAGGATTCAGTCCCCCCCCGTAAACAAAGAAATTTTACTAAAGAAACTAATGAATTTTTATTAATCTGACTGATTTTTTTTTTTATCACTTATATTTGAGGCAAATTAATAAAAATCCATTAGTTTTGTTAGAAAAATTGCTTTATTTACGTTTGGATATGTGGATATGAAAAATTTCAGAAAAGCACAATTTCAACATTGCCTCATTTGTCTGGTTCTCTGTAGCTCAGTTGGTTAGTGTTCCAGATCTAACAGTAGCTTCCTCTGCTCTGGGGACACAGGTTTGAATCCTGCTGGAGAGCCCAAATATTTTCTTTAATAAAACTACTTGAACATTCAGGCCAGCAGATGAAAATAAATAAACACTTTAATAAATAAATGGAGCCTCTACTCAAATATGATTATCCACTAAAAATAACATTTAAAGTTATATAATGATTTTCTTACTTTCTAGTATACATTGACCAACCACTATTTCTATTCTAGTTTCATGTATTTGCATTCAGTTGACAACTGTTTTTTTGTGAAATTGGCATTTTTATAGATCGAGGTGTTTCAAGATGTTACAAGGGTAGCTGATGATAAGGGAAATGCCAATGAATCACCCACCATTACTTGGGGGTAAGGAACCCAAGCATAAGAATCAAAACATGCCGAGAAAATGCTCCATATATGTTTAGATGCACATTTGAATGAAGACCAATGAAAATTCCTTCAGATATTGAAAACTATTTCCCATGGTTTTGAACCATTTATTCTAGTTTTCAGGCAGAGGTTGAACATAAATTGTCTAATGAAGACATGATACATTTAGAAACTGCCAAAGAAATACAAGATATATCTATAAACACAATCTTATTAACTCACCAAAAAATTCTTTGATAATAATTTATGAAAGCCAAAAGTGCCAGCATGGCAGAAGTGACCCATTACTCACATGTGCCATGAAGCATGAAAAGGATATCTATTATATCAAAGTTTGGTCTAGTTAACTGGCCATTAACTGCAACTGATTTTCGACCAGCTGTCCTTGATCCCTGAATCTGAAAGGGGTCTTTAGAGTATGGATCTAGACTTCTGTGACCTTAGTCATAAAAAGAAAAACAACAAAACTTGTACACACTGTTCCTGTTAAAGAACTATAATCACCACCATCACTTAGGATTGATGTTGAGAATATCTGTATGTATGGATTCATTTATGAGTGTATATCCATTTACTACTTTCAGTGTCACATCTGTAAATCATGAGAGCGGGGTGCTTAAAGAGACACTTAAATATCTACCAACATCAGACAGAAGGAGGCTAACACAGCAGTGAAGCTCTTTTGCAGTATTTGTTGACTGCTTTTTTTAAAAGGTTGTCTGGGCTTAAAAGCCATTTGCTTTCTCACGCAAGGGAAAAGCAAAAACAATATACTAGAATTGGTCAAGCTTGGCTGGAGCTGTGAGCTATTATATATGTGTAAAAGAAATTATGTAAAAATAGATATATCAGACTGATATTGGGTAAGTGAATGACAAAAAAAAAAAAAATTCTTAGTGATTCTCCAGTATCCTAGTTATTTTCTATATGTTAAGAAGAAAGCTTACAAAATCCACGAAAATGAAAAACAAAAAACACAAATTTTTATTATGTAATTAGTTTTATCAAGCTTATTTAAGTGATACAAAGCTGAATGTGAGAGGTAAAGTTAAATAACTAGAGATATTGAATGTTAAAATTTAAATTTAAAGACCATCTTCAATGTTTTGATGTAAACAGTAACTAGTATTTGTTGTCTTTGTCACCCCCTACACCCTCCCCATCTCTCTCTTTTTATATATATATATATATATATATATATATATATATATATATATATATATATATATATAGTGTGTGTATTTAAGAACATTTTTTCATTGATGCATGTTTCATTAAATAATATAGACAAGTTTTGTCTGTTTATTTTATGTAAATTCCTTTTATATTGTCTGATAAGCTTAATAACATTATCATTGAAAGACAAAAGAAAATCACCATATTGATACATGTTTTATAATCCTATCTAAGCTTTCGGCCATTATCAAAGATGACAATTACATTTCAACATATTAAACAATACATGGACAAAACAATAATGATAGTCTGTTTTTATTGAATGAAAGATTTCCAAGCAACAACAAACTTGTGTATACAAGATGCAGAAGCGAAAATTGCACCACAGCTTGTGACGTCATACATGACCACGCGAGAGTGAAAATGAGAAGTATTAAGTATGGGAACTTAAAATAGACAAAACTTGTCTATATTATTTAATGAAATATATATATATATAGAGAGAGAGAGAAAATAAATGGATTCTCCTGTTCAGAACAACAGATGAGGGTTCAGTAAATTCAAAGTTTTTACTGAACAACTTGCAGAATTGAATTGTTTAAAGTTGCCAGTGCCCTGCATTGCATACTTTCCATCATAGCACTGTGCCTTGTACTGGGGCACTGTGTGCAACATGTTAGAGGATGCTACTTTCTTACTTCTCATTTGGTCTTAGACATTTGACCTATTGTAATATTATATAAATGTATTGCAAATTATTTTTGCAATATATATTAAGATAATTTGTAATGCATTTCTATAATAATCTGCATTAAATTTTTCATCCGTCTCTCTCTCTTTCCTCAAAATGTGTATTGTATGTAGTTGAACTGTTGTCAGCACATAAAGTAGAATTAGAGAGCAATTTTGGATTTAGTCTGTTGTGATGGCTTCACACTAATGCCTTTGGGAAAGACATGAACCAAGCCATTGTCCTTCTAGCTATGAAATAAATAGCAGAGTTACTTGAATTTCATAATTCTGAAATACAGTCAGTCTAAGAGGACCTTTTTCAATTGTAAACTGGATAAAGTAGCAGGAAATACTTCACTGTTTTTCCTAAAAACTTATGGCAAAGAGAAGATGTGGAGACATGATTGCCTGCAATATCAAGTAACATGGCATTTTAGAAAGTGGGATGTAATCATGAGTGTAAGAAAGTTTCAGCATTTGTTTAATGCCTATGATATCACATATTTCAACCAAGTTTATTACATCCACTTTTGTACAAATACTCTTGAGAAAGGTATGAGTCCCTCTCTTCTATGGGTTAAATAGAACGGCTGACTGGGCCTTGTGATAGCAATCAGTCTAGAATTCAAAACCACCCTGAATATGGATAGGCTACATCAGGCTATGTTGCTACAGACACATCACAGCTGCAACACATGGGTTACAGGACTTGTGACACAATGACATCACAGCTTGCATAAATAACTTATTTAAGTAGATCTTTAATCATCTATCCAGATAGGGACTTGAACAATGAGGATTTTGTTAATTTTATTTTAAAGTATAAAAGGTACAGAACATAAATATATCTTGAAAAAAATGAAGACATGCTTAAATTAACTGTCAAAGGCAAACAGGTGTTATGGTTCCTCTCAAGTGGCTAGTAAAATTATTTTTGTTCTGGATTGCAGGTGGTTAGACAATCCATCTTTTAACTACTTTAATCTTATAACTAAATACCTCGTCTTAAATGTAAAATAGTATAAATTATAATAAAAGAATGATGGCTTCAATAAACTTTTAATGAAAGTACAAATAAGATTTAAAGGTAATTTTGTTGATTCGTTTTTAATCATTAGTACTTTCAATGATTGACTTAGTATGTACTTACTTATTTATTTATTTTTTTTTTTTTTTTCCTTTTCTTTCCTTAATTTTTTCTTTTGCTTTGTGTTTCATTCTCTCTCCCTCTTTCTTTTTTCTTTTCTTTCTTTTAATCTAGCAGCTGTTACTGCTACTAAAACAAGTTTGGTGTTGGGTGTTGACTCAAGAAATTTGAAATTGGGCTTGTTAGAATTATTGTTGACAACAGAATGCGATTAAAACCCTGACAACAGATACTAACTGATATTGTAAAAGATTTCTAAAAGTTTCATAAAAATTAAATCAGCTTAAAATAAAAAAACAGTTGAGAGTATTTTACTAAATTTATTCTCTTGACATAGGTGTCAATTGGTATTTGGGAGTAAAATGGTTGATTTAGAATATCTTACATGGCAACCCTGTTACATGAACACCATTGTGTAATGATGCAATCTTTTTATATAGGGACATAACATTGGGGTTACATAAAAATTGTCTGACACAATTTACGCTTTACTGAATATAAATGAACAAATGATCTAATGCTTCAGGGTGAAGATAAACAAATAACCCGTTTTCATCTTCCTTCAGCTGATACCGAAGCCTGTTGGAAACCTTTTATAAAGTGTTTCAGTCTCATGGGAAAAAACGTATTTATAATAAGTTTAATGAAATATGACCTTACTTTTTTTCATTTTGAATTTGTTCATCAAATACATAATCCTCCTTCCATTACCTAAGTTAACTTGTTAATGCTCTGATGATTGTAGCTTTTTGTTGTTTTTAAATTGTTGTTGCCTGCTGAGAGAAAAATACTGCTTGGTGGTCAAGTCAGTCATGCATTTCACACTAATGACATGTCAAACAAGTTGTTTTTTTTGTTTTTTTTACAGTAAGTTTTACCCTGTACAAGGCCTGGGGGCCACTCAAAGTAGTGGGTTATGTTAAGTGGTAGTATATATGGATAGGGGGGAGATAACTGTTAAATAGACTTGAATAGATTAAGATTGTAGTGATCAGGCAAACATCCTCTTGGGGATCTGTTCCACAGGACAGTGGTTCATGAGAAGAAGCTGTTAAAGCCATGATTTAAAATGCTGATTTTCTAAGCAGGCCCAATTTGATTATCATAAAACAATCTACCTGTCTCCATTTCCCTATTTCACATTTAGCCTTATGCACAACCTCAAATTTAGAATGAAAAAAAAATGCTATGTCTTTTCAGGATGTAGGCAATCAAGCTCTCCACAGCTTCCTTTTATGTATTACCTGGGACTTGCCAAGACATTTTAGGAAAGTGGATTTTTTTATTCTTTAATCCATGTTTTTGAATTTAAAGTTTTCTTCTAGATTGGTGACCACTCAATGCTAGAGAGGCCAGTTTACTTTATGAGCCATAGTTTGGTGGTGGGGGAATGTATACATGCTTTATGACAAAATATTTGGAACATTTGCATGAAAGGGTAAATTGTGAACTTACTTTGATGTCAAATATTTTTGTTTTATGGCTAGCAGATGATAGGGTTTTCTGAGTGGCACCCACTTGACCAAAGAGGAACAAGAGAACCAAAAGGAAAGCATTTGAGATGAAGTGAAAACACTGGACACTGATTATTTGTGGTTTGCTGGTCAGGCTAAGGATTGAGAAAGTCTGTTCTAGTCTAACCTTGGTGTGGTTTGGGGGGGGGCACTATCCTTTGTGTAGTTTTGATGTCACACACAGCAGCAATATATAAATGGGCAAGAAGTTGGTAGTGTGGATGAGCTGATCTGATACCAATGTAACTGAAGTTGTACCCAAGTGTCACTTAATGAACAAGAAAAAAACCTGAATAAAATACCTGTTTTATAATATTGGAAACGGGGTTCATGTTATCATTTCTTGCCTTGACCTTTATTTTCATCTTTCATTTTCTTGTGAATGTGCTGCAGGTCTTTCCCAGTTTTTGGTGAACACAGATGTGAACAAGAATCAAAACATAACTTAGGGATGTCATTGGTCCGTTAGTGAAAAGTATTAGTATTAGTGCAAAAATGAATACAGCATACTAAGATGGAACTTTAGCTTGGCTTGCCAGTCCTATTTTCTACAGTAATAACCATTATGGCACCCTCTGTATTATTAAACTATATATCTTTCTCTGTATTTTCCTGCCAGTTGCCTGGTCTTGATAAAATAGAATTTATTTCAAATTGCATGTAAGGCAGTCAGGATATTCCAACTTGAGATAAATCAAAGACAATCTTCTGACTTGACATTTAGCTGAGTATGGTACAAAATCAAGTGACGAGGAACTGCGGATTTTGTGGGTAGGGCATATCTGCTTAGAAAATCAACATTAAAGAAAAATCTTAGTTTTACCCAAGTTTAAACCTGGCATTAGAAAATTTTGAAATTGGGTTTATCATTTTCATAACGATCACTCTTTCTCAACATGTGAAAGTTGCACCAACAAATAAAGAATTCTAGTTTATAAATAAATGAAATTTAACTTCAGTTATCACACCAAACCAACATTTGTTAATATTTCTCCTCATGGGTCTATCCAGAGACTCTTTGAAATTTGATAAAATTGCTACCCTCTTATTTTGGGAGTTGACTTACAGATTGACTTGGAAGCCTATCTGTGCCTTTTAATAACTTTTAACAATTTCAATGTTTTTGTTAATAAAAAAAAGATTATTAAAAGTGTATTTGTATTAAGTTATACACATATTGGCATAGAACCACTTGTATATGAAATCTAATTTTTTTTTTTTAATCGCTTTTAAAAGATTTGTAAGCTGTCTTTTCCAGGCATATCTCCTTAATTATAAAATAAATAAAAATAGTTTGGTTTGCTTTAGCATCAGACAGTATAAAGATATTAATGTAATAATGCCAAAACAATGACAGCAATATTTAAGTAGTTTTACAATTGCATTGTATTTTAAAATATCAATGTTTTTTCTCTCTGTATTTTCTTTTTCATTAAATACTTAAACAGGTTACATTCTATTTTCCATTAAATAATTCTGGAATTTTATTACTCAACATTTTGTTCTCGGAGGTTTAATTTCTTTCTTTCTTTACCAAGTTGGAAAGGAAAAATATGAAAAAAAATAAGATCTTTTTTTTCTTTTTTCAGCCTGAATAACTTTAAATAATCTTTGTGTGGAACATTTTTTTCTTTTTTTTTTTTAATACCATGTCCCTTTATTCTCCTGTTTCTTTGTATTACTGTATTACCATGCATTCTTGGGAAATATAGCAAAGTTGTTTCCCATTGCTTTGTCTTTGACTGTTTGCCACTTAAGGCTAAAGAACCAAGTCTACTCTGCTATTTAACTTACAGCTGGGGGCAGATAGAAGATTCACTTTTTCCAAAGGGTATTTGTGCTAAAATGAATACAACAGCATTTCTGCTCAATTAAAAACTAGCAAATCACCCATAAAGAAATAACTGGATTATTTATGTAAGAATAAATTCTACAAATGTTTTTAGTATAAATGTATTTATTGCAAAAATAAATTATTAAAAAAACATGTCAATGAAATTGTGACAGCAACAGGAATATTAGTAGCTACAGTTGCCAACCTCCTGTGAAACAAGTGGAGCCCATTTTCATGTTTGTGTACTCAAAATACCACCTTTCTTTCTATTTGCTTTAACATGGCCACTGATAATGATGAAAAAAATGTCAAGATCTTTTATGTTAAAGGGCTTGATTGTTACATAATGTGTCTCCATGAAATAGATTTCTTACGGTGTTAACTAAAACCTCTGATAAAGATAACCACTAAAAAGCTAAGCTTTTTTTTTTAAAGCAGAATGGTCATTTTATTTACAGAAAGAAAAGTAGAAATATTTTTTAATTCTGTTAAAGATTTTTTTCTCTTATCTTCCAATTAGAAATCTTTAGTTCTCTTCATTTAGTAAATATAGACATTTTAGATTTACATTTAATAACAGGGATGGTCACAGCAATTTTCTGTTATCTCTGTACGTTCTATAATCCAGTGTCTATTCCTTTATTTAATGGGTCAAATTTATATAAAAAGTTGATCAAATCTTGTGAAAATTAGGTTAACTCAATATCTGTGACAGCATAGTTTGATGAAAAAAAGGCCCCAAACTTAATAAAAACAAAGTTTTATCATCCAAATGTTTATTTCTGCTAAAAGATTAAGTAATGTTTGTTTTCAATTACATTAGGTAAATTTTTAAATTTCTAATTTTCCTAAAATAACTTTTGAAAAAAGTATAATTGAATTTTACTTTTGTTTACAAATTTGTCATAAATGGCTGACATGATCGATTTTATGTAAATTTTGATGAATAAAAGAAAAAAAAGATTTTTAACTAAAATTTTGGACATGTGAGGAAAGATTAAAAAATAAAAAAAAAAAATAATCAAAAAATACTTTGGTCTTTTCTCTTAACCATTTAGATGATGAAGAAATTGTTTATCAAAGTTAAGGCCCTTTTTTTCATCAGGGTATGTTCATTTTTAGCGAAGTATTGGACATACCTACATTATTTTCATTGTTATTTTTGACATTTTAGAACATTAGAGATTTTACAAAAAGATATTGTAGATAGTTGAGGATAACTTGACTATTCTGTTTTTATAAACCAGTACATTTAAACAAAAAAAAACTACAATCTCACTTTTTTATAAATTTTTACATGTACCCAAATTTCGGAAGAGACCCTGTGAGATTTGGTGAAATGTTTGTGGTATGTAATTGAATGCATTTTACAAATCAATCAATGACTTTTACAGTAAGTTGTGGATGGGTGGAAACAAATTTCTTTAACCAAAATTTTGTAACCCACCCAAAGTCGATACCTTTATACTCATAATTTTGACATATGACACAGACGTTTATGAAGAACTGATTCTATTCCTTGACACCTGCTTAAGCTGAGAATGAAATAAAAATTCTACCTGAAAACTGTACATTTACAAGTGAGTTTAGTTTTAAAAATATTGCTTGTGAAAAACAAACTTTTATGTACATGTTTTATACATGCTTTTTAGAAAGCAAAGTCTGGTTCAAGGCTACATATTTACTGCTACATAATGTAAATGTTCAACTTGTGGTATGTTATATTTCCACTAATATATGTAACAATCTTGCCTGTAATTTGAACTTGGCCCACCGATTTCTCGTTCCAAGCCTCTAACCATTACATCACCTGCACATCCACATGACACTTTTGGAGGTTGCAGTGCCATTATTGAGGATGTACATGGTCATTTTTTATAATGGAATAAGCATTTTGATATTTACCTTGAACTGGTGTCATCAGTACAGAGGAGATAATTCTATCATAAAATGTTGACATGATATATAGTAAGAGTTTGTGTTGTAAAAATAACATACATACATACATATATATATATATATATATATATATATATATATATATATATATATATATATATATATGATTCTTATGTCTGTATATCACATCTGCAAATAGGGATCCTTATAATAACTTAAAAGGAGGTGTTATTATTATATATAAGAAAGGTATGAATCCATCACTTCTCCCCGCAAGCTATGGATAAATATCAGGACAGCTAACCTATAACCTTGAAAGGAAAACTCTGAATTCAATCTAGCCTGAAAGGTTAGCAAAAGGTGGATGAGCTTCTTATAGGAATCAACATGCAGCTTGGGAATGAAAAACTGGGGGGGGGGAGCCTGTGATTTGTAGCATCATCTGACCTGTGGCACACTGGCAATTGACCACTTTAAAACAGTTCACTTGTGAAGGTTTTTAAGTAAAAGATTTACTGAACTCTTATCTGTTGTTCTCAATGGGAGAATTTATCTATATTTATCAGTAAACTATGTATGGTCAATAATAAATTATTAGAAAATTAATAGAATTAGATTAATAATAAAGAAAAAAATTAAGTCTGTTCCCTTCAGAAATAGGAATAGGAATTATTTTTGCCTTAAAACATTCACACACTAAATATTCAAAATGCTTTTTTTCTCATAAATTTTTCATTATTTTGGGAATGTAACATTAAATTTGAAATATTTGGTCTTCTGTTGAATCTATATTTAGCCTTCAGGATAAAAGCTATATAATCAAATTAATGTGGGTCAATATGATTCTATTCAAAATGCATTCTGGGAACTGAAAGGAAACCAAATTCTCTCTCTCTCTCTCTCTCTCTCTCTCTCTCTCTATATATATATATATATATATATATATATATTCTAGCTATTAATATACATAAAATTACACAGGCTGTGACAGAAATACCTCCCAGTAATGGTAAGACATTAGTAGCAATGGTGTCTTCATCTAGCTAATGTCTTACCATTATGTGTTGGGTGTATTTCTATCACACACTGTATAATTTAATGTATATCAAGGTTAGCAGAATTTCTGGCAATTAAGGGCTTGATATTTGACTACAGCAATAATTATTGAATTGGATATTAAATTCAATACTTATCAATGTCAGCCAAGTTTAATAATTTTCTCAATCATCACTCATCAGAACTTCTGATAAAAATAATTGTATTGATTATAGAAAATCTTTCTTACAGACATTCTGTAAATCTAATCAATACAGTCATCGTTGTTGAAAACCCTGACAAGTGATAATTGAGAAAATTATGAAATTCAGTTGACATTGATGAGTATTGAACTTTATTATATTCTATTCAAAATATGTCATATTCTGAATAAGTGTTGTGGCAACGCACCAAAAATAGTGCTCTATAGTTAAAATTATTTTCAATATCCTGGTGTTGTATGATGATTGGTGATTTTCACTGTGTGTACATACTGGTCACCTTTTGTGTAACATCTCCAGTTAGTCAGTGGGGTGGGTGGGGGGTGATAAATGCCCTCAACTTCAGAGATCACCTAGTCAGAAACTTTTAGTTATGGCTGACAGTTATGACACTGTTACTGAAAATTACACACGTACACACAATAATCAACTGACTCACTTTCAGGATAAAAAACATGCTAATGTATCATTCATGTTCAGTAATACAAACTAATTTCTATTTATACTTCCTATCATGATGACACTTACCTTCAGTTATAAAAACCAACAAAACTTTGGTTATTTTATTTTTTGTGACGCATATAAAAGGGTATCTACAGACATATATATCCCACAAGTTTCAGAAACCTTTGGATAGATATGTCCTGAAAATCTCGTAAGGTTTAAGTTTTACACCTATGAGTAATGTTGGGAATATTTGTCTGTATTTTTTTTTTTTTAATGCAAATTCATCTTCCATACCAAGAAATATTAGTATGGTACGTGTGCATAAGTTTGTAACATTTATTTATTTTATTTTTTTATTTTAAGTAAGTTTTTATACTGTGTATTCATTCAAATAATTTAAAAAGAAAACTTGTGCAGCATGGCCTGGCGTTGACCGTGCTTGATTCAAAAATTGTACGACTCGTACAGCAATCGCTATCACTTAAAATATTTTTGCCCTTCCTTGCCTTTTAAGGAGTGCCCTTTGTCGTGCTGATGTTCCTACATGCCTTACTTCTTGCCTATCTCATACTGAGAATTTTTCTAAGCTCTATACTAAACATCTGTTACAAAAAAAGAACTAAACAAAATGAAGACAAAACGATCAGCTTTAAAAAAGGACTCGTAACTGGAAAAACCAAATGAAAAACGAATGTTAACAACAAATACTTTTTCACACCCAACCCAGTTCTGCGGAATCAGAATCAACGTTGAGTTTAAGCAAGCGAATGAGCCAATTGGAGCAAAGTGCCATGCAGATTTAAATTTTTCCCACTTGTGACGGATGCAGCTATTGATTTTTTAAAATTTTTTTATTTTTTTTTTTTTTTGCATGCTAGTTAACATTCGTGTCAGTTATCTGTTGGCTGTCACACTGGCCAATAGAATCTTCCTGCCTATTCGTGGCAGCCAGCTATAGGCTCTCACTCTGGCCAGTAGAAAATGGCCACAAACTACATGAAAACTCCCATAGAAGCATAAAAATCGATTATTTCCACTATCGATGGGAGTTGGGAAATGCAAAGTCGGTCTTGGCCTTTCTGCTAACTTTGTGCATGTAAATTTTGGTGCAAATCCGTTGAAAATTGCGGCCGTGCATTTGTTACACATACACACACACATCCTGCCTTTTATAGATAGAGATATATAAAGCAATTTGATGTGAGATTTTTACTATACAACTGAATGGTTGTTTAACATATTAAAATATATGGTTTGTTAGTTGTGAAAAATTTTGTTTTCAAGGTATGCCTTATGATAATTTGATTAAAATCTGAGAGATCTCACAATAGCTGTGACATCAGTGGCAGCAGAGTTGAGGTTGGTTATAATATCAATTATATATATCTTTCATGATATTTTAATTCATGTATACTACCATGGGTTGTAAGAAAGTTATAAACTTAAAATATAAAACAAGATATTGCAAAGTTATTGAGCAATGAGAACACAATGTTGGATATCATGAAAGTTGAAAGTTGCAGAGAGATCAGAAAGCAATTTAAACAAACAAAAGAACATTGGCAAGATAACACAATTTGGCTTTGAAAATGTCACCCCCCCCAAAAAAAACAAAATGATTTGTGATAAACATTAAAAATAAACAAAAGTTATTTGACAAGCAAGAAAATATTTGAAGTAAATATAACATTTCATATGCCCTCTGCTAGCTCAACATAATTACGGTAGTAGCTGATGTGTATATCATCATGCACACACATCAACTAAACTCACCTCAGGTGGAAAAATGTCAAAAAAATCACCATTACTTGTGAAGCACCAGAAAAAAATAAAGTGTGTTTAGAAATTGCTTGATAGCATGGGCAACAATAGGACTTTAGCAAAAACCCTATATCTGTTTGCCTAATCCTGGCTTACCAATTGTATAGATACCCTGCTTGCACCACATAACAAGGGACTTTGTGTTATTTAAACTGTAGCTCCAGTTTACTTTCTGCCATCACCAAAATTTGTCTCATTCCTGTCTACAATTGGCTTTGACCTTTACTTTCAGTGCAAGACTTTACTCAAATGCTACAACACACAGAAAACAAGGCTTAGATCAAGCCCCTTTGACTGTATTCTTCCATTTGCACACTTACCATTCCACTGAATAAGTGATAAATAGTTTCACAGTTGTGAGAATATACAAACATTTTTCATAATCAGAATTTTGCATATGTTCATATTGGAAGAGAGAAGTCTAGTTCACTCACATAGTATTAATAAAAAGTTTTCCATCTGTTTCTTTAAACAACCCCCTTTCTTTCCTAAAAGTACTTTCCTAAATAGACAATAAATAAGATTATCTTAATTTCCTAACAGTATTTCATCACCATACTCTTTTCTCTGAAATGAATTTGTCTACAGAGCTTCAATTGTTACCTGGAAGTGAATGATCTTTTCATTTATATATATGCTTTCTAGTATTGCCTTCAGTGATATAAAGACATTCAGAGACGATAACCAAAAGAACTGAACCAGTGTTCACATTTTCATCTCTGAAACATAACCATTATTCTCCCAGTGACACAGAAAATCTTGAGTTTCTGAAATAAACTAGATTTTTAAAATTTTTTTATGTACCTATTTGCTTATAAGAATCGTTTGATACTTTTCTTTCTGACCATTTTTTTAATTTTTGTTTTTACAACTCTTAACAGAAAGCTTTTGTTAAGGATGTCCTCTGTTGATAATGTGGCCTTTTGGAACTTTGGAATCATGATGTGTTATCTGCCTCTGTCAGGGCATACACTGATGGTGCTGTTGAATGCTAAAAATTGATGTCATTACTGAAAAAATATTTATACTTAATGCTCTGCAGAAATATCTTGTATGTTTAATTTTTTTCATATTTGTCTAACAGAATTTTGGCAAACATTATAGAAAGGTCCTTTGATATAATCCTTCAAAAATTTAATCGGAGATAAGTTGGCAACAACATTTGGATATTTTTTAATTCAGTCTGGTTTATAACTTTATAAAAGATGTTTTAGTTAAAAGTTCAAAAACTTTTCTTTCTGATTTCAAGTTTCACATATGTACCACTTGTCAGCTTCTAAAGCCATGTAGGCATCTCTCAAAGTTGGTTTCTTTGTATGCAAACTGCTTAGTCCATCTTTTTCAAGGATGCAGTCAAGTACTGATTTTTTCCCCCCTTCAGCCCACTGATTAGTGGATCATCAATTTATATAGCTTTTTATGTTATCATTAGTAACCCAGATAAATGATCAACTCTGGTGGTCCTGTCATTGTGTATGAATTTTCTTGATAAAAAAAAAAAAACACAATAGTCCTGTGTCACATGTTTATCTATCAACCAACAACTTCCAGTTTAATTTACTCTTGGGTCTGTAATAATCATCTGCCCTCCCTGCTTTTTAATTTTTGAAAAAATTCTGCCACCACTCTTATTACACCCTTTCCCCCACTTATTTATTTTTGTGGAAATTTTCTAGAAAAAAATTTAAATTCTAAGAACTTTTCAGCACTTTCATGTATATAAATAATACACATAAAACAAAAAAATATTTTAAAAAAATTAGTATTCTCTATCTCCTCCCCCAAACCTATTTTTATTTTTTTATGTATTATGACTAAATAGAGAAGAGGATAAGACTGGTTTATCAACCTTCCAAATGGGAAAGAGTTTCTCTCCCTTATAAAATTAGCATTTAATATCATGGCTTTTTGATGGTCTTGAAAACTGACCACTGATATTGATGGGCAAATAGCCAGCCAGCATTAATGTACATGTTTTTAATAGGCTGAACAAGTCAACCAAAGACAATGTAACAATTCCTTTAATAATGAATGTGTTTTTACGGGTACCTGCCTTGGAGTAATGGTTAGCAAAAGAGTCAAGCAAGCAGATCATTTGTAATTATGGAGAGTTGGATCCGCACTAGGTGCCCTCTTTGTGTTACATGTGCCAGACAAAGATAAGTTGATTGTACTGACAAGATTTATATTAATTTTTATAATTCTTACAATAACTCATTTTGTTTCCAAGTGCACTTAGTTGAAATGGATGAATTATGAAATTTTTTTTTTTTTTTTATCTCAGATATAATTTATTTCTAGCAAGAGTCTCAAGTGGAAATACTATGAAGATTGATGTTTTTTTTTACTTGGATGTGGCACTCAAAATTCAATTAAATGTCATTTTTATTTCTCTCTGAATTATTACAATTGTATATTGTCTGACATCACTCTTTATAATATTACACTGCTAATAATAAGAAAATGATGATGATAATAAAGCATGAAACAAAATGAATGATTGGCATTTTCCAAGTAGAATTAATTCTCAGTGTCCAAGACCAGATTATATGCCATATTCCCTAGAACATCTTTTAAGCCTGTTTGCCTGACAGGCTAAGATTTGCGCATCTCATTCCATTGTGTCTGAACATTAGGAATCTATCAAAGCTCTTATGTCACTGTTTGATTTTCATGTCACCTCTATTAAGTCTCTCATTTAATTAAACCTTGCAACTGAGTAATCGTTCTTTCTCCATTGTTAATACAGTTGGATTTTAACTTGTCAGATAGACAAGCTACTCACAGCTGTAAAGACTTTGATGTTTTGAATAAAGTCAAGTGGCTTATTGTGAGGATGGTCTTAACCGATTACTTTGTTACTGCTTGTACCAAATGGCCTGGCCTGTGCTACTTGATTAACTATCAACAAGTTTTTCTCTTCTCTTTTTATTACTTATTAACATTCATGTTGGAAGAAGAGCAATGTCTACTAATTCAGAATTGCTAAAATAAATTGATTGTTCTTATGCATTTGGATTCCTATAAGCTCTTGAATTCCAGGAAATTGCAATTTTTTTTCAATTTTAATGACTATCCACTGGAAGTAACAGAAATGAGAAAACTGACATTTTTAAGACTTTATATAGAATAATAATATCCAACTTCTTGGAAATCCTGACAAAAAATATTTTAAACTTGGTAAGGAATTTGAGGCTGTCATCTATAATTTTACTTATTAATGGGAAAGTTGAGGTAACAGGATAGTTGTGCATGTGTTGCTTCTGCTAGTGCAGATTTTTGAGTGTGACATGCAGGCTTTTGTTCACTGATGATGGAAATGCATCACCAATGGTGATTGCTGTGGAAAGCTTGCGATGATATCCTGTCGTGTTGTTGGTATTCTTTGTATGTATTCTATCTTCAGCAGAAACAAATAGGAACCATTAGCTTCAGAGCATTCCTTACATAGCTATCCTATGTTTGCCCATGCTGTAAAAAAATGATAGCAATATTGAAGTTTTAGGTGTTTATAAGTATAATGCAGTTCCAAAGCAACTCTCCAAGTTTGTGAGCTAATATATATATATATATATATATATATATATATATATATATATATATATATATATAGTTGGAGTGATGTGAGTTTGTGATCCTGGGTTTCATGCTCTTTGCAATCGTCAGACAAACTTGTTTGTCTGATCACAGTGTGAAACCCAGGCTTACAAACTCACTTCAATCCAACTAAATATGTTAGCTTTATCACTGATATTGAGCACTTTCCAATAAGTACCGTGCATATATATATATATATATATATATATATATATATATAATATATATATATATATATATATATATATAAGGCTCAAACTTTAATATTCCATGGCATGGTTATAATTTATTACATTGGAATCGTAATCACAATGCATCAGACCTACAAATTCAAAAAGAAATATTTTCTGATTTCTTTTTGAATTTGTAGGTCTGATGAATTGGATCATGATTACGATTCCATAGTAATAAATTATAACCATGGAATATTAGTGTTTGAGCCTTTTATATTATATTCTTGCTCTGTCCTGCACATTGAGCTCTACCTGGATTCTGTCCTCTTGGAAATATACATATATATTATATAGATTGACCACTAATATATATATATATATATATATATATATAATCTGTCAATTTTAAAAGAAAAAACTGATATATATTGTCATCAGAAAAATACAATCCATCTTTTGATATGTTGGGAGATTGTGTGTGTATATATATATATATAGTGTGTTTCTGGCTGATTTCTTTAGAGATGATCTTTGTAATTGTAGTGCTTGATGTCAAATATAGAGCATTAATAATACATAAAATCAAATGTTCCCATATTTTCACAGGACTACATCCACTCTTTATGTGAGTAGCAGCTGTAGAAAAAAAAATCTCATTGAAATATAAATCACAATAGTAAACGAACTCAACAAGACTGAGTATATACTAAAATGTATACAATACAACCAAATTCAAAACAAACTTGACAAAACTATAATAAAAGAGAAATGCCCACACAACCATATTTAGTGGGTACATGTATTTAAGTAGACTCTCTAATTTTTAAACAGTGAGATTGACTACCAGATTGACTACCATCTTAGAGATCAACGATCATAATAAATATAACTCCCAACAGGAAGTGGGTCTGTATTCGAGCTAAGCATGCTCTACCATGAGAAGCCATCACAGCAAAGCAATGGTCAGTTACATTATGAAGTGCATATCACTCATTGCAATATCAGAAAATCTATATCTCCCAACTTTTTGTACTTGAAGCATAAGCAAGCTAAATATATTTACTTTTTTAAGCAATTAATGAATTTTTTAATGTGGTATTATTCTTATTATAAACATATTTTAATATATATATATATATATATATATATAATATCTATGTTTAAGTAGATATCCTGTTTATTAAATATCTATATCAGAAGGCTTAATAAAGGTAATGTGCCTCCTGAATAAAAACAATATCTCTGTGTGAGTGTTGTATATATATATATATATATATATGTTTCTCTATGTGTCTAATGAATGAATAAATAATAGGACTTCATCAAAAATGTGATGAATCCTTGGTATTGTTTGTCAATTATATAAAAAAAAAGGTTATCAAATGATAAGAAAGTCATTAATAATTTGTTCTCAGATCAAATCTGACAAAATATAAAGTTGAAGAGTAAATTGTTGAGGCCTCAATTTTGTTGTCAAGAGAAACTCGATTTAATGTTGTGAGAAAATTTTTCATTAAAAACTTTGTATTTATATTGAAAGAAGAGATTGTCAAATGTGAGAATTAAAAAATGCCTTCATAATAAGACTCATTAGTGTCAGAAACAGAATACATAAAGTATCATTTGTTAAATGGCTTTATCAGTTGTTTAATAATGAGGAGATGCTGAAAAGTTGTTGGTTTGAACTGTTTCTGAAGTTTTTTTTCTGTGGTTAAACATGATAATTTAAAAACAAAATTGTTTATCTTTTTCAGAAGGGCTAAAGAAGTGTGTTTGACTTTGGAGTTAAATATATGGGAAAGCATGTATGTTTCATGGCTTGGGACTATTTTTTGGTCATTTGAAAAAATTTCAGCACTTCCTCACATATGAGACTTGCTTGGAAATGTCATTCTTTTTATGTATATTACACAGTAGATAATATAAGTACTTTATTTGAAGGTCTTCATATATAGTTTTTGAATACTGTTGAGAAGTGGCACCCATTAGTAGTAAATTTGTATATGTTTTCAGGGTTTTTAAAATAACTAGCTGCATGGTCATGATTTAAGAAATGTCAGTCTGGGTGGGGTGGAAAGGATACTACCACTGTCCCATTAAGCATATGAAATATAGTTGCAAATGTTAGAAATTTTTATCTGAATTTCTGGGATGGGGACATACCATTATTTACATACTGACTACTGTTTGTTATCTTAACATTTCAACCATTGTGTCATTTAGGCTTCATGCTTGTCAATCTGGGCAACCTTCATGGAATTTCAGACAGGGCCCTTTATTTAATCTATTGAGGTAGATTCTACTTGTTCTACTGACCATATGTAGGGATATCCTGTCTAGTTATTAATACTGCTCAGTTTTTGCTCGGTCCATTTTCCACTCGATCTCAGTCTGCACTAAGCCCAGTTACTATATCACCAAATTCATGAACCCTAGTTTTAATCGACTAGACTATGGTGCTATGGAACAATCCTGAGTGTAGAACTTGGAGCCTTAAGCCTAATCTGTTAATGAGACTGCTATTGGACTGTTGTGGGACAAGGGTAAGGTAATAGATAAATTTTGGAATGCAATATTTTATAAAAATGGTCAAACATACAGAGTGCAGCAAAAGTGACCCCTTTTTTTTCATTTAACTTTTATTGGGCAAAAATAAATTATAGTAGTTTAAAAAAATTTCTAAGTATTGTCACATCAAAACAACATGAGTTATGATTAACAAACTATTTAACAGATTCAGAATGCTTCCCTTCATGTTCAATACAATGCTGAACCCAATCAGCAATACTTCTACAAAGCATTTGACACGTTTCTAAATTAATTTCAGAAAATGTATCAGAAATTGCTTGTTTTAATTCAGGAATTGTTTTTGGTTTGATCCTCTAAACAAGATCTTTTAGTAATCCCTCCCCCCAAAGAAAGTCTGGTGCTATTAGGTCTGGTGATCATGATGGTTACTCAGTTGTTCTACATCGTTCTATCCACCTCAATTCAAAATTAAGATTTAACCATTCCTGAACATGTAAGCCATAGTTAATCTTAAACTACCATAAATTATTTTTGTTCAATCAAAGTTAATGAATAAAAAGGGCATTACTTTTGCTGCAGCCTTTATATCAAGTCCATAAAATTAATTGTTTAAATTAATTTAATGTTTGAAATGTGTTTTGTACAAATATTATATTCTTCATATCTTCTATTTTTATCTTTTCATTTTCCTCTCCCTATTTCCTTCCACCATTTAGTATAAATGGTAACTACACTCAACTAGTTAACAAAATGTCAACTTGAAAATTTATTAAAATTACTATTCTTTTTTCTTTCTCTTAAGATGGAATTTTTTTTATTAAAAAGTATTTAACATTACAAAATTTAAATCTTAAGCAGTTTTTCTATTTTTTATTATTATTTGCTATTGTTTAAACAGGCTGATAGGCACTTGTGTTGAACCTTTTGTTTTTACTCCATTGTAGAAATTAGGTTTCTGCTTGCTAAGGAATATTACAAAAACAAAACAAAAAAAAACATGTGTTGGTATACATTTATATGCTTGTCTATATTATCTAATTGTAAATAGTATTAGGCATTATTTTACATTATTTCTAGGCAGACTAATGTCCTCATCTTTTTTCTGTCCTGGGTATGGCAATAAACTACATCCGGCAGCAAGGCCTCTGATCAGGTTTTGAGGAGCGTGGAACCATATCTTAATTGCTGTTGTTCCTAGGTCAACCCTGGATGGTAGCACCTATTAAGGTCCCAGCTATGGGCAAATAGCTAACTTCCAAACTGGGGTCAAAACACTATGAAAATATAAAAATACCAGTAATACATTTTCATAGTAATAAAAAAAAAAAAAATTTTTTTTACCAACAACACATTTTTGTAAAAGAATTTATTAATGTTCTCAAAAAAATTAAATTTCAGCATTAAATGACTCATAAGTAGTTGATATGCCACAAAAAAAAAAAAAAAAAATCATCTTTGTTATTACCATAATGTTTCAGCTGTTGTGTTGCTCTCCAGCCTTCTTCAGGTAAATAACTGCCAGAGAATTTTGAACTCAATCTTTTATTTAATCTATTGGGGTAGATTGTTCTCATTCTGCTGTCCATGCCATGGGATATCTCCTTTTATTTATTTATTTCTTTTTTAGTATTACTCAATTATTGGTAGTTCTGTTTTGATGGATGCCTGAAGAAGACCAAAAGGCACAACAGCTGAAACGTTGTGGTACTAACAAAGATGTGGACGTTAGTTTGACTGTAAATAAATCCTCGTTGCAGAAATTTAGATATAAATTATGCAGTTTTTTAATACATTTTTCTTGCCAGTAGTAATTGTTGATTTACACTAAAGACCAAGTGACAGCACCCTCGTCAGTATTCAAGCTAATTTTAGTACTGTTGTCATCTACTCTTAGTTTTTTCTTGGATTTTCAGTTCTTCTGATTTCATTGAGACTGTTCCAAGTTCACTATTAATGATAGATGCAAGTTTTTCATAATCTCTTCAGTCCTCTAGCAAGGTTTTTGTATTTTGCCTGATGAGTAAATCTGATCTCATGAAATAGATTTGGCAATTTATTTGCATATCAAAGTCCCATAAAATTTTCATTCTTAAAAAAAAAAAAAAAAAAAAAAAAAATAAAGCTTCTGTTTTGTTCAGTTAGCATTGGTTTAAAATTCTATGAACCAACATTTTTATGCAGTTGGGCCAACTTTTGTACTTCCCCTGCGTCAGTTTGCTACATTCATTTTATAATTCTTGTCTGTACATTTAATATTCTGTCATGTTGGATCTCTTCATATTAGTTTTAATACACTTGTTCTAGGTTGGTAATTAATAAAGATTCTCTCTTTACAAGTATGTTCTCTGTGAAACTATGCTGGTGTCATCAGAATATATTTTTTAATTTTACTTATGAGAAACAAAAATGACATTATTTATCTCTGTCTGTTTTGAATACACTTAAGTATATCAACATTTATCTTATAATCCTTTAAGTCAAGAGTTTAATTTTGAATGACTTTATTTTTGTAATGAAATTGATATGCATAATACCTCCACAATAATTATCTTTATTTTTCTCTCTTTCTCTTTACTTCTCTCTCTATCTATCTATCTATGTGTGTGTGTGTGTGTGTGTGTGTGTATATATACACACACACATACATATATATATATATATATATATATATATATATCCTCCACTAATTTCGTATACATATGTTTAAAATGAATTTTCAAAAATGAAAAAGATTTCATTGAAAGCTAAAGGATTTAAAATTTACTATTTTTAGTCAGCAAAATAATCCGTAGTGTATTTCAAACAGAAATTATATTGATTAGATTTTTTTCTTTTTCAGTAAAATCCATCAAAAATCGGCCATATTTGATGGATTTGTAAACAAGTTAATTCTTGGTTTTAAAAATCTTGCAAAAATTTAGTTAAAGATGGTAGAGCAAATGATAAAGTTTATAAGGGGTGGGGACAACCCTTAAAATATGTGACATTTTAATGATTTATCAGTTTGTTAGGGTTATGTTTCAGAAATTCTGCACATATATACAAAATCAAATTCAAATTTTTTAAAAACATATTTGAGTTTCTCAGATTGTAATAAGCTTTACAATATATAATTAGTAAATTTAGTTTTACATAATAACAATATTTCCTAAGAGTTATCACAATGAAACTGTATTTTAAAAGATCTAAAAACTTTATAAATTATTCAATTTAAAATTGTAAAATATGAAAACAAATCTTGTAAAAATTCATTATTCATCAAAAAAATTTTTTTTCTTCAGGCAATGTTGCCTTTTAATGTTATTCATAAAAGCAATTAAAAGCTTCTCTAATTAAATAATGTCTTAGTTTTATTGCATTTTTTATTTTTCAATTCAGAATGGATATTTGGTAAGACCAGGTCCAATTTTGCAAAAAAAAAACAAACTCTAATTTAAATTTTTCAAAGAATGTTGCTTTTAACTAATACTAATAACTAATTAATGCTTTATATTCCTTATGGTGAAAGGCAGCACCCGCCCTCCATTGTAAATGTTCAGTATAAAATTATAATTTCTTTCATTATTATAATGTTCAAAGTATTAGTGTTCTTTGAAAAGCTAAAAAATATTTTCTACTTTTTATAGTCTTTCTTCATTGGAAACTGCTGCTCTACAGTTGACTAAAAATTAACTTTGACACATTGAATGACATTAACAGATATCACCCCACCTCTCTTGGTATTAGAATTTATGAAGGACTACTTTTGGGAACAATATATATCCAACAATCTGCATAGCCTGACTCTGACAATCTTACTAGCTTACCATTACAATACTAATTAGCATTCATTGACCAAACAGCCAGTACTACTTTCTGTTGAAATTTATAAAATCTTTGTCTTAAAACAATTTTTCAGAAAAATAGGTTTCTCAATTTCAGTAGCTGTTATTAATCTTTCCAGTACTGATGAGGGTTTCCTTCCTAACCTTTTATTTGCATTACTGTGGAATATCAACATCTTGATTATGTCATAACTACTTGCTAACAGTTATAGAATGAAATTCTGGGAGTTCTGATAAAAAAAACAGCTGAACTTAAGATGAAGGAAATACAAGTCAATAATTATCACATTCATTGCCACCTTGAATAGTTGAAAGTTTGCATAATTCCATTGAGGATTTTTTGTACCTAAAAAAAAAAATGTATTTGTGTATTAAAATTGAATTTATTAAACTCTGAAGAATGACATTCTGTCTTTGTCACTGGTTTTGTATATCAAATTCATCATTTACTATGCCAGAGGAAAGTGGCAGAGCTACATACTGTCCAGAAAGAGGAGGCGATACTGACCAGGCTCTGTATAGGATACATGTCGATCATGCACTCATACCAAATAAAGGGGACGGAAGCCCCAGTGTATGTGACACACCAGGAAAAGTATGCAGTTAGTTATATACCGACATGTAAGAACCTGAAACTAGCATGAATCAAACATTACCAAACAAATAACCAGAAAGAACTCTTTACCATGGTCAATCTGAATAACATTTTTAAATGCTTAAAAGAAACACACCTATTTACCAAAATCTGGAAAAAAAAACAAAAAAAGAACTTTTAACATAAGTACAGTTTATAAATACAAAAACTAAATACAAATTTTAACACAAGTATAATGTTAAAAAAAAAAAATAATAATTTTACTACAAAATAAGACACAAATATAAAATCCCAACCCTACTTGCTTTGGTTATTAACCCTAACCTCACTAGGAATTGATAAGACATTAAAGAAACAAACAACTGTCTTAGGTATGATGATAAACTACATCTGCATCCTGGGTAAGACGATAAACTAAGTCCAACAGCAACGCCTTTAATCAGGTGTGGAACCACCTCTTAATTGCTGGTGTTTCCAGGTCCACCCTGACCCAGGGTGGTAAGCACCTGTTAGGGGGTCCTAGCTATGGACAAATAGTTAACTCCCAAACTGGGGTCAAAACACTATGAAAGTGTAAAAATAATATAATACCAGAAATACTTTGTTAAAAAAAATTACCAGCAATACATTTTTGAAAAAAAAGATATTACCAGCTATAGTTTTTGAAGAAAAAAATATTACCTGAAATACTTTAAAAAAAAAAAAAAAAAAAAAATAATAATAATAATAATTACCAGCATTAAAAAATTTGTTGACATTAAATAACCCATTGAGGTTGATATGCCATGAAACAAAAACAAATAAATCAATGTAAAAGAAATAATGGGAAGGTCTTTTATTAAAGAAATAAAAGCTGTGCAGTGGATGCAGATGTGTGTCAGGCCACAAGATGATTGTGTGCATCTTGTGGCTGTTTAATAACAGACAAGGCTTTTCTTGTTTTAACTGGGAGGAAAAAAATGGGTTTGATTTTTAGATTGGAGAAATAAAAACTTTAGGAAAATGTTTGTATAATATTAATCTCACAAAGTAACAATTATTGATTCATTATCTATGGTAATTATTCATTTATTTTCTTTGTTGACATTGCAGTCTGAGGAAAAAATTACAATAGAATTATATTTTCATTTTGGCAACATTGTGGATTTTTTTTTTTTTTTTTTTAAGATGGGAAATACAAAATTATACATAAGTTTTGGAAAGATTGTAAATGCCAAAAAATGAAAGTTGTGAAAATTTATTGGATGACTGAATGTCTATAATGGATAATACAAGAGTTGAGAAATCTATTTGTTGGGGAAAAATGTTTGCTATTAATGCTCTTTTTAAAAAAAACAAAACGAAAAGAAAAGCACCTGATTGCTAACCGGATCCACATTGGTTTTAGAGACAGGGAGGTGAACGCATTGACACCGCAACATACGAACCAACAACAAAACGAGCAAATTGAGAAACTGCAAGCAACGGTTGTAAATTTAGCCAAACAGTTGCAGTCTATCTTGAACCTACAACAACAACGAACTTCTCGTGAAACTACCAGACCTAAGTACAGACGAAGGAGTAACAGCAGGAGTTTCAGCAATGATAGAGGAAGACGAAAATTCGACATCTGCTACTATCATTATAAATTTGGTGCAGAGGCAAGATGCTGTTTGAAACCTTGTGCTTTTGTAGACCTGGCATCGGAAAACTTAAATTCCAGCCAGTAGAGACGACGACTGTTGCTGGACTCTCACAAAAGGGTTGTCTGTTCTATATCCTTGATAGAAATCATGGATATAATTTTTTAATAGACACTGGAGCCGAAGTGAGTGTTTTACCACCGGATCCAAAGCAAAATTTAAGACCATGACTCTACAAACATCAAGCTGCTAACGGTACAAAAATTGATACCTTTGGTGAGAATGCAGTAACCATAAACCTGGGTATGCGGCAAAATTTTCTGTGCGTTTTTACTCAAGCTAATGTTACCACACCAATATTAGGTGCAGACTTTTTAGCTAAATTTAATTTATCAGTCAACATGACCACTCTTTCCTTAGTTGACAATCCGATAGATCTTTCTGTGAGAGGAATTTGCTCCTGATACCAGTCAACTGGAATTAGTTCTGCCTTATCACAAGCTAGCGGTATTAAGGAATTAATACAAAAATATGCAGAAATCACTCAACCTTTTAAAAACACAGACACAATTAAGCACAATGCCAAACACTACATAAAAACAACAGGACAACCGGTACACTCTACACCGAGACAATTAAAACTGGACAAATATAAAATAGCCAAAGCAGAGTTCCAGCAAATGCTACAGTTGGGAATCTTATGCCCTTCCAAGAGTGCATGGTCATCACCATTGCACATGGTCCAAAAATCCAACACGACAGCATGGCATCCATGTGGCGATTTCCGTAGATTGAATGCCCAAACCATCCCTGACAGATACCCAATCCTGCATATACACAATTTTGCAATGGGTCTCCAAGGTGCACGCATTTTCTCAAAGTTAGACCTTGTAAAGGCATATTACCAAGTACCAGTTGCTGAAGAGGACATCCACAAAACTTCTCTGACGACACCTTTAGGATTATACAAGTTTGTGCGAATGCCTTACGTAACGCTGCTCAAACCTTCCAGAGACTAATCGATGAGGTATTTAGAGGTTTACCTTTCATATATGCCTACATAGACGATGTTTTAATCGCCAGCAAAAACCAAGAACACAAACTGCATTTGGAACAAGCTTTCCAAAGACTTTCACATTTTGGACTCAAAATCAATGTCCACAAGTGTATTTTTAGAGAACCAAAAATAAATTTCCTCGGACATGAAATTGACCACAAAGGTATTTCACCTTTTAATAGACAAATTAGAAGCTATTACCAATTTTCTGCAACTAACATCACTAAGACAATTGCGAAGATTTATAGGCTTTATCAATTATTACAGGAGATTTATACCCAGTTGTTCAGTGGTACAGTCACCTTTGACAAACCTACTAAAGAACAAGAACAAAAAGATTGTTACAGGAAGACACTTTAGAAGCATTCAACAATGCCAAAACAGCTTTAGCTAACTTTACTAAGCTGAATTACATCAAGGATAGCGAGGAAATTAAGCTTACCCTCACAACAGATGCTTCATAAACAGCTGTAGGTGCGGTTTTACACCAAATCTTGGACAAACAAGTCACACCTATATCTTCTCTGCTAAATAAGGCACAAACTAAATACAGCACATTTTCGAGAGAGCTATTAGCAATATATCTTTCCATTAAACATTTTCAGCACCTCCTGGAGGGCAGATTTCACCATATACACAGACCATAAACCATTAATATATACATTACATGCACGTACTGGCAAATATAATCCTTGGGAAATCAGACACCTAGATTACATTTCCCAATTCTCTTCAGATATCAGGTATGTGACAGGTCAAGAAAACATAGTGGCAGATGTATTATCACATGCCACAATTGCTTCTTTAGATTCTAGTTCTTTGAACCTCAAATTAATTGCTAAAGAACAAACCACAGACACTACACTCCAAGAAGTACAACAAAGCACATCACTAAAATTAGTTGAACTACCTGTTCCATTCAGTGATACTAAATTTTATTGTGACATTTCACAAACTCAACCACGACCTTACATACCACCAAATTTGAGACAGCAAGTATTCCAACACTTCCATACATTGTCTCACCCAAGAAAATGTGCAACTGTTTTTTAGTTCATTACTGAATATTTTGTCTGGCCAAATATATCAACTGACATAAGAAATTGGACAAAATCTTGTTTATCATGCCAGAAGAACAAGATAAATAAGCACACCAAATCACCCGCAGACATATTCAGCACACCTGATGCAAGATTCACGAACATACACGTTGATATTGTAGGACCGTTACCTTGTTTTCAAGGATATACATATATCCTTACTATCATAGATAGGTTTACTCGCTGGCCTGCTGCAATAGCAATCAAAGACATTACAGCCACAACAATAGCTAAAACTATCCTTACTGAATGGAACGCAATATTTGGTGTACCTTCAGTAATCACAACAAACAGAGGAGCTCAGTTCCAGTCTACATTATTTCAAGAGTTCAGTCACCTACTCAGAACTCAACACATAAAAACTACAGCCTATCATCCTCGTGCAAATGGGATGGTAGAACGTTTCCACAGACAGTTGAAGGCAGCTCTAGCAATGAAACAAAACAAAACTAATTGGCTAGAAAACTTACCACTGGTACTTTTATCAATCAGAAACATTGTAAAAGAGGATTTTGGTGGTACACCAGCTGAAATGGTTTTCGGTACATCACTGACTCTACCTGGTCAATACTGTGATGACAACACAAACATTTTACCAACAACGTTTGTACAGGAATTAAAACGTAGAATGTCATCATTAACGTTTACACCTACACGGAAAGCAAACAAAAGTATATACCTACCAAATGACCTTTACACTTGCACATATATATTCATAAGAAATGACGATGTAAAAAAACCTTTATGTTCAAACTACTCAGGTCCATACCAAGTTATTAACAGAAAGGACAAGTATTTCATCATGAAAGATAGAAAACATGACAATATTGCTATCAATCGGATTAAACTGGCTTATGTTGATAACCAATTCTCACAGCAACTACAAAAAGAAAAACATGAGGATCCAGACTCGAATATCACACAAAAGACTAATGAACACACATCCAACAAAACAAATGACACCTCACCAAAGACAATAACAGAGAAGAATGTTACAACAAGATCTGGGAGACATGTGCATTGGCCAAAACCTTACAAAACATACCTGAGATATTAAATTATTGTTTCCTACATATCATTAGAAATAAATTTCTAATGATCTGGAGGGGGCCTTTGTCATGTCCACTAAAATAGCAAATGCAATATTTATAAACCAATCACTCAAGAAAACACATCTTAAAACACACCAATAAAATCATAGATTACAAATCAGAATGTTGTATTAGTCATCATTATTTTTAGGTAGATACCGACCAAATATTGTACAGACGTAGTAGAAGACATACCATGTGTCCTTTTAGGACCAATTAGGAATAAATAAATAATTTAATTCTGGAGCCGATTTTGTTCCGAAAAAGTGTATAAAAACATATGAAATCTGTTCCCAAACAAGATACATGCGGCTGTCACCAAACTCCACACAACTCTCGCTGATGATCTTTATGACCTCATGTTAAAAGCGACAGCGTTGACAAATTTCAGACTACGGCAACACTGCCAACAGTAAGAAATAATTTCTATCTCTTGTATCCGCTTTTACTATGAATCACGCACACACGTTGACTTTTTCATATAAACACACATATCACAACATTTTATTGTTTCTCACATACGTACACAAAGAGAATTTATATTTTATTTCAGAACTTTATCAACCCAAACAAAAAGACATTACTTTCCAATCTATCATCAACTGCTTGTATTCTTGTCGCTATATTAAATTAATGTTTATTTGTTGAAACTACGTTGTCTTTTCTACTGAATTTTATTTCCTTCAATGAAAATCATGTGATTATTCTAGATGGCCAAATTACGAGTGACCCCGTAACAATATTTTGTTAATGTATCGAATCCTGACACTTCAAATTTTAACATTCAACGAAAAACCGACTAGAAGGATTCCTACAAATTCACTGTTTTTAATCTAACAGTATTAATTAAATTTACCATCCTGAATGTTCGAGAAATTTCATAGAAAATAGAAATCATGTATAAAAACTGACTTGCTTGTTAATCATTGTCCTATGGCATGACAATACATATAGTGATGAAATATAATTGGAAATTTCCTTTTCCTTTTTCCATTCATAGGAATTATTGCCAACTTCTCATTAATGGTACTTAATGACACATTGTATCTCATTGTCATGTATTGTCCTCTATTCAAATTAAATTCTCTTAATTCTTTATTAAATATCCAAAGTTTTTTCAAATATTGAAGATTTAGAATTTCGCATGACTGATTAATGTGGAGCAGTTGACACATTTTAAACAGCTTTAAAGGATCTCGCACTTGAAATGTATGACACATGAAGTAGTCGATGTGCGCCATCAGTCTGCTGGTGGTGTTCCATTTTCTGCTGACTCATCAGAAGTTCCTTTCCACTATCATCAGTTCACCGCAGTCTATTTTCTCTTCCTCTGGTTTGTGATGCCCTATTTAAGGGTTTGATTTGTAAGTTTTGTTGTAGAGAAACATCAAGACATGCCTCAATCAGCAGAGGCATAATCTGCAGAGGGTGGTCCTGAACCATTTTATTCAACATGTAGTCATTTCATTTGAGACCTGGTATTTTACAAGGACATTCCAAGCTACAGAACATCATGGATATTGCTTTAAAATTATTGAACTTTAATTTTGGATTTTATTTTATACTATTCTCAACAGGTTGAATGTTGATATTACCTTTTCAATTCAACCCTTCAGTTCCTTGTCAAAGTCTTTTAGTTTTAGTTATGGAGCTGCCAAGATATGTGAAATATTCCACCTCAACCTTCTGTTCATTGAAGGTATCTCTTAACATATGATGATGCAAAGTATGACCCAAAACTATAAAAATTCTTTTTCTGGTTTCTTATTTTGTTTGTGCTACCAGCAGAGGTACACTTCAAATATCAGAATAAATAGGAAGAATTTTCAGGAACCTTTTGGCAATTGCAGTTGATAAAAATGTGGTTTATGCATATTTCGGTGAGCTGGTTTTAAATATAAACTATGAATGCAATGCTTAAAAGGAACAGAGATAAACAAATCTGAGAAATGCACTGAAAATGGCTCAACCTGGAATTACTCACCTTTTCTGATGATAGCAGTTGAAAGTAAAATAGAAAGCATTTATCATTGTTAGTTGTTGCAGGCTCAAATGTACATATGACCTGAATGTCGTATCTACGCAATAAGATGAAAGAACTTTGAAAAATAACAGTGTGGCGGTTTGAATAAACAGATGTATATAATTTCTCCTATTTAAAAACAACAGTTGCAAACAATATACATAATGAAAAATAAATAAAACCTAACAAAGACGAGGATATTAGTCTTTACATAAATAATGTAAACAAGATGAAACATCCCTAGATCTGGATAGTAGAATGAGAATAATCTACCCTCATAGATTAAAAAAAGCTCAGTTTGAAATTTCTTGAAGGTTACCCAAATTAACAGATAATTTGAAGACCTGAGGGCACAACAGCCAAAATGTTGTGAAACAAGGACATTAGTTACATTGTAAATAATTTCTCATCCGAGAATTCAGACAGAATTATAAAAGAAGCCATATTAACATTCTCATTGACACTGTTGCCATTATTACTAGTTTACCGATGATATAAAAAAAATGCCAGTAATATTGAAGTAGTTTTGCAATTACAGTGATTATATTTCCTGCATGAGTAAACTAGGATTTTTATTGACAGAATTAAACTCTATCGTTGCATGTAAGAAATATTTCTGCTTTTTATAATAATTAAACATCTCTAAAGCTAACGGAAAACAAAAATCTATAGACAAACTTGCCATCCATCATTTCACTGGCAAGGTGCTCATATAATTATTTACTAAAATTTAGTCTTTCACAAAGTCACCAATAAAGAACATCTAGTGAGATTTTTTTATATTGTATTTGATGATCTAATTGTGGAGAGCCATGACCGCCTATGTCCTTAAGGGACACGACACATAGAAGATATGATTCCTCTCTTAACCCAATATTAACATTTAATATTATAGTATTATGGATTTTAGCTTGATACAAGTATTAATAGTCTACAGTATATGGATAAACATTAATATAATAGTTACTTTATTATTGCATGTAAGGTCTTGGAAATATTTTTGTGTGTGTGTGTGTGCGGGGGGGTCTTATATGCAACCAACTGTAGTCATTTTTCTGTGAAACTTAATTTCTGTACCACACCAATTTTAGTCCATTTGTGTATCCATTACCTTTCGTTTGTTGCCATAGCAGCTAACATCTAACCAGTATAACCAATATAAAAATAGATATTTATTCAACCTGTTTTCCTGTAAATGATTTTTATTTATTTATTTATTTTTTTAAAGTCCAACCAAAATACTGCTGGTAATTTTAAAACACACACACACACACACACACACACCAAAAATTGTCTTTGGGTGAAGAACACTAGAAGACTTGTCTTTGTTTGAGTGACTGAAAAAGAGATGTTTGCTACTACCTACACAGCTATTTTTGACATAGCTCTTCAGTTTATTCACAGACAGTCTGTACAGAAAATGGACAGACATTTTGAATATCAAGATGTAGCTATGCAGCCTTGATGTAATATGGCAACCTTACTACATATGCATGTAAACTCTCCTATGGGGGTTATATTCAGTTAGCTTTGAGATGCTACTGAGTTTTCTTGGATACTGTGTAATCATCATATCACACATGTCTGTCATGTAACCCCTACAATTCAGATTGGACTCTCTAGAATTTCTAGCATTTCAACCCAAGTAAAGAGAAGAGATTTTAGACTATGGATGAGATTAAGAAGAATATGGAGAGTCAACTGGTAGTAATCCCAGAGAATGACTTTATAGATGAAAAAAGTAAGAACACTTGGATGATTGATATATTAGGAGTTCCTAGAATATTTTTCTTTAAAACTGTTTTTTCAGATACGTAATGAAAATTCAAGTAATTTAGTCTTTTAATTTATATTTTTAATTTATCTAAGTATAACAAAATGAAGCACTTCAATGTTTGGCTTGGATCATAATGCAAAGGATTTAAAGTATGTCATGAGTAGGATTTATAAAACTGAAGTCAACACTTTCTCCTGACTATATACGATGCAGACACATAGCAAATACTAAAACCATCTAGAGAAGTAAATCAGATATGAATTGTTTCCAGAGTTTGTTTAGCTTTGCCAACAGAGAAAGTATTTAAGAAATAAGTTATTGCTCTTATAAGAAATCTCTGGCAAATTTGTAATAGCCTATTGTGAATTTGTTTTGGTGCAAAGCTATTAGAGAATTTTTGTCGTTAAACTTACTATGATAATATTTTTGCCTTAGAATGTCTAAAATTGATTTTTGAATTATTCTGAAATTATTATAAACTGTCATAGATTAAAATCTTCAAAGTGAAAATTGATGATTTAAGGACAGAATTTAGCAACTTTTATTTTTTTTAATTTTTTTTTTATTTTTTATTTTCATAATGTAAAATTTGTTTTGACATTCAATATAAAATATGATGCCTTAAAAATAAAAGGACTTGGAGGTGGTCATGAATAAATTGTAAACATTACTGATAGAATTGGACTAATGTAAATGCACTGCTATAGAGAAAGAAATTCAGTGGTCAGGATGCATGCATTATTGGTAGAATTGAACTATTATTTCTACTGATTTTGCTATAGAAATGTATTGAAAATGAGGAAAAAGGAATTGTTAGTGATCGGTAATTTGTGTAATAATAACTGAGATATATATCATGCTGGGTGTTAATAAAAGCTAGTACTGATAGCCAAGTTTTGGAGATGTTAACTGTAAAAGATTTTTTTTTCTTTTTTGTCCCTTAATATGTAGCCAATCATAGCTCTCTAGATTCTATTTATTTATTATCTGTGAATTGCCATGGCATCTTGTTCTTGGGAAAGATAGTGGAGTGGCTTCTTGTCTTCGAATTCAGAGTTCTGTTCAGGGTTTTGAGTTTATCAGAACTGAAGAAGTTGGATTTATACTCCCTTTTCATAAGGGTATTTGTGTGAAAGTGAATGCAACAGCCAATTCCACTTTCCATGCTGATAACTGTTACTCTATATGTACGTCCAAATTGCTACACCAAAGTACAAAGATTTTTAAAAAATTTTGTGTATATATAATATATATTAACACCAGCACTCAATGTGAAATATATTATTATATATTCGCACACATGTGTGCGTGTATACACACACACACACACACACACACACACACACACAATTTCACATTAGAATTTAATAAAGTTTTTTTGTTCTTTTCTATACTTTTGCTGAAACTCTCTTTTACTTTTTATTTCCATGCAAAATTTAATTAATTTTTTGTATCTTCTTTCAGGTAAGTTCCTTGTTTTTTATCTTGAGCATCTTAAGAAAATAAAAACCCAAAGGTAAGGTATTCATTAAATCTTTCTAACAATGTGCGACTTTGTTAAGGCATTCAATCACTTATTTTGATGCAGGTTGATAGAAGCTGCTAATTACAGGGAACTGATACATCACTGATTAGTAATCTAATCACACAAGCTGTTGCTCGTGAGCTTATTAGTCCACTAATTCTTGCCTTGTGCCAGACTAGTCTAATCTTAGTCAATTTTTGTATCGTTGATTCATCATTGTCTAACAGTTCAGTCTCAAAATCCTTTGTGAGCAAGCTTGATTTTGACCGAGTACACGATTATTGTAATCTTGTGCCGTACTGGTTAGATTCAATGTCTGCATAAAGGCTGGCTTAGTGATTGAGTTGTTTTTCTAACTGGAATCCATGAGCCAAAGCTAGGATTTTGAATGCTGATTTTCAAGGCAAGTGCGTTTCATCACTCATCATTGCACTAAAGTAGGGAGAGTCGGTGGTTATCAACATCAGTGTGACAATGATCATGGAGACTGCAATTTTTGGTCTTAGTCACGCATAGGCACTCCAGATTATGTCACATCAATGAAGCCAGTATCAAAATTAAAAAAATAAATAAATAAAAAATTTGTGATTTGACCTTTTCCATTGACAAGAGTGGCTCATCCATTTGTCAGACCACAGTAAGCTTAATAAATGTCTTTAATATTTTTCCTGAGTTGCCTCTGAAAAATCCTACAGTGAAATCAGATATTTTTGCTTAGCATAACTTTGTGAGAAAGGAGAAATTTGTTATTCTTGTGAATTTTGCATTGTGATCATGATAGACATGGCAGCAGGTGGGTTCATGTAAATAGTTGCATTGTGCTTCTGAAGGTATTAAAATACTGGCATTATCTTCTGCCAGTAAATTAGCATTTAGTCACCTCCAGAAAGTAGTAGTATATCAACAGTAACATAAAAAAATAAACCCAGGTGTGATAAACATAAAATAAATCCAGCTGCCGGCTTTAAGTTTCAAGACAAACATGTAGTAATTAACTTCTCAGTTGGTGCCCACCCATGTGTAGTTCTGAAGATTATATCTTAAGAAATTAGTTTGTGGTCCCATTTAAGGGTAATGTTATATAACTTGCTGAGAACGCTGCTGCTTATCTTTTATAGAAGTTAGTACATCATATACACGCCAATAAATAACAACTTCCTGCATTTGCTATTCCCCCACAAAATGATCAGTTCTGTATTTGTTGAGATTTTACGTAATGACTTAATACTCATGTGCCTAAAAATTAATTTGGTTGTTATTTACACTTATGAGTAATAGCAGGATGGTCTGGGCCCTATAGCTTTGGGTGGTAACTCGTCCAGGAGAAGGACAAATCTGAATTCAAAACCTCCAACTATGGGTTAAATAAACCTTACCAACCTACAATTGGGCAAACCTGGTGATGATGGCTACACCCCTGAAGACAAGGTCAATCAGGACCTGGATTTGGATCCAATGCACTTTTGGTGGGCCTGGGGGAAGGAAGATTGTCTTTGTTGTTATCACAATGTTTTGGCCACTGTGCCTTTTGCCCTTCTTTGCCTGTTGATCTGGGTATCCTTCAGAGAAATTCAAACCAAACCTTTTCTTTAATCTATGGTGGTAGATCGTTGTAGTTCTACTGGCCATTAGAGCAGGTTGATTTTTCACTTCTTTTAGAAAATCTTTGCTCTGGTGTGCAAGCTGGGGTTTGATATAATTTCTGACACCAAAAATTAGATTCATAGCTTTTACCAATTTTTGAGCATTTAGTTTTAAAGATTGTCTGAAAAATGTACAGAAATACCTAATTTCTGAAGATTTTTGCTTACAAACTGACTTCTAAATTTTATTATTTCAAGAACAAATCCAAATACAGTTGATATATTTTGTATTAGATACATTGAATGGAAGATATATTCAATCCAGAATTCTAATTATGAATCACCATTAGCAAAATATGTAGTGTGTGTGTATATATTTTTTTTTTTTTTTTTTAACTGTATTTGATAAGTAAAAAATATATATGGTGGGGGGTGGAGGCTACTCAATGAATAAAATTTGTTATATCATATTTAATAAAAGCAAAAAATAGATAAGTGTATATAACACCATAATACTGCTGGGCACAAATGACAAAATGTTTTAAATTTGCATTGTTTATTGAAAATCATATTAAAACTACTGGACTGTATATCATATTACATCATAATATGGCTAAATTGTTCAGTATAACGTCCCTTTGAAGTAAATGAAGGTCTTATTTGATGGCACAAATGATTTAGTAATAATGTACTTGTGCCATGCATCTTGTCCATATAAAACTTGTAAAGCTTCAGCAAATTATACGTTTTATAAGGTTGTACTCTAAGGCTTTCACTGATCACTGGAATGAAATTCCAATGCGATGATTTTGAACCTAAACTTAATCTTTAAACTTGTTTCCTCAAAAAACTGTAACAATTTGGGGAAGAAAATTTTTTTATCATTATTTATGTTAGACCCAATATCACAGTTCTAAAATCGACTTGCCCTACTAACCATGTCCTGGGATATCTTGTCTAGTTCTTATTTACTATTTTACAAGCATTGGTCACTCTGTTTAGACCTGATCTACCTGGCCCAGTGCTTTAACTCAAATTACTGTCACCAGATTCATGAACCAACACTTAATCTGTTGGGCTATTGTATCATGAACAATAAACTGAATGTAAATAACTCCTCATCCCAGAAACTTACTTTTTTTTGTTTAACAACAAAAACAAGTGTCTTTCTGGCTGCAAAGGATAATTACAAGATTTTCAGAAGAATGTTTAAGAATGATAAAAATTTGAACCTGCCTTCATCTCTTCTTAAGCACTTTGTTCATTGCCTGAATCTTTCCCTCTATGCTAATAACATTTTCTGATGTATTTTGAGATATAGTACTGGCAGTAAAGTTTAGCAGGAGAAAAGGTCATCCGGAAAAACCCAACCTACAATAGAACATCATCATTTGTGTGGGGATATGTATGGTGGGAAGATTACTGTAAAGACCTTTTTATAAGCAATGTTGTTGTGGTCTCTCTTTTCTATTATTACATTAGTAAATCCAAAATTGAAATTAATACCATTTAACTATGTGGACTTCATAATATAAATCATGAAGTTCACAGTTGGAGTTGAATGGAATTATTTTCAGTGTTCAGTTTACTAGGCAATAATCATACGAATTGTTTCATAATAATTCAAAATCTATTTTCCGTTTATTATTATTATTATTCAAATTACTACTTTGTTTACTCTCAGTGGATAAAAGTTAACATGACTGAAAGTGATGCGGTTGAAGGATAAATCTAAAGCCATGCAAGCAATTATCATATAAATCTTGCATTCTGAGCTTTTCAGGAATGATTAAGTTTAGGATCTTTTTAGTGTTGCATTCTGTGTCTTCTCTGGATCCCCACGCTATTAATAAAAATGGTATCAAAGAAAAGGGCCATTTACTTTCGGGATTCGTTTTATTAACCCTAGCAGCTTGTATTCTAAAAGGCAGTAGTAGAACTGATGTGACAGGAATACATGTTGCATGTCACTCAGCATCCCTCTGCAGGTGGTATTAGCCGGTTGCAAACCTGGGTGTGGAAGGCATTTTGATGCATCACAATTCTCGAGACCCTCTGTTGAATTTGTGCTATTTGGGACTTATGTTCAGAACCCAGACAAAGGCAATCCATTACTGTCAAAGTGCCCCGCCCACAAATCACTCCGGCCAATTGCTGACCATTTTGGCTCTGGCCTTTGCATTTTGTAACATTAGCCTCTAATTCTCAAAGTGATTTTGAATATGGTATTTGATATACTGATGCATAAGAGGAATAAACAGTTTATAAATGAGAGGGTACTGAGAATATTTTAGTACCCACTTCATACAATTCATATTTTTCTTAAACAGCATTTTAAAATTCTATTCATGTTTTGGTTCCATTTTCAACATAATGTTAAAATGCAAGTGCTATGTTGGTAAAAAAAAATAAATAATTGCATTTTCATGTGATCCCAGAAAAAAAAAAACTACCAATGTTATAATAACAATCAATATAGACTCTTCTGGTAATACCAGAAAAAGATTCTGAGGCAAAAAAACAAAAACTCAGTTCATTTATAGAACCCAGCTAAATTAGAAGATTCCACTTGTTGAAGTGGCTAGATTCTCTAGTTCAGTCAATAGAAAGTTCACAATCTATCCATTCAATATAAAAATGTTTCTTTTTGTTCTGTCTGAATTTCTGGGATGAGGAGTTATCATTATTTACACTTATTTGCATTTGGACCATTGTCTTCATTTTTGTTGTTTTTATCACATTGTTTCTGTCTTTGTGCCTTCTGACTTTCATCAGGTATATATTGATCTGAGTAACCTACAGGGAATTCTGAACTGAACTCTTTATTTAATCTGTTCATTTATGAATTTGGTGACCCAGTAATTGTGAGTTCAATCCCTGGGCTGGGCAGTGTGTACTTGGGCTTAGTGGAAATAGTCTGAATGTAAATAGTATAAATCTTTTTTCTTTTTTTTAAATATGACTAACTTTAAGTTGTTTTTGTTTTTTTTATAATTGCTTGGTTGAGAAATTTTCATCTGAGTGATGTGGTTTTTAAAAATTTTGTAACTGTAATTTCTGTGCCAACAGTTTCTTCTTTTGCACTTCTTGCTTGTGGAACTCTTTTTCCAGCTTCTTGCTCTCCAGTCAACATTGTTTTACAAAATTTTAAATGGAACATTAGTTTCTGTCTTAATTCCTGTTCTTTTATTGTTCTTGCTTGTATTTTTTTCTTCTCATATACTTTCACATTCAGTAACCTCTTGCATCTTAGTAGCTCTATTGCCTTGCTTGGAGTGAAATTATTTTAAAAAAAAAAAATCATTTTAATTTTTACAAAATGAGAATGTGTTAATTGTAGGAAATTGCAAACACTTAATTTGGACATTTTTGGATGCTTGGGTGTAAAGATAATGGAATCCGTTATTAAAAAAAAAAAAAATCTTCCCACAAGCAGTACACATCTAGGTGGATGAGAAAGTAAATTAGCATTGCAAGTTGTCCTGGCCAAGCAAGTTGATATTTCTATGTTTTCTCACTTCAGCAGAATGTGACATATGCCCTTAAAAAACATGCAGGAACCTCCCCCTTCCCTTGTAAATGAGATGAAAATGGATAAAAATTGCCTATCCCACTCAACCATACCAACTGGCATTCTACAGGCATCAGGGAATAGCCCTACCCATCTGAATAGAGGGAGAGATGCAACAGGAGATGTCAGAATTATGAAGTAGGCATGTTGGGTTTTTTTATGAGAGGAACTGTAAGTCAAATACTGTTCATTTGTTGATATACATGAATAAAATTCAGTGTTACTTATATGTAGTGCAAACTTAAACTGTGTTTTGGTTTTTGATTCTGATATAAAATGTCTTGTATTATTGTGTGGAGAAGTGTAAAATGACAATTGTTATTGGTGTGGAAAATGTAACTGGGTAATTCTTGCTAAATATGTTTGTTTTCATGCCACATAAATGCCTTTGAGAAAAGCATGAATCTCTTTCCCTGAACTCTGTCCAGTTAACAAATATCGCGGTGCAAGCAGTGTTCCATCATTAGTATGCTTTGTTGGATGATGTTAATGCATGAAAGCCTTATTCACACAGGTTTTGCAAAACAACTGTTAGCTCTAAAGTCAAATATGACAGGATCTGTAACATCACATACATACATACATGCATGCATGCATGCATGCATGCATGCATACATACATACATACATACATATATATATTTTAATTTTTTTTTTTTTAAAGCTTTTCACCCCAAGCAAGGCTGGAAGCCACTAGCACGCAAGGGGTTACAGAAGATTTGGAGCGAGAGCAGATAGGAGTGTTAGAGGAAAGGATGTGGAGAAGGATAGTGGATAGATCAAGGCTACTGGAGATGTTGATTAACGTTACATTTGAATAGTTGGAGATTATAGTTGTCAGGGAAACAGGAATAAGGAAGGGAGTTCCACAGGTGAGAGGTGCGAGATATGAAGCTATTGGAGTAGAAGAGACGTCTACATTTAACAGTGAAAGGGTTGGAGCAGGATGCCAGCCTCGTAGGACGCTTGAATTAATGAAGCCTGGGAACCAGCGAAAGCAGCTCATCAGAGCAATTACCGTGGAAGTATTTGTAAAATAGACAGAGCAAGGCAACGGCGCATCTGTGAGAGAGCGATTGCAGATGAGATGACAGATCAGGGCCAATTATGTTGCATACCCGTTTCTGGATCTTATCAAGAACCCCGAGGCAAACAGAAGGGGCTCCAGACCATATATGGCAGCAATACTCCATGCAAAGGTGAATGGTTGATTTGTAGATTTGAAGGATCGATTCTGGGGATAAAAATTTCCTGGCCCGGCACAGGGAGCCAACTTTCCTAGCGGTGGATGAAGCAATTGACTCAATGTATTTGCTCCATCTCAGGTCAGCGGACAGCGTGAAACCGAGCAGCCGCAGAGAGGAGCTTTCGAGAAGTTGGGCTTCAGACATTCTAATGGGAAGCAGGGAAGGATCCCTGTGGTGATTAATAAAGAGCAGTTTTGTTTTTGAGTCGTTAAAGTTAACCAGCCAATTCCTGCCCCAGTTCACAACCGATTGGAGGTCCTTTTCAAGACGAACTGCCAGGTTAAATTTGTCAGACTCTAGATTTGTTTTTGAGGCAGGAGTAAATTGTGGTATCATCCGCGGAGATGCCAACTTGGGAATCTATGGCATCAGGAAGATCGTTTATGAATATAAGGAACAGAGTAGGGCCTAGGATGGAGCCTTGAGGAACACTTGCATTCGTGGGATAGGAGCTGGAGGAGAATCCGTTGAGAACAACCTTCAATTCACAGTTTGACAGGAATGATTGTATTAAGTGTAATATTGGCCTAAAAAGTTTTTTTGCATGTCCATATATAATATTATGTAAGATTTACAAGTGGTATAACGTGGAGAAAATAAAATTTCCAGTTGCATTCACTTTATATTAATCTCCTTGGAAAAGCCTTGATTCCATCTCTTCCTATCTCTCAAGTATAGATGAAAAACTCAAACATACGAGGCACTCTAGTGTTGGTAAGATAACTTAGTCCAGGATGAAAACTCTGACTTCAAACTATGCAGCTGGTAAAGGGGCACACCAATACCTTCTCTTAATATGGCATAGCAATTCAGATTTTTTCACTTTAAACGTTATTTTTAGTGTCTAGTCATATTTGAGTAGACGCTCCATTTATTTATTAAATAGTATGTTTATTTATTTTCATCTACTGACCTGAATATTCGAGAAACACAATGGAGATTAAATATGAGTATACACTAAAAATGTCTAAAGTGATAAAATCTGGATTAATAAATAAAAAAATCTTTTAATTCAGATTTTAATGAAATGAAAACTGCAGAGAGACATAATTTTAAAGAAATGAAAGCTGTAGAGAGCCATAATTACATCCTGAATGAAAGCAAAATGTGCATCTGAAAATTAAATGTCATAATGTCAATTCTTTAAATTTTTATTTTATTTTTTTTTCATTGCAAAAGTGTTGGGGGTAGTTCATTTAAAAAAAAACAAAAAAAAACAGAAAAACTAAAAAAACAAACAAACAGTTAAACCCTGATCTAACTCCACCCACTTGACAATCACTGATAATTTGAATAACTCTGTTGGTAGGAGGGTAGTTAACTGCTTTCCAGAAGAGTTGGCATGTTAATCAGCAGTATTATATGACCAAAAATAACTCCAGATAAACATATAACCAGCATATTTCCATATAAAATAACTGGCAGTGTATAAAAGGTTTTTTTATTTACAAAGTAGGTTTTAAAGGGAAAAATGCAAGAAAAATTATTGGTTCAGAAATTTTTGCCAACTTAAGGAGTTTGCCAACTTGTCATGACACAAATTAGGGAAGGTGTATTTGATTAATCTTTCATTTTTACAGCCACATTTTCCTGCAAAATTGTTTTTTCCTTTTCCTGCTAACTGGAAAAGACTTCCTCACATCAAGGTAATCTTAAATACCACTAAAGTTTTACTGTGGCCACCAACTTCAGATCTGTTAGACACTATTTTAAAAATAAAGTTGTATATTTATCATACGGATTTAGTTTAGATGCTTTGCTGCAGGACGACTGCCATACAGCAGAGGTTTGCTAGCTCAACTCACAGACCATTACTAATCTGTTGAGTTTGGTGCCTTCTTTGTAGACATTATTCTTATCTGGAACTTTGAGACAAATCATTTAATTATTTAACATACTAAAATAAATACCAATGTTTTGATTGGTCAGTTGTTCTCTTAAGAAAATGTTGTATTCTTAATTTAAAATATAATAAACAATATTAGACATGAAATTGATTTCCTAAATGTTGTGAAAGTTTGTTTTATGTTACCTTTATGAAAGATAGAAAAAACAACAAATTAGAATCAATTGGATGCATTGGTTAGTATGTTAAGCTGACAGACCTTTGTTACTGTGTAGTGAGTTTGATCCTCACTGGGTGCTACATATCTTGTATCAGTTCATATTAAGCTGAGTAAATATCTCCAGAAACACCCTGTGGAGTACAAGGTCAAAGAAGCCATAGAAATAATTACCATATAAATCTTAGATTCTGAACATTTCAGAAACACTTGTTGGGTTTAGTTACTTCTTTTTAAGTCACTTGTACCAACACTATTTTTCTTTTTATGAAATTTAAGTTTAAATCTTCTTCAAACCATCAACATATTTCTCATTGGTAATTTTTATCTTAAACAGCCCAGAATGTTTTCTTTGACTTCAAATTATAATCTTTGAAAGGAATGTTCTTATATACACAGTGTATGGAAATTAGCCAATGATGTTTTGGATTCATTCTTGTTATTGGTTGTATGTTTCTTCTTGGTCTTTTTCATCTGATCTACATTTGGTTTCAAATTACTTCCGACAATGATGGTAAATTCTTCTCCATGTTTGGTTACATGCAAATGTTTTGCAATTGAACGCTTAATCATCAACCACTGTATGTAAGATGGTAACCCCAAATGGCATGATTGTATATATTTAAAATGTTATTAACAAACAAGAAGTGAAAGAGTTAATATTTCAATGATTTTTATTCACCTCAACATCTGAACAATCTCAAAAGGAAAGGATTCTCTCAGGCAACAACCAGAAAATGTCTCTGGTCTTTTTATTCATTTTCTGATTTTTGATGGAGACAAAAAATACCACTTCCTTTGTTTTGATGAGGTAAATCAGTAATGAAACTATTGACCTCTAATCTATTCAGTCAGTTTTGTGCAGATTGCTTGCTGTTTTTCCCTGCTTCTCGTTTTCAGTATGTCCTTTGGGTACTAAATTCTCTCTTTCCTTATGTGTTTCAGAAATTTAAACTTTCTTTCTGATTGTAAATATAAGATTTCCTTGTTGCTCACATTTTCTGTCACTGATGAATCCTAAGAATATTAAGTCTCTTCATATGTAAGGAAATTGTCCAGCATTCACTGCTGATAAGTTTGATAGTATTTTCTTTGTTTCTAATGATACTTTTCAATGTTTTATTATGAATTTATTGAAACTGCAGGTCCATTTATTTAATTCTTAATACTGTAGATTAGTTAAATGATAAACTGTTTTCTTCTAACTGTAAATTTTGTATATAATTCAGTGAAATTGAATAAAGAACAAACTCTTAAGGTAAGGTAACTGCTCCAGGTGAATGGATTTCAAGAGGAAAAAGGATGAAATTGAATTTCAGTGGAGACATATTTATTCACACTGCTTAAAACAATTGGATAAAAATATTTACTCATCAAAAATTAATAATTGATAATGCTTAATTGAATATAATTCAAATACTTAATACACTAACATCATCTTTTTAGTATTAGGTGTTAACAGAAAATAATGAAAGCTATATGGTTAGATTTGAGTTTCTGTAAAAAAATTTTTTTTTTTTACAATAATGTTCACCTATACAAGGCTCAAGCCCCAATTGAAGTAGTGGGTTACATAGTAAGAGGCAAAGTTTAAAGGGATATTTAGGAAAGATAACAGTTAACACTAGACTTGGACAAGTTAAAAGTGCAGTGATTGGTTAAGAATCCTCTTGGGAGTCTGTTACACAAAGCAGTGGTTCATAGAAAGAAGCTGCTCAAGTGAACATGCATATCACCAATGGAATACAAAGGAAATGAGGGTGGTTTGCTACTATGTGCATGCCATGGTAGGTCTTAACTGTGAAGGTTAGAGCTGATGGTTTTTGTGGCCTAATCAGTAAAGCAGCTGATGTGGATAGGTAGATTTTCTGAAGGAAAAAGATGTTGGTTTGATTCTTACCTGTGGCTTATTCTTTTTCTAAATTACTGTTTAGTGTTTATCTATGACCACAAGAGAATGGATCTGAGAGTTGTAATAAAAGGCAACAGAAATAATGTAAAAGAATTACTCCTCAGAAATTAATAAAGCACCGAGTTTTATCTGATAACTAATCAAACATTAATGGTTTATAAGCTGTTTATCACTTACCGGAATACGGCCTCGCATGCATTTTGCTAACCTCTGAGTTGCATAAATCCAATTCCTCTTTTAAAGGTAACTTCTTTGTCTCTAGTTGACTTGTAGTTAACTACTTGGTAAAATAAAATCTTTGTCTCCTGTCTCCCCCCCACACACCTGGACAGATAAATGTTAAGAAACCTACACTATACAGTGCTTTCAATGACTCAGCACTAATTCACTTTGTGCTAGTAGCAAGGACACTTAGTTGTTTCAGCGGAATGTATTAATTACATATTTCGGGAAATTTCACCCTTTTGTTGCAGGACACTTTCATAGCAAGGCTGTGATTGTTCTAACCACCATAACTTTCAATCCCAACCATATATTTTCTTTAGTAGTAGTACTACTACTACTACTACCATCTTTGATTGCAATTAACTGTCGCGTTACAACTACTTGTTGTATTACTGTCCCTACAGTTCCTACAACTCTAAATATTATTACTGTTTTGATTATAAGTAATATTATTGTTAATACTGATTGTTCATTTCTGGATGTTTTGGGGTTCATTTTGTAACTAACAGGACACTGGTGATCATTAATGCTTAAAAGGAGTGAAAAAACTCCCTCGATTGTGGATCTATGCACTCAGTTACATTAGCATGCATTTCTACATTGCATTGTTGTGTCGATATGATTAAAGACCTGATTGCTAAGCCCTATGCAGGGCCCAATGAAATGGATTATGACACTTGTTGTCATTTCTATCATACAGTTCTTAGTACTGAACTTGGACATTACTATCAGCTTTTGACAAAATACAGAGCAGGTTAGCAGTGACTTTATTTTATTTTTTTCCTTTGTTTGGCTTACTGTTCAAAAATTGAATTTTTCTTTAATTTTTTTTTTTTTTTGTAGAATAAATAAATGCAATATAATAATATTAATATTCTTTGAAAATTGTTAACAACTCTGTTGATTAAAATAGCTATTTTTTTATTTTTAAACTTTTATTTATATCTGTACATATTTTGGTTGTAATGGATAATGACTCTCTGCTTTTTAAATCTCATAACCTGTTAAGAACACTATCACTTCAATTCTGCTATCAGAAGTGTTTTTTTTTTTATAACTATCCTCTCTGATTTTGCTTCATCTAAGATGTTTAATACAAAACTAATAAATTGTATAAGTATTTTAATAATTTTGGGTTGAATTTTTTTTTTTTAACCAATGAGTGGCATAAAAATACTGTACTATCCATCTGATCATATTAGACCTAAAACTTGGCTGTAATTTCAAATTTCATGACTTTGAGAAAGCTTGGGAACTAATGAGGTTAGTGTTTTGTTTTTTGTTTTTTTTTTTTTTTGGATTACTTCATAGTGTGAAACTTGCAGTTATGGTGACGTCTTATGTTTTTGGGATTGGATTCCTGCTTTATTCTAGACTGTTTTACTTACTGGAAATTTCTATTCTGTGTTATTGAGCACTTTGCATCTTAACGGGGTAGATTATTTAATGTTTTTCTCTGGCTGGCAAGGCCCAGTTACTGTGGGTTTGCTTCTGTTTTCAAGGTTTTCATTAATTCTAGGAATATATATTTATATATATATATATATAATCGAGAGAGAGAGAGTGGTGGCAGGAAATTTTTATTTTCTGGAGATCTTTTATTCCTAATTGTCTATAATTTTGCTAAGAATCATTAACTTAGCCAATATTGTTTAGACAATTGATTCTCTAGTGTATACTTGCTGTTAAATGGATCAGCAGTAACAATAACGACAACAAATATGTGAAAGTGTTAATCTGAATAATACTGAAAGTTTAATTCCAATCAAATATAGTGCAATAGTTCTCATATGAGTTACTGTTAATAAAAAGGTGCCTTGCTTTGTAAAGAAATAAAATTTCCAAGGTTCTTTCTACCATTGTAAAGTATTCGTAAATTTCCTAACAGGACCCTTGGAAATTGTATTTCCTGCAAATCAGTGCACATGCCTATATAGAAATACACCTTCCACAAGTGACTTCATGCTTGTGGGAATATAAGTTTTGATTTTTACAAAATATTTATATAGTAAATTTACAAGAGGACATGTGTGTGGGGAGAAAGCTGTTTGGAATGAAAAAATGGCAGGATGAGTTCAAATTCAAAGTTTTGGTACTTTTTCACAAATACTGTTGGAAATGTTATGAATATGCACCCCGGACATCTGTTAAATGGTAGGGCAGACTGATTTCTTCAGCCTTGGTGGACAACCATTTTACAAAAATGGAAAACTCTGAATTTTCAAAATGTAGGAAGATGTAACTTGGGAACACTAGGTCATTTAAGAGAAGAAAAACTCCAACAGAAAACTGAACCTTTCTCAGAGTCCAGAGGTTCGACATGGAGCCAATCACCCCACACTGTGGATCAATTTGACTACAGAAATCTCATCAAGAGACCTTATGTACCATGAGGCACTAGGTAGATAGCATCATCATCAGTCCCATGACCAGGTGTGGTTGTATGGGCACTGCACAGCTGAGCACCTGACCTGTTCCCTCTGTGTATTTAGGCTTACAGCCATATCATGTTGAAACATTGGTTCCTGTATGATCACCAAAGTTAGGCAATGTCAAGCCTGGTCAGTAACTAGATGGCTGACCACGTGAGAATACCAGTTGCTATAAGCTGGATGTACAGGTTTTGTAATGGATATCTCAGAATTGTTCATCAAAGAGCTAAATTCCAATTCCTGTTACATGCAAATATCCTTAGGAAAGGCATGAATCCACCTCTTCTTCTCCTCTCAGTTATGAGTTAATTAGTAAGAATTGTATCACTAAACCATTATTTTCTAAAAAATAAAAACTCTTACAATCTAAAAATATTTTCTGGCTTTAAGTAACCTTCAAAGGATTGGAGATAAACTGTAGGAAAATGAATCCATCAATCTGTGTATCTAGATTGAAAGCCAAAGAGATACATTCATGCACATTGGGTCTTGAGCAAGTAGATTTAGCAGAGCCCATCCCTTTTCAGGACAAACCACAGCTAATGTGCTCCAACTTGAAGTCACAGGCATGATCACAGACATGGGGTTAATGATTCTATCAGGGGCGTTCTCTACTGGGCCATTGACTTCAGTCTAGGAAGTCCACCACCCAGAGATTCCATGTAATCACCACACTGGCTACATATATAGCTATGGAGCACAGTCTATGCCATGATGCTACATGGCTGTTAACCCTACAAGGAGGGTCATCCACCTTTTTGATGGGTCTTGTTTTTAAGTCTTGCTTGGTGTCTAACCACCTACCTTGCCAGAAAAGCCTGGTGGGGGAACCGATTTAGTTGCTGATGACCCAGCCATGTGGCAGGCAGTACTGAGTAATCTAATACCAGTAGCATTTGTTGAATAGCCTGGCATAATGCAAGGGAGACTAATTTTACAAAATCATATACAACTGTTTATACATTTTTTTTTATTTTTAAAATAATTATATAACCCTAATCTGTAAAAGGATTACTTTTTTATTATTCTAATTCCCAAGAATATATAAGCTTGGAAAGATGTCTTTGCTTTTTATTATATATATATATATATGTGTGTGTGTGTGAGTAAGCTGTCAGTATGAGAAACTTATTGTTAAAGGTAAGTGTTTTGCTCTCAGAGAAAAATTAAACAAAGATATTGATAAATTCAGAAATATTGATAAAACTGTCTGAACAGTCGGTAATGTTCTGATGTGTCATTATGAATTCCTTAAATCACTGGATTCGATTGGGAAAGTGTCACATGTCATAGATGGGAGTTAATTTTTTTTTTTTACTCTGTACCTAGAGATTATAACAAAAGTTTCAATTAAACAGTAATTGTTGAAACACTGAAGGTGATCTCAATACAGTTGTTCTGACTTCTCATTTATTTAGTTGAGTATTTATCTTTCAGTTGGTCAGTATTTTCAATATAAATGACATGTAATGGATTTATTGGTAATACTGTTAGCCTTTTTGATTTCTTCAAATATTTATGAAAGCAAAGATTTCTTCTGTGTCTGTTGTTAATGTGGTGTTAAGCTCCCAAGCATCATTATGAAATGATTTGTTTTTATTATTTCCAAGGTTAATGTTGGCTTTCAGCAACAGTAATTGGTGTAGGCATGAAACGTTCATCATTCAAATCACAAGGAATGTGCATTACATTTTGAAGATTTTTCTTCCCACCTAATATCTGCTTTTTAAATGTAATTTAGTTTCTGACATTATTCTCACATGCCTTCTCCCTCTCTCTCTCACACGTTCTCCCTCTCTCTCTCACACACACGTTCTCCCTCTCTCTCTCACACACACGTTCTCCCTCTCTCTCTCTCACACACACGTTCTCCCTCTCTCTCTCTCACACACGTTCTCCCTCTCTCTCTCACACACACGTTCTCCCTCTCTCTCTCACACACACGTTCTCCCTCTCTCTCTCTCACACACGTTCTCCCTCTCTCTCTCTCACACACACGTTCTCCCTCTCTCTCTCACACACGTTCTCCCTCTCTCTCTCTCTCACACACGTTCTCCCTCTCTCTCTCTCTCACACACGTTCTCCCTCTCTCTCTCTCTCACACACGTTCTCCCTCTCTCTCTCTCACACACGTTCTCCCTCTCTCTCTCTCACACACGTTCTCCCTCTCTCTCTCTCACACACGTTCTCCCTCTCTCTCTCTCACACACGTTCTCCCTCTCTCTCTCTCTCTCACACGTTCTCCCTCTCTCACACACACACACGTTCTCCCTCTCTCTCTCACACACACACGTTCTCCCTCTCTCACACACACACGTTCTCCCTCTCTCACACACACACGTTCTCCCTCTCTCACACACACACGTTCTCCCTCTCTCACACACACACGTTCTCCCTCTCTCTCACACACACGTTCTCTCTCTCTCACTCACACGTTCTCCCTCTCTCTCTCTCACTCACACGTTCTCCCTCTCCCTCTCTCACTCACACGTTCTCCCTCTCTCACTCACACGTTCTCCCTCTCTCTCTCTCACTCACACGTTCTCCCTCTCTCACTCACACGTTCTCCCTCTCTCTCTCTCACTCACACGTTCTCCCTCTCTCTCTCTCACTCACACGTTCTCCCTCTCTCTCTCTCACTCACACGTTCTCCCTCTCTCTCTCTCACTCACACGTTCTCCCTCTCTCTCTCTCTCACTCACACGTTCTCCCTCTCTCTCTCTCACTCACACGTTCTCCCTCTCTCTCTCTCACTCACACGTTCTCCCTCTCTCTCTCTCTCACTCACACGTTCTCCCTCTCTCTCTCTCACTCACACGTTCTCCCTCTCTCTCTCTCACTCACACGTTCTCCCTCTCTCTCTCTCACTCACACGTTCTCCCTCTCTCTCTCTCTCACTCACACGTTCTCCCTCTCTCTCTCTCTCACTCACACGTTCTCCCTCTCTCTCTCTCACTCACACGTTCTCCCTCTCTCTCTCTCTCACTCACACGTTCTCCCTCTCTCTCTCTCTCACTCACACGTTCTCCCTCTCTCTCTCTCTCACTCACACGTTCTCCCTCTCTCTCTCACTCACACGTTCTCCCTCTCTCTCTCTCTCACTCACACGTTCTCCCTCTCTCTCTCTCTCACTCACACGTTCTCCCTCTCTCTCTCTCTCACTCACACGTTCTCCCTCTCTCTCTCACTCACACGTTCTCCCTCTCTCTCTCACTCACACGTTCTCCCTCTCTCTCTCTCACTCACACGTTCTCCCTCTCTCTCTCTCACACACGTTCTCCCTCTCTCTCTCACACACACGTTCTCCCTCTCTCTCTCACACACACGTTCTCCCTCTCTCTCTCACACACACGTTCTCCCTCTCTCTCTCACACACACGTTCTCCCTCTCTCTCTCACACACACGTTCTCCCTCTCTCTCTCACACACACGTTCTCCCTCTCTCTCTCACACACACGGTCTCTCTCTCTCACACACACGTTCTCCCTCTCTCACACACGGTCTCTCTCTCTCACACACACACGGTCTCTCTCTCTCTCTCACACACACACGGTCTCTCTCTCTCTCTCTCACACACACGGTCTCTCTATCTCTCTCTCACACACACGATCTCTCTCTCTCTCTCACACACGGTCTCTCTCTCTCTCTCTCTCACACACGGTCTCTCTCTCTCTCACACACGGTCTCTCTCTCTCTCTCTCACACACGGTCTCTCTCTCTCTCTCTCACACACGGTCTCTCTCTCTCTCTCTCACACACGGTCTCTCTCTCTCTCTCACACACGGTCTCTCTCTCTCTCTCACACACGGTCTCTCTCTCTCTCTCACACACGGTCTCTCTCTCTCTCTCACACACGGTCTCTCTCTCTCTCTCACACACGGTCTCTCTCTCTCTCTCACACACGGTCTCTCTCTCTCTCTCACACACGGTCTCTCTCTCTCTCTCACACACGGTCTCTCTCTCTCTCTCACACACGGTCTCTCTCTCTCTCTCACACACGGTCTCTCTCTCTCTGTCTCACACACACGGTCTCTCTCTCTCTCTCACACACACGGTCTCTCTCTCTCTCTCACACACACACGGTCTCTCTCTCTCTCACACACGTTCTCTCTCTCCCTCTCACTCACACACACGTTCTCTCTCTCCCTCTCTCTCTCACACACACGGTCTCTCTCTCTCTCTCACACACGGTCTCTCTCTCTCTCTCACACACGGTCTCTCTCTCTCTCTCACACACGGTCTCTCTCTCTCTCACACACACGGTCTCTCTCTCTCTCACACACACGGTCTCTCTCTCTCTCTCTCACACACGGTCTCTCTCTCTCACACACGGTCTCTCTCTCTCTCTCACACACGGTCTCTCTCTCTCTCTCACACACGGTCTCTCTCTCTCTCTCACACACGGTCTCTCTCTCTCACACACACACACACACACGGTCTCTCTCTCTCTCTCACACACACGGTCTCTCTCTCTCTCTCACACACACGGTCTCTCTCTCTCTCTCTCACACACACGGTCTCTCTCTCTCTCTCTCTCACACGGTCTCTCTCTCTCTCTCTCTCACACGGTCTCTCTCTCTCTCACACGGTCTCTCTCTCTCTCACACACGGTCTCTCTCTCTCTCACACACGGTCTCTCTCTCTCTCACACACGGTCTCTCTCTCTCTCTCACACACGGTCTCTCTCTCTCTCTCACACACACACGGTCTCTCTCTCTCTCGCACACGTTCTCTCTCTCCCTCTCACTCACACACACGTTCTCTCTCTCCCTCTCTCTCTCACACACACGGTCTCTCTCTCTCACACACACACACACACACACACACACATTCTCTCACACACACACACACATTCTCTCACACACACACACACATTCTCTCTCTCTCTCTCTCACACACACACACACACACACACACACACACACACATTCTCTCTCTCTCTCACACTCTGAATTTAAGATTTTAGGAATAGTTTTTGATTTAATAAAACTTGAACCAATAAAAGTTCAAGTTTTGTGCATGTTTTATTTTTATTAACCTTTTATAAAATTCAAAAGAAAACTAATGAACTTTTAATTCTCAAACTTCAGATGTGCTGTAAATTCACTCCTCAAATCTGTTAATACCAGTTTATTTAACCTTTCAATGTGATGATGATATTCATCTCTTAAATACTTGCATCTCAATATCAGGCTTCCTTAATTTTATGTGCTCGTGAGCACTGCTCTTGACAAATACTGGTGATAAAAAAAAAAGTTGTGAGTACTTCCATTTCTATCTAAATCCCTTCAAGGTGTGGTACTGGATGTTTTCAAAGAAAAGTATCTACAGAGGACAAGTGGCGATGGCTATTCAGATGAAGTGGTTACTTTTTGGGTACTTCCAAATTCACAGAGCTTAAGTCATTTTTATGCAGATACTGCAGATGTACATTGCCATTCTTAGTTTTCAACTTCAGCAAAGTAATTGTGTGTGTGTGTATATATACACACACACTTCCCTGACGATCCGCTTAGGTGAAACCTTGGTAGGTTTGTCTGGCTCTCTAGGTTTAACTAGGTCTGCTCTACTTATTGTATTGAGCAATTTATTTAGTTAGTTGCGTACTCGTATCGTGGTTTTTTTTTTCTTTGGACTTGCATGCTGATCGATTATTTTCGACAGGCATTCATGTTCTTGGCTCTTTCTTTTTTTTATACCTTTTTTCCTTCGATATTGATTTGATCATTTGCAAATCAAGAAACTAAAGGTTTTCCGAAACGAGTGTAGTTACTTATATTTATAAGATTACTACTAATATATATATATATATATATATATATATATATATATATATTATTTTTTTTTTTTATTTATTTTAATCATTTCACTCCAAGCAAGGCAGTAATGCCATGAAGACACAAGGGTTTACTGGAAGTGAAAGAGAATGAGAAGACTTTAGTGAAAAGAAATGACAATAAAAGAACAAAATTCAGGAAAGCAGAAGATGATGATTAGTGTTGCATTTACATTATTGGAGATTGTAGGTGTCAGGAAAGAAAGAAACTGGAAGAGAGTTCCACAGCTGAAGTAGAACACACTGTTGCATCCATCTAGTCCAACAGTAAAATGATGATACCTAGTTTCCAATCTAGTAGTATGCTTTAATTGATGCAGTTGAGGCATCAACATATATGAGAGTGTGGACATAGTAATCAACATAGTATAGTGACTGTCAGTTTCACACTTCAGTGTAATCTTTTGAAGATCACATTGAAGCATGAAAATGACAGTCACCATGCAGTGTTCATTACTATGTTGACATTTTTTATATCTATAAATGCTCAGTTTCCAATATTGAGAGCTGCTCCCTTATAAATATAGATTATTTCAAATATATACGTTTTGTTAAAAATGACTGACAAGGTACTTCTGTTAAGTTTTTTTATTGTATTTTCTTTGTAAGTAAATAAGAGATTTCTTTTTTTAGGACTTAATGAGAGTAGAAATTGTCCAAATGATTGTTCATTCCAAGCACTTTCAGATGGTCTATTATTAGTTATGTTCAAGGGTTTTGGTTGTGTTATTGTAATTGAAGTGTATGTGTCATATTTGGGGAATTAAGAATATGTCTACCTTTCAGCAAATGTTAAGACTGTTTACAATTGTATTTGCACACCATTCACAATAGCATGTAAAGCAAAAATTCATAGTTTATATTGTTTATATAAATATATCTTGAAACTTTCACAAACAGCATTTTATTAATACCAATTTTATTTTGAAAACATTAATTTGCACAGTAAAACCTGATATAGTGCAAGAATGTTTCATATTTGCAAATGACTTCGAAAATAACATCTTTGAATGTCTCGAGTAAAATTATTTAATCGTCTTCAAAAACATAAATATTGTATACTATTCTTGTTGATATTCATTTTTTTTATGTGAGCATTTGTCTTGTGGAGAATATGATTTGTTTAATCCTTATTATAAACTTCTGCCTGTAGTTTACATTGCTGTAGTGAATTTTGCTTATTCGTTTACACTTGTCAATTTCTAGTTCAACAACTGTAAACGTGTTTTGATTTTTTTCTACCTTCCACATTCTTTTAGGGGGGTGCGGTGGTGGTGTGGGGTCTTTTCTACATTAATTTCTAAATGCATTGCACTGGGGGACATTGCAAATGTATCTTGAAGTTATGTATTTCTGCTATGGAGAATTTTGTGGATTTATATTGTCTGGCAGAATTGAGCCAATGAAGACACTTGAAATGTGTTTCTACAGAAGGCTGTTGAGAATACCATGAACTTAACATGTGAGTAACAAGGAGGTTTTAGAGAGAAGCTAAACAAAAAGGACATTAATACTTAGAATCAGAGATAATTGAAAATTCTAGGGTGCATAACAAGGAAAGAGGGGAAAATTTGATATTCACACGACATTGAAGGCAAGAGAGACAGAAAAGCAGCGAATAACCCAGTTAACAAGCTTGTGTAAATGTTTGGCAGAACAGGGATTAGGAGAGATAGCAAAAAGACATACCTTACTGAGAGCTACAAAAGACAGGAAGTTGTGGAGAGTCATGACCTGAAGGGATATGGCGAAAAGGGGAAATTAAGAATTAATGCAGAGAAGTGAACATTTTATTGAAAATATTAGATTTTTTTCAAGAGAAATTTTTGGAAACCAGATTAAGCAAGTTTGTTAATTCATGAGTTTTCTGAAATCATTCTTGTACATCTGATGAAAATGTTTCTGGTTTCAGCTCCCTTCTTTTTCCATTCTCTATTTCCATTTTCAAAAACCAAAAGTGGTTGTTAGTTGGTCTAAGATTGGATTTTCTCTCTGCTCAATTTTAGTATGAAATTGTGACACAGGGTAAATGATTTTTAATAATAAACCTCTTAATCTACTTAAGATGTGAAGTGGGATGAAAGTTTGAAAACCTTATATTTAGTTTAAATTAGCAGGACTGATTATTTTAACTTTTAAAATTCATTTAGTGTTGAAGTAGACTTTAGAATGAAGTGGAGACTCAATCCTAAACAGGGAACAAGGGATAAACTGCTACTCCTGTTCAAAAGACATGGGAGGAGTGTGAACCAGGCAATAGTAGAGGGTTCTCTTATTTCCAGTTTCTTTTAAAGTCTTCTCATTCTCCTTCACTCCCAATAGCCCCCTCCTTGCATCTTAGTGGCATTATCACCTTGCTTGGTGTGAATTATTTAAGAAAAAAAAAATTTATATCAATCAATTTTTAAATATTTTTTGAGGCAGCATAAAAGAGCAATACTTCTTTATGTGCCATGTTCCTTCAAGGCATAAACGATCATGGCTCTCCACAACTTTCTGTCCCTTGTAGCTCTTAATAAATTTGTCTTTTTGTTATTTCTCTTAAACCCTGTTCTGCCATCCATTTACTCAAGTTCACTAAGTATGTTATGCATTGTTTTCCCCTGTCTCTTTTGCCTTCAATCTGTCCTGTGAGTATCAGATTCTCCAAGCCCTCCTTCACATTATGTGCCCTAGAAACCTTAACTGTCTCTTCCTGATAAGTTATAAGTTTCCATTTTCTCTAAAACTTTGTTGTTGCTCACGTGTTTGGTCCATGATATACTCAGCAAAACCACATTTTTTTGTTGCTTCAAGTTGCTTTATCTTTGAGGAGATTGTCCAGCACTCACTGTAATACAGGGGGCATATATCACATAAGTTTAGCACTCTTTTCTTTGTTTCTAGCAAAATCTTTCCATTTTTAATTATTCTGCTTAGATTTTGGAATGCATCATTGGTTATCCCAATATGCCTTTGGATTTCAGTGTCACACTTTCCATCCTCTGTTAAAACACTTCCCAAATATTTAAATGTCTGCACTTGTTTGATTCTGGTATCTCTGCTTTGCAATTCACACTTTAAGGAGCTCATCTGTGTTTTATGACTTTGAAATATACACCGTTTCAGCAGGTTTACTACTATCCTAGCTAAAATATATATTGCTATTTACTTATTCATTTGTTAAAAACCTATAATATTGGTGATGACTGACAAATTGAACTTCATTCCACTTCCCTGCTTTCAAGTTAGTCTTTTGCCTATAGTGTTGCTTTGAAATATACAGGGTGTATCAAAAATACTTTTACAAACTTTGGGGGCAAGTTCCTCATACCAAAACAAGGACAACTGTTCATATAAGCATATGTCTGCAAATCCTTTATTTTTGATTTAAGTTTAAAGGAAGATTACAGCAGATGGTACTGTGTTGCCATGTAGACTAGGTTACATTTGTCATTCATGTACATTTGAGGCTAATCTGTCTTCAATGTTTAATGTGTATAGTAGTGAATTAACTAAGAAATGTTCTGTTTAACTATGACAGGATATTCATAGTGTGAGCAGGCAGATCTAATTTTTACATCTGGCCGTGTGAATTGTAATGAATGCGAGGCCGCATGGCTGTATCAGGCTGTTTCCAGACCGATGGTCATTTTACCTTGTTTATTTTTGGATTGCATCTTGGATTGTACATTTAACAGCATCTATCATAAACTTTTCTTTAAACTCAATAACTCAAAACTGAAGGATTTGCAGACATATGTTTATATGGACTTTAGTCCTTGTTTTGTTGTGAGGAAGCTGCCCACAAAATTTGATACACCCTGTATATTTGAACTTTGTAATGAGTACAGAATAAACTACTATTGGCTCAGCTGTTTGTGCTTAAAACTCCTTCCTACTGTTGCCAAAATCCCCCCCCCTACTTCCTTAATATGGTGAACTTTGTTCCAATGTATTAATGCACTGAATGACTTTACGGCCTTTCCATAATTCATGTCCCTTTTTCCCATGATGAAGATACTGGAGAAGAACATAAAGAGGAAAAAAAACAAACTTTTTTCTTTTCTTTCTTTCCCTACTTTAAATCTTCTGTCATTTGGGGAGAATCAACAAAGTAATTATATTCCATCCATTTTCCACTCTTGTCATACTTTTCAGCTTATTTCTTTGATTTCTTCAGCTGATCAACATTATTTGATTGCTATGCAAAAGACACAACTGATACTGTTCAGTCCTATAAATATTTGCAGACATTTTGTTTTAAAGCTGAATTTTTAAAAAGAAAAAAATTATCTCTGGAGAGAATTATCTCCACCTTCCCTGCCCCAAATATCTGTAAAAGTTTTATCTATTATTTAGATTATAAATATTAATTCTATATATAGTTTTCTACAGCAACAGAAAAAGCCCATTATATAGAGATGGGTGAATTAATTTCCATGTATTCTAGTAGATTCTTCTGATGAAATAGTAGAAATGAAAGTTTCTCTTTATTTTAAACTTTTTTAGCTTGCAATTAAATGGAAGATAGAAAATTTGTAATTAATTGCATTGTACTTAGAAAATATAAAAAACTGAAATTTTTTCTTAATGGCATGGGCTTGAAAAAATATATAGTAGGCAAAGTCCTAAGAAAAAAAATACCAAAAATTATTATATGTAATGGGGGGGAAAATCATAACTGCACTTTGTGGGTAGGGAGAATGAATTGAAAAAATATTTTTGTTTAAGAGTTAAAAGTGAGTTCTATTTAATTCATGATAATGCAAAAAGTAATATTTTAATAAACTAATTATTCAAAAACTCCTATAAATATGACTTATTTTCAGCATTTAGTTTAATAAAAAAGAAAGTGGCTAGCAGTGCAGAAAAGCAAAAAATTGCCCTTATAATGGAATGCCCATTTATTGCTTAAAAAGATAGTAGAAAAAACTTTAACATCCTTTAGAAATGAACATATAAAGAAACAGGGTTGGAATCATTTTTGTCTCTCGAGAGAAAGTTCTGATAACAAACATCACCAACTTCATACTTTGAAAGTCCACTGTTTAGTTCCAAATCTTCTCTAGCTAACTTATAAGTACTTTGAATGAACTTGTAGAAAGCATGGTTTTCTCATGTAATTCACATCCTGTTTTATTTCATTTTGGTATGAGATTTTCATTTGAAGTGTAGGGCCTCTGGTATTTCTAATTAACCTCATTAAGGGAAAGTTTGTTAATATAAAGGCTTAATTAATTCAAATGATTAATTTTGATTTATCCCTTGACTCACTTTTCCCCAATTGCATTTACAAATGTCTATTTTAAAAAATGTTTGTAACTTGATATTTATGTGCAAATCACAAAAAATAAAATTACCTGGGCTAAATTCTTGTTCTTAGAAGTATAAAATAAGGGGTTCAAATCTCATCAGTAATTAGTTTATATATTTTTTCATTATATACAGTCTGTCTGCAGTTATTATGCAAATCCATATAAACCTCGATAACTTGAATTTGCTTTGAACAACTTTTGTCTAATTTTAAACAATTTAGACATCAAAACAAAGATGGAAGTCAATATTTAGGTAGTTTCAACATGTTTTGTTAGTTATTGGATTTATTATAAAAACTGCCGTCTAAGGTTATTATGCAAATTCAGAAAATCACTTTTTATTTCAATAACAAGGTAATGAAATGATCAACAATTGATCAACACCTATAATAGAACAAATAACATATTTGAATCATTTGCACCTTAACGTAGTGATTCTTCTCAATAACAGCCAGCAATCTATTATCTATTGATTTTATATTTTTTTTTTTTTTACTTCAGCAGGTTTAGTTTATGACATGGTAGTTTTAATTGCTTCCCTTAAGTCTGCTTTGCTGTCATATTGTTTGCCACATTCATATAATTTCATCTTCACAATTGACAATAGATTTTTGATCACTTTACGACTTGATGGTAGCCATTTCTTCTTTCCTGTAAACTTTTTACGGTCAAAAAAATTAACGGGTAAGATTAGATACACGTGAAGGAGTATTGTCATGCATAAATAGACATCTCTTGATACCTTCTTTTAGTCACAGACTCATCTGCATCAGATAAAATCCATCTTTTGGTCAATCCATTATGTTTCACCAGAGATTCAGCCATGAAAATTGACTTTAGAAAAGTCAATTTTCATGTATTTCTTGACCCAATTTTGATGCTTTAAAATATTTGCTTTACTGAGAGAAGTTTGCCTAGATTTCTTGACAGATTCCAATTTGCAAAGTATTTTATACCTTTTGTCCTTAACTGAAAGTGCTCAGAATGAACAATAATTTAGACAATTCCAACATTCATTAAATTCACCCCCTCCCAATCTCTTCTTCGCATACAATAAAAAAATAAATAAAAAAAACATAACAGAAGTACCTTGTTATTTTTAATGAATTATGCAAAAGTACATATTCAGCTTTCTCTGGAACAAATTTGAGATGAAGGAAAGGAGGAAGAAAAGATTGTGTTGCACCAAGTGAAGACAAGTTTTCTGCTTTGAAAATACGCATTTGTAATTGTGGACTTTACTCTTCTTTGATCCTCAATCACTGGTGTTGGAAGGAAAGACATGACCCTTCCACCAGACCCTACAGCAGGTACAGATATGCCTGCAGTTAAATTTGAATAAAGTTTGTGTATCCAGAGGAATGTTATTTAGTTGAATGCTTCCCTTGTTCATCTGCAATCTTTCACTCAACATATCAACTCAATATTTTGCCAGAAACTAAAGAAAATATTCTATTCACACAAATTTTACTCTTCTAGATAAAGTACTTAAACATTCCTGTCTCAACCAAACAAAATTTGTTTGTCATTTGAAAGTTAGAGGCTGAAAACTAAATGAAAAACAAAATTCTCTTCAGCTAGAGTTTTATGCAGAAACTAGAAAGCTACCCTGTCATGTAATGGTTGTTTTAATGTTGGGAATATACCTTTTGCCATTGTAGGTAATATCACATTTTGTCTGATTTGGTTAATTATACATTTCTGTTGTTCCATGATAACATTATATATTTAAATAGGCCTTCATCATATATGACCTGGGTGCAGTTACAAGTTTTTATCTCCAACTGCCATCAACTTTCTGGTCATTAGTTCATGTTCAACTGGTTTGCCTGTATGTTTTTTTTTGTTTGTTTGTTTTCAATTGAAATGACCTCTCCAGACATTTCTTAGACTACTTAAAGTTCATACACCAAAGCATCTCCATCTTTTTCTACAGAAATTAACACTAAATCTAGTTTTTGAAACTAGTTTGTTTGAAAAATTTTGAGAATCATGCAGAAAATGTGAAAATTTCTGCAGATGGTAATTTTTTTGTTTTAATACCGACAAACATGGAAATAATATATGTAGTATTTTATAGACATTTTATTTTACTTGCATTGTATCCATAACAAATTATGGGATTGTTGATTGAGTGTAACTTCTACCTCAGATCAGTATATGTGCCTTGTAAAAAGTTTCACGCATAACTGCTTTGTGACAAGCGAAAGAGGGAAGTGATGCAGGCATTTTAATTTCTGTCTATATTTCGGATATGAGTTATTATGACTATTTACATTTTAATCTCCTTTTTTTTTTCTTTGGGAGTAAACCTTACAGAGTAAGGTTGGTAAATATTATAGTATTAATATATAGAGAGCTATAATAAGCTTTTTAATATATTGGTACCAATCTTGATTAAACTTTCTTGCTGCAGTAATAGTATTTCCTGTAGGAGTAATAATAGTAATTTTCATTATTAACTAATTGTTAATATAACCTGTAATTGCATGGGTAGAATTTATTAAACAGATGTATCAAAGCTTTCATCTACTTAAATGATCACATAATGACATAACAAATTCTGGTTTTAGGAAAATAAATAAAGCAACAATCTTGTTTGTAATAGTAAATAAGTAATGGCTGGCTGGGTGTTTTTTTTTTTTTTTTTTCTGAGTATGCTTGTCTGCTAAGATGACTAGTAAATCTTTGTTGCAGATACCTGCTCAGTTAGTTTTGTTTCTTCAACAATTCAGCCTTGTTCAAACTGTTGATCACACCAGATTATGCACTTTTCTCCAGAGCCTTTAACTAAGGCTTATTCAGCATAGTTGCAGTATAAACAAATCACAGTTTAATTCTGTGAGTACTGAAGAAATACAAACATGCCTGAGCAGGTGTCTGCAATAGGGATTAACTAGTCACACTCTAGCAGATGCTCATACTTGGAAATGAGCAGCCAGCCATTGTTATATAATAATGAATAGTGTGATATTTTCTTCAGGTTTCTTTGTTTCTCTGCCCATAATTCTTGTTAGCCTAAATCAAACAGGTATGTAAAATTAACACGTGTCTTACACTGATTGGAACATCTGAGCAGCCAGGTGACATATCCACTCTGCGAGCATTATGCTACTTGAACAGCATAAGAAAATTAAATTTTTTATCAATTAGATAGAACACAGATACTTCACTGGAGCCAATCTATAAAGCAATTCCATCATTTCTTTCTTTTGTTTCTTTTTCTTTTTAGGAGGGGGATATCCTGCTTGATACTATTAATGCCGCGGTTTCATCTTGCAGCCCAAATCCACCTCTTGAATCACCCTCATTTGCTATGTATTCCACGCCAAAAGCTTCTTTCTAGGAACCACTACTTTATAGAATAGACTCTCCATCTAGATGCTTCCCCAAACACTATGATCTTAATCTCTTTCGGTTCAATTGTTATCTATCCACCATATCCTCATAATTTTCACTTTCTACTTCCTCCTCTTACATTGTTATTCCATTCTTCATTCAGTAACCCTCTACCTTGAGTGGCTCTTGAACCTTGTATTGAACTAGTGAACTTTAGATATATGAAGAAATTCATATACTTGTATTTGTTTGATTTATTGGTGTTAATATTGCTCTCTATTCCTGATGGTGTTTCTATTATTTATCTCTTTGAATGCATTGAGTGCGTTGACTTTTTAACTCCTGTTGAAGTTAAACTTGTACATTTCTAGTGATGAAAATAAACCGTTCTTGTGAGGTGAACCTGTACAATTTCCTGTAACCCTATCATATTGTCAAAGACTGAAGATTCCCAGGAGAGAATGGCGTTGTGAGCATTTAGCAGTTTCAGGATGTTCATAGAATCGTCAGGACATCAGCAAGTTTTAAAATCCTGATAACTGAAATTGCCTGGTTCCTTCTCCTCTGAAAGTCTTCTGGGATTACACCTTTTCTGAATTAACATGCTCTATAGACTGATCTCAGATAAAATGTTAACATATTTCCTGCTATGATACACACACGAAAAGCATGATGTGCATGTGTTAATTCCATGGTTAAAAGATGAAAAGTTTTGTCTTTTTATTTTATTTCCTTCTGGCATCAGTTTAAACTGACACCTTTTTTCCTTATATATTAAGACCATTTTTCCTAAAGGGTGTATTATATGTAAAAAAAAAACTTTACTATGTTTTTTTTTTTTTTCTTTCTCTCCACTTGATTTGTACAGATGTTTCTGGTTACTATAGTACTATTTAGAAAAAAAGCAGTCTTTTATAAAAATTTTGAGTGGCAACTTGTAATGTACTGACAAGTTAAAATAGACCAAAGAGAATGACATTGAACCATGTAATTCCACATGTCCACTCTGATGTTGAACCCATTTGAACATCATTTTTCAAGTTTAACAAGTTGTCTTTGAAAGTCTTTCTTTTCAGGCAGATAATATGGGGAGGCATTAACTTTTTCAGCACACCCCTAATACATAGCATTATATTAATGTTTCAAATATCCAAAGTAGTAATGACTGGGTTAATATCATGTAACTCTGTTAAGCTTCTGAACATGTTGCTTTTATATTTTTGCTAAAATTCAAAAGAAAGAAATGACTCATAAATTAATTGACAATGCTTCATCAAATAAAAATGAAATCGAGCCACAAATATCACTTGTCTATGTAATAAAGTGATTAGGGAGAAATGGTACAGGAGTTTAAAGGTTAGATTTGATTTTGTGCCAACTGTAAAGCTCTGATACATATGCAGATTTTTTAATGTAAAAGAAATGAGTTGGAGCTTATTCAATTTTGAAATTCTCTGAAGATTCCCCATATCAAAGAAGACCAAAGGGCACAATGACAATGGTAATATTAGCCATTTCTTTATAAGGAAACGTTTGTCATTCTTTGACCAAGCAGCCAGTGCTACTATCAATTGAAATTTATAAAATATTTCCATTAAAACAATTTTTCAGGAAAATGTTTCTCAAATCCACTAATGATTGGAGGTTTCCTTCCTAACCTTTTGTTTGAAGTCATGTGGAATGTCAACATATTTTATTATTTTTTTCTTTGAGTTTCAGATGGTATCCATTCAAGTTGTTGCTGTCACTTGGTACAGTTTCCGTGTTTCTTTAGCACCAGTTTTAAGATTCAAAGAAGGATGGTCCTTGCTAT
>OZ038504.1:82373518-82388518 GCA_964036315.1 Acanthosepion esculentum | reverse complement strand
CTTGTACAGGGTAAACATTATTGTAAAAAAAAATTTAAAAAAATAATTGAAAAATAAATCTATGAACTATAAAACAAGAAAATTTGAATAAACTTGTATTATCTATTTCATGTTTTAAAACAAGCCTTGCTGAAGGAATCAAAAGTGTACACAGTAATAGCAGTGGCAGGGAAATAACTGTCCCTTTCCCCCTTTTTTTTTTTCAGGCACAAAGGTTAGTTACATTGCCAAAAATTTATTAATGCAAGTTTTGCAAAATAGCAATAACTATATCCACAAATATATTTTTTTTTTTTATAGAAATCATGTCCATAAAGTTGAAATTTCAAATTTTGTCTCTGTTTTTGTGATTGAACCCTTTGGTTACTTCATTCATTTTGAATATGATTTTATGGCAAATGAGTTGTCAGAGAAGTTTGTATTATAACCCTTCATATCCCTTGCAGATGGGAGGGTTTTCTTGGCTTATTATTAGGTTGGTGCAAAAATAATGTCGTTTTTTGACTTTCAACTTCAAAAGATCATAACTCCTTTCATAATAAACTTTATTAATCGAAATAAGAACCATTAGAATCGACACATTTTTGCCAACGAGAAACAAGTTTATTTATCCCATTAGCATAGAAATCCGGAGTTCTGGAAGCGATGAAGTCATTGAAGGCCGATTCGGCATCATCTCGGCTTTTGAAGCATTTTTTGCGCAGGAAGTTGTCCAGATGCTTGAAAAAGTGATAATCGGTGGGCGAGAGGTCCGGTGAATATGGCGGATGAGGCAGAGTCTCGTAGCCCAATTCATTCAGCTTCTGCAGGGTCAGTTGAGCAACATGCGGGCGAGCGTTGTCATGGAGGAGAATTAGTCCCTTCATATTGACCAATCTCGGGCGCATACGTTGGAGCTTCTGGTGCATTTCGTCAATTTGTCGGCAGTACTTCTCCGCCGTAATCGTTTTGCCCGGATTCAAGGAGCTGTGATGGATGAGACCGGCCGTAGACCACCAGTCACCATAACCTTTTTATTTTGGTGCAATTTCGGCTTCGGGAAGTGTTGTGGAGCTTCTCCGGCATCCAACCACTGGGCCAAACGTCGCCGGTTGTCGTAGAGGATCCACTTCTCATCACACGTCACAATCCGCTCGAGAAATGGGTCGTTTTTGTTGCGCATGAAGGAGCGTAGAAGACACCTCAAAACGACGATTTTTTTGATTATCGTTCAATTCATGCGGCACCCATTTATCCAACTTTTTTGACTTCCCTATTTGCTTTAAATGGCGAACGACTGTTGAGTGGTCGACTTCTCGTGTGGTTTTGCGAGGATCAGCTTCAATTAAGGCTTTCAAATGTTCGTTATCAACCGCAGTCAGCCGGCCGCGACCGTCTTCATCTTCGATCCTCTCATCACCATTGCAAAATTTCTTGAACCACCGTTGTGCCACACGTTCATTAGTGGTTCCTGGGCCAGATGCATCATTGATATCACAAGCTGTCTCGGCAGCTTTTCGGCCTAGTTTGAACTGGAACAAGAAAATCGTGCGGATTTGAATTTTGTCCATGCTGTCAAAGCCTGCAAAAAAAATGAATGAAGAGATTGAGAACAGTAACGAATAACACAATTCGATAGAGCGAAAAACGCGCTTCAAAATGATATATAACATGGCTATATATATCAATGAATTAATTCAGAAATCATATATAAAAGTAACATATGTGAGAAAACGACATTATTTTTGCACCAACCTAATATTAGTAAATGTGTTGTAATTGTACATTAGTTTCTTTTTTTTCTTTTTTAATAGCCTGATTTTTATCAAACTTTATATAGAGAGTATCATTTTTGCATAAATTCAGACAACTTATGGGATGACTAAGGTGTGATTGACCTTTTGTGGTTATCAATGTATGACAGTACACAAATTACAATTCATGACTTGTGTTGCAGGTGGTGGTACTGTGTTTTTGAGCAGCGTAGTGTGTAAATAAAAAAAAAAGTTAGATATGGATTGTTATTAGTATTTTGTCTTATTTTTTTCCTAATGGTTCATTCATCTATCCTATGTTCTAAGTCACACTGCTTGGCAAATGATTTTAATTCATATGACTTAATTCAAGACCTCTATTACAAACACTTTGGTAAAATCACTTTTCAATCATTTGATGACTTCAGGTGATTTATTGCCTGATATTTGTAAGTCAAAATACTTGATAGCTGATTAACAAAAATTTTTCTGCAACCCTCCCTCCCATCCATGGTTTAATTGGAGTATCATAAGAATAGTGGTTCAGTTGAATGTTGATTACAATGGTCAATGCATATGGCTGACTATGTGTTTAATTTTAGAAGTTACATCAAGTCGGTAAAACACGTTTTAACCTTTAAACATTTATCCATATCTAGATGACAGGTATCAATGTGTTGTCAAATCACTTCATATAAAATATAATTGCATGCCTTTTAAACAAGTCTTTGTACAACAAAAATTTCATTGGTAATGTAAGGTTTAACAAATGATGGCATATTTATTCTCTTTGGGTAGCCAACAATTTTTCAGTAAATAATTAGTTATTGGATATGGTTTTGAAGTTTACTGTCACTCAGAGAAAAACTTTCAATTATGAATAAACTTCAAATCTGCATTGGATATTTCAAGAGAGTTGACATAGTGATAAGTGCATGACAATAGATCAGTAACAATTTCTTTATGACCTGCTATGTAATTTAGTAGGAAGTTGCAGTGTTATAATGAAAATTTCTGAATTCTTGGGGAAAATTCGACGTTTTATTTATTTTAAAAAAAATTTTCAAAAGTTTGATCATTTTCAATTTTGAAATGAATGCCATCAAAAAATCTATTCAACTTTTCGTATTTAAAAAAACTATACTCAAATGTTCTTTCTGTAGAGGATTGTAATTTTGCTTGATAAGTGTTGCGATGAAAAGGCAACTGGTAATCTTTTGCCATCATGATTTTATTTTTTTTAAAAATGCCAACTCCATAGTTGCTTGATAGTTGGATTTTGGTAGTTAGGCTTGGGTCATAAAATTGCGATAGATATGAACTAGTAAATATTTCTTTTAATTTTAACATCGCTTCATTTTGAGGCTTATCAAAATACTATCCAATATTTTCCCTTCAGAGAAATGAGCATATGGATGCAGTCTGAAAGTGCATGGCAATAGTGAAAGGTGTCTTAAAGTTAAGCAAACTGTTAACAGGAAAATGTAATAAGAAACAAACAAGTGCTGAACAGCTGTGTAATATCAATCTTCATATACGGCAATGGATGCTGGACAATTTCCTCACAGATGAAGAGGAAACAAAGCAATAGATGAACGCTGAGAATACCTATGGACAGGAGATGTGAGCAAGCAATGACAAAGTTTTAAAGAAAATGGTAGGGGCATTTTTAATTTGGATCCAATTGGGACAATTGTACTTTCTGGGATGAATAATGATAAAACAGTGCTTTGCAAAATTCTACTGGGAAAGTAGCGGAAGCAAGTAACCTACCTAACAAACTTGTTTAAATAGATGACAGAACAGGGCATGTGAGAGTTCGTAAAAGACAAATATTAAGAATGACAAAAGATAGGAAATTTTAGAATGCCGTGATCATCAATGTTCTAAAGGGGCATAACACATAGAAGATCCTCATTAATTTGGTAAAAAATTTGATCAAGGAGATCATACCAAGAAATTGTTGCAAGTTCTACTTTAATAGTTACAATTTTAGGTTAGGTTTTTGTCCTTCAGAAGTTACTTCAGTATGCGAGTCCAGGTACAATATAAATGTCCCTGTTCTCGTACTCAGTTGTGTGAAAGTTTTAATCTCTTGATATATTTTCTTATGAAACTATAAAGTTGTCTTGAATAAGTTGTGCTCTCGCAGTCTGGAATATTTCATTGGCGCTGTGTCAGTAAGGTACTCGAGTTTTATCTAGCAAACATTGTATTGAAAGTATGTATACGCTTTTCTCAACTAGGATTTGTCAAAACCTGTTTACAGTATTTAGTTTTGTAAAATATTTTGCACCATGCATTTCAGCAAATATTTCTTCAGCAGCAGCAAATTTTTAATGGCTCCCTTTTAATTGCTTTATTGAGATTTCATGGATATAAGGAATCTCCACAATGACTAATTAGTCACTCATTCTTTTGCTTTACTTACAATTATGCTGTTGTCATGGCGTTTTCAATGATTAATTCTGATAGCATTTTATCAACAATAACCACTGATTGTATATGCCTCTACCGTAGAAATGCTGACTGAATTTTAAATTATTTCATGTATTTTTCAGACTGTTTACTTCATTTCTGTTTTTAACACTGCATTTCAACAGAAGTAGTCATTTTGAAAACTTTTGCACATGCTTAAAATAAAGATACATATGAGAATTGTCTGAAAAGTTCATCAGCTGACCAACATACAAATGTCAGTAGACACACTAGTTGGCAGACTAAAAGTGTACCAGAATACAACAGCTGGTCATCCAGCCGTTTTATTCTGGTACACTTGCATGTCTTTTAATCTACCAACTGGTCAGCCTATGAACTTTTCAGCCAGCTTTCAAATATACATAGACTAACCCGTATCCATATTTTCACTTTCAGTGGTTTCAGTTAATTAGATTAATCACAGAAATAAACAATTTTGATTAACACTTCTGCTGCTGTAAATATACTTATACATCTTTACAAAACTTACATTGCCTGCTCTCAAAGAATGTTTTCAAAATATTATAGATTGTTGATCCCAAGTATTTGTTTTATAAACTAACTAGCACTTTGTGTTATTTTTAAACCAATGTAGGCATATAGTAGAAACCTGTTTTATGGTGTATTTTTATTATATTACATTTACAGGGTGCCATTTAGCTTTGGACTGTAGAATATCAAAATGGCAGAAATCACAATGAGAACTTGCCACCAATGTCTTTATAGTCATTTAATTTCAGTAAATATCAATTTTCTTCCCCCGCCCTCCAAAAAATGTCCAGCACAGCCAGGCGACAATGCTATAACAATGCAACAGTGAAAATGTTAATAATGGTTCCACAGTGCAAGAATAATGATACTGATAATTTGGATATGCCAAAATAAAATTGTTCCTATCAGCTGAAAGCTCTAGACTTGAACTCTTGACTTCAGAAGGAAAGAAATATGTATGGCAAGGTTGTCAAGATCTTAAAAAAAAAAAAAAAAAAAAAAAAAAAACTTTATCCATTACATAATTTTTATTGCAGGAAATTGTTCTGCATCTATTTTACTATTGAACATTTTATTCATCTGTTATTGTGAATGATTTGTGAATTAAACTTTATAATAATTATATATATATATATATATATATATATATATATATATATATATATAATAAAATATGGTACAGGTACACCACCAATTTCTATGGCATCTACATCCATGTCTGATTATCAGTTTCATCTGACTAACAGAAGTCATCTAATAAGAAATCAATAATGTCATTTGACCCACAAATTATGCATGTGTTTTATCTCTACATCATTGACTATTGGAAACTTGTATTAAACTAAAAGTTGCTGAAAAATTGGTGGTGCACTTGTATTGGGTTCTATATATTAGGGTAGAATCTGAAGAAATCATGGGAAGCAATTCTTTGTTCAAATTGACAAGGATTCTCCAAGCAGCTACTCTGATGAGAAATTGAAAGCGCTTATATGGTTGAGTTCATTTTAATTGGCAGGTGTGATAAGTCTCGTGCTGCTAATTAGAATTGATGTTGGATAGGAATAACCAATGTCAACAAGAATTGGTTAACCTTCTCTTCCACCACATTGGTATGGAAGTCTAACACTGGATATAATTTCAAGCATCTGTTGGGGTTCTTGGATTATATCACTGCAGAATATTAAGAGACTATTATATAAGTTTGTAAACACTGACAAAATGAGTTTTGATTTAGATAAGAATTATTTTGCACTGCATAACCTTATATAGGTGTCAAAATGTTCCATGAACTTCATAAATACATTTTCAAGATATTGTCCTTGATAATCATTGATCTATTGAAAGAAGAATTGGGCCTTGGTAAAAGTTTATACTTGTCTGAATGTAGATTGAAATGCTTTAATCAGCCTGGCTCTGCCTTTTGTTCCCCAGGGAATGAGATGCTCAAATGTGTTTACTAATTGCTTCCAGGATAAAATATCATCAAAGGAAATATCAAGCTGTCTTTGAGGAGTGCTTTTAAACACATTATGATTATACAGAAACTTCCAATGACTTTATAATAGTTCGACTGTCTATCATGAGATGTTCTTATTTTCTCACACACACACATACATACAATATCTCCTCAGATACACACGGTGAGTCAAAATTATGTTAACACTAGTATGAGAGGAATCGTTTATTCGGAGTTTACTGAAGAGTTTCCACCTGTCCACCAGCATGATTGATGCGCAAAAAACTAGCGAACAATACAATTAAGTGCCTTGACACACATTTCACGAGGAATGTTTGATATTATACCTTTTATTCTGTCCTTGAGTTCTTCGATGTCTCTAACGTTTTTGCTAGACACGCGATCCTTTATCATACCCGATAACCAGAAGTTACAGGGTGTAATTGGCCCATATTTCTTTACAACTCCAGTGGTGACTGCAAATGCTTACTTATAAATGCTGCAAGAGTTTGCTATTGATAACATACCCCTACAAGCAGGGTATTTCCAATAGGATGGTGCACCACCTCATTTTGCCCGTACTGTTCACACACGTCTTAAAGTTTCTCAAATTGTTGGATAGGTTGTGGCAGACCATTGGCATGGCCACCATACACCCCTGATCTGACACCCCGTGACTTGCAATTGTCTGATCTGACACCTCTGTCTTGCAATTTCCAACATGCCTCTATCATTTCATGACTTTACCATATCTTGCTTCTTTTTACAAGTTATATCTTTCTTGCAATGCATGGCAATCTTTTTATATATGAAATCTAAAAATGCTTATAAATTTCAATATATCAGAATAATATTAAGCAAATGAATTTAATGTTTTAAAATTTCAGTATTTCAACATCTTCAGCATTTTCCTCTTAGTGCATAATTATGACCAGCACTAGCATTTTTATATCCCTGCTTCTCTCTCTTTCCCCCCCTCTCTCTCCCCCTCTCTTTTCCCACCCCCTCTCTATCTTTCCCCCTCTCTCTCTTTCCCCCTCTCTCGCTCTCTCTTTCCCACCCACCCCCTCCCTATCTTTCCCACCCCCTCCCTATCTTTCCCACCCCCTCCCTATCTTTCCCACCCCCTCTCTCTCTTTCCCACCCCCTCTCTCTTTCCCACCCCCTCCCTTTCCCACCCTCTCTTTCCCACCCCCTCTCTCTTTCCCACTCTAATATATATATATACATATATAATATATATATATATATATATATATATTCCATAAAAACCTTACTTTATTCCAATGAAATCCCAAAGGACAAAATGTTACAGTTTTTCCAACTTAGGCAAATGAATTCTCAACTTGAATTTCTAAAAAAAATTCCATGGTCTGCAAAAATGAAAATGAATTATTAAGCAAGTAGGGAGGGTACTTTTAGGCTGTCCTCACAAAGATCTGTTATTGCCTATTTCTGGAGAATATTAATTTTGGTGCAAAAAAGACAGTGGATGATTTGAATAAGTCATTATAATATTAGCCTTTAAAAGTTAGATTTGATAATTTAATCACCAAATCTTACATTTTTAAGCTAAGTATTTGAGCGAATAATTACTAATCACTATATGATGAAATTAAAAAAAGGGATTGTTGCTGACAGAATAGGGCTGTTATATACATTATGGAACTATATTGCTAATGGTTTTCACCTGGAAATACAGTGAAAATAATTAGCAAAAAAGTTTTCAGTTCTAAGGAATTCATGCAAAGCAAATAGAAAAATGAATTATTTGTAGGAATAGAATTTCTGAACTGAATTTGTTCAAATAAAGCCTTTTTCCTTTTCCTTGTTCAGCCCCTTTGTTTCCTGTTTCTTCTATCTGGAGATGAGTACTTGTTGATGTTTGTTGCTCTAAGATGAATAGAAGATTAAGAAAACAGACTTTATAGCTCCCATATGCTGCTTGTCTGAGACTTGAGAAATAATTGCTTACAAGTCAAAATAAAAAGAGCCAAAAATTTGCAAACTTCATCTAACAGGTTGAAACCTTATTTGTGAACCTTAAACATATTGAAATGCGCATGTCTCTTTATGCTTTCCTGCTGCAATCTTAACAGTTCAATTTCTCTCCCTGCTCTCTGGCTTTGTTCTTTTGTCTTTTTCTTTCTGCATACAATTGCTTTCTCCCTGTATTTCTTACTTTTCCATTTCCTTCTAGCCACTGCCTCTCTCTCTCTCTCTTCCCCCTCTCTCTCTCTCCTTCCCCCCTCTCTCTCCTTCCCCCCCTCTCTCTCTCTCCTTCCCCCCTCTCTCTCTCCTTCCCCCTCTCTCTCTCCTTCCCCCTCTCTCTCTCTTCTTCCCACTCTCTCTCTCTTCTTCCCACTCTCTCTCTCTTCTTCCCACTCTCTCTCTCTTCTTCCCACTCTCTCTCTCTTCTTCCCACTCTCTCTCTCTTCTCCCCCCTCTCTCTCTTCTTCCCCCCTCTCTCTCTTCTTCCCCCCTCTCTCTCTTCTTCCCCCCTCTCTCTCTTCTTCCCCCCTCTCTCTCTTCTTCCCCCCTCTCTCTCTTCTTCCCCCCTCTCTCTCTTCTTCCCCCCTCTCTCTCTTCTTCCCCCCTCTCTCTCTTCTTCCCCCCTCTCTCTCTCCTTCCCCCTCTCTCTCTCCTTCCCCCTCTCTCTCTCCTTCCCCCTCTCTCTCCTTCCCCCCTCTCTCTCTCCTTCCCCCCCTCTCTCTCTCCTTCCCCCTCTCTCTCTCCTTCCCCCCTCTCTCTATCTCTCCTTCCCCCCCTCTCTCCTTCCCCCCTCTCTCTATCTCTCCTTCCCCCCCTCTCTCTATCTCTCCTTCCCCCCCTCTCTCTATCTCTCCTTCCCCCCCTCTCTCTATCTCTCCTCCCCCCTCTCTCTCTATCTCTCCTTCCCCCCTCTCTCTATCTCTCCTTCCCCCCCTCTCTCTATCTCTCCTTCCCCCCCTCTCTCTATCTCTCCTATCTATATATATATATATATATATATATATATATATATATCTCACTGGTCACTCTAGGCCATCAATGTTTGTAGGGCTCATTACATTCTTTAACAAAATATACTATTGTTATAATGTAGATGCTAAAATGATTCCTTTACTCTAACTAAAATATATAATTTTTAAAAATCCCATGAAATTAAAAAAAAAAAAAAACACATTTTGGTATTCAGGATTAGTGGAATGCACTAGCCAGATATGTATGTTTGTGTTTTTTTTAAATAACGTGTGTATCTATCTTGAGTGTGTGTGTTTTATATATGTCTATGCATAGTGTGTTTATGTATCTCTCTGTGAATTTTTACTTTAATTTATTGTACATTTCTGATCAGTACTGTTGACTGATATCATATTTCCTCAACACTACCCCAGTCATACTCCTCACCCTAATCCTCCAGTTGATGAATTAAGGCTGCCATTTTCTTTGATTTTTGCTGACTTTAAGTAGAGTTAAATATAGTTTGCCCTTTTTTAATTGATACATTCAGCTACAAAGACTTATACTGTATGGAATAAATTATTTAAAATGAACATTTGAAAACAATAAGTTGAAATAAAAATGTGTTCTTTGAAAAAATAGGACATATAAGTCATTAGAGATTTTTAAGATTTATAAAATTAAAGCAAGAAATACATTGCCTATTAAGTATGTCTCCAGCTTTGAATAGGGCTCATACCTACACAGCCTGACTAGCCACATTAATTTTATTTTATTCTTTATTTTCTTTCTTACATTTTGTTGATATAGTAACAAAGTATTTTGGTCAATAGTTTGAAGCACAGAATTAAAACAATTCATTTTGGATCCAGCAGAAGTCACGAATGAAAACTACACAATGAAAGATTTTTGTTACTTTTAGATATGCTTAAATGTTGGCTCACTCAGGCTCAGCTCTGACCTCCGGAGTCACTACTGATAGATATATATATATATATATATGTATGTATGTGTGTGTGTGTATTTGTGTAGCAATCCCTCTCTTATACAAGTTTCATTAAAGACGACTGGCAAGGTATTGCAATTGTTTTTTAAGCTTTTATTTAATTTTTCTTGTCTTCATATAAGTGATTTCTTTTCTGGACATGAAGTAAGTAAAAAAAAAAAAAAAAAAATGCCCAAATGTTTTCTATATCCAAGTGCTTTTGGCTATTCTATTACCCATTATCACGGATGTTTTTTGACATTTTTAAAATTTTTACTTGAATCTTTAGATATTTTTTTTTTTAAAACACAGCCAGCATGTTGTGTCCGTGTTCTAGCTCTCTTATGGATATTCCATTTTTACTTCCCTTGTTTGTCACCCCTTTGATGTATAACCACATTAAATGCAATATAGAAGTGTAATGTTAGAAGTCAGCAATGAAACAAAATCTTCTCAGTTCATTCTTGTCCATGTCCGTCCCAGCCACTCCAAACAGCAATTGGCAATAGTGTGTTTCTTGGGCCCCTTTCCAAAGCTTAGGTTTTTGCAAAGACTTTTATCAATTATTTTTGTGTTTTGTTTTTGTACAAAATTCTTTTAATCTTCTAACTTGAATGAGATTATAAAGTGCTTTGTTGTAAACATTTTTATTCTTAGTGTGCACACACACACACACACACATGCAAGTACTGAAAGGTTTTCAGACTGAACAAGAACTGATTAAAAAAAAAAAAAAAAAAAAAAAATCATGTTAAATCATTTGGTCAGATTTTGGAAATTAGGTATGGCTGAGAATTTTTTGGTACCCACTTGTATATATTAACAGTACAAACAAGATCTTATCACTGTCTTGTTCCAATTGTGGTAGTGACAGTTGAGTAACAATGGTTTGTGATGTCCATTTACTGACCATTGCCGGGTGATTCTCAATTATGAGAGATTCCATGAAAAAATGTCAATTTTTTTTTTTTTTTCATCTCTTCTGCACTTAGGTTGTTCTATTTAGAAAACTTAGCGTCTTTGATGGCATTAAAAAATGCAAGAAAAATATTAATAAAAATCACTTGGATCAAATGACTAAATCTCCTCAAAGTAAAATTTGCTCTAACTTGTAAATCAAATGAACCTTATCAATGAAAATGAACTTAACTTGCTCATATATATGATAAAAATACAGTTTTCAAGGTATACTATATTTATGGAGTAAAGTGCTTAATATCCAAGAGAGGGCAAACTATCATAACTCTGTGTTGAGCTTGGTGTGCATACTGCTTATATATATATATATATATATATATATATATATATATATATAGTTTTACAGTATGCTATATTTATGGGTCAAAATGCTCAATGTCAGGGATAGTGCATATGTAAATATAAAAGTGGGCACAGAGGTCAATACTGAGTGGCGACAGTCTGTTTCATGCTTGAATGCAATCTTTAGGTCATGAAGATTGCATGAAACATACAGTCACCACTCAGTATTGATCTCAATATAGTCTTTATTAATGGAATTTTTGTACCTGCTGGTATTTTTATACAGATTTTTTTAATGGCACATTGATACCTCTTTGATGAGTTTGTATCTTTCCCATTGATGGTAGGGGTCAAAGTTCAAACACTGATAAAAACCAGGATTTAGGATGCTGATTTTTCAAATGTGCCATCTGCAGTAGTGACAACACAATCTCCCTCCAATTACCTTCACTGAATACATCTCTCTATAATTTTCTGTTAGTTTCTTCACCCAAACAAGTCTTTAAAAATCTTTGGAACTATAGAAATTGGTAGGGCGGAGCTCTTCCATTTTCTCATGTTCTCTGTCCATGTCAGAATGACTCTTTGTAGTAGTTTTAGTAGTTTTGTAACCTAGAAAGGCAGACAGTAAATGTAATGTCCACTATTTATCCTGTTATCTGTTGGTCAGACCTGCTTGTGACCTGGCCCTGCAATCATGTATTAGTTTCTTTGTATGCATTCAGGGACTCTGACCCATTTGCAGTTGATTTGAAAATAATTGGAGCTTGAAAACAAACTCTCAACTTGTGCTGCTTTCTAAAGAGACACTGTTTTTGTTTTTTTAATCTTCTGGTATGCACATTCCATGTAGTCCAAGTACTGTGCTTTTCTGTAAGGACACAAGTGCCTTATACTAAGCTGTATTGTTACCCATAGAAGGCAGTTTGTCCAAATTAAATTTGGGGTTGTGCCACAGCTGAGTATAAACCAAATGATGTCTTTTCATATTTTTTTTTTTAATCCTCACTTCTGTAATATTTATTTGTACACAAAGCTCCAATGTCTCTATATTTTTAATTTATGCAATGGTAGTAGTCATGTCATATTCAAGTTGAAATATTTGAGTACGTGTAAAGTTTATGGCTTTCTCAGCTCGACGCCCAAAGACTATGGAAGAGGGTCAATTTTGATAAGTTATTTTTGTGCACTTTTCCTCTCGCCTAACATTGTATGACATGCTCCTGACTATAGAAAAAATAACCCTGGTTACTCTTAGAAATCTTTAAAATTTTAATTTTCTTTGTGGTATGAAGCAACAAAAAAAATGTATTTTCTTTTCAAATCTGAAGTTTAGCATGAAACCAGACCCCCCAGTCTGCTAACCTAACTGCTGAGCCAGATCTAAAGTATTGGCATAATTCTTGTCCACAGTAATTTCAATTAAAGAAAGAAAATAAAATGACAAGAAAGTGAACATGTGGTGTAATATAATGGACTAGTCTTTTAACTTTTGTTTTGTTAACCACGCTTGAAAGTGTAACTTGCATTTATTTGTTTTACATTTGTCTGGAAATACCCGGGTTTCCCAGCTGAGTTTGAGTTAAACATCTGTGTTGCGCTTGTCACTTGGTAGCATTCTGCTGTTGCCTTGTTGATTTCCCTCCTTCATGACACTTTTCTCCTTTCCTTGGTTTCTTTTTCTTTCCTTTGACTCCTCTCTTCATTCTTTCTTCATTCCTTCCATGTATATTTTGTTGGCATCCACCCATATTTTTTAGCTTAAATTTGGGACTGACTAAAATTCTCTCTCACCCCCCCCCCCCCCAAATGGTCAATGAATTTTGTTAAATTATTTATTGTGGGCTTCCTCTCCACTAACCTGGCATGACATCAAAACCTAAAAGAAATGGAGCATGCATTTTATTTTTTATTTATTTATTTATTTTTTTTTTCTGGATTTCTGGAAGGGGATCCAGCTGCTAATTGTTCAGAGCATCATCTTGAACACATTGATTATAAACAACCCTGTAACCTATTGGGTCACTATTGGAGAGAAAATTATGATGGAAAAAAAGATTTTCATTGAATTCACCCTTTTACAGAATGCACAACCTCTGTGTATCTTAAATTCAAAATGGAGCTATTCATTTTTTAATGTATGTAATGGTTACTGGTTTTCAATGAGAAATCGGTGAGCCGAGTTCAAATTCCAGCCACACTTGTTATATTCACTTGGCACAAATACCCTTGAGAAGTGTATGAATCTGTTGCTTCTCCCCAACCTATGGATTAAATAACTTTGCATACTAGGCTCTTTATCCTTAGTTGGCAAGCAGTCTAGGAGGATAACTCTGAATCAAAACCTGAGGGGGGCTGTTTGGAGACTTTGTGTCACACTGTGTACCAATTCTTGGTTATCAGTTCTTCCAAAAAGTGTGGCTAGGTTTGCACAAACTTTAATCAAGTATGTGTAGGTGGTTTGGTGATATGGTTCTAATAACTCCTTTGTTACAATCAAATTAGAGAAGACTGGTGTGTGTATATATATATAATATATATATATATATATATATATATATATATATAAATAAAGTGAACATTGAAGTCAACACTCAGAGGCAACAGACTGTTTCATGCCAAATGCAATCATCAGTCTTGATGATTGTGTTTAGCATGAAACAATCTGTTGCCTCTGAGTGTTGACTTCAATGTTCACTTTTTCATTGACATAGGCTCTATCTCTGATATTTATTGAGCACTTTATCCCATAAATATAGCATACCTAAAATTATACTTCTTTATATATATATATATATATATATATATATAATCTCAAATTAAAGTCGCAGGTATTATTTTTTTTTTTTTCATGTATGTGTTTTATATGATTATTTTCTACTAAATACCTCGTAAACATTAGTGTTTTAGTAGAGCATTTTTTTGTACAAAATAATCATATAAAGCACACACATAAAAAAAATAATAATACACATACAGTTGACACATTGCAACAATAACTTTTTAATTCAATTGTTATATTGCATTGTTCCTTAAACATTCAGCATTTCTTTTATTCTTCTACAGTGGGAGAAATTATTTTACGCATATAAACTTTAATTCATATTATATATATTCTTACACATTGTTTGATAACCTTCCTCAAAGACCATCTGAAAGTGTGTGTGGCAAAATCTGTAAATCTTGTGCAAGTCTGTAAAGACACCTGAAGTTCCAAGAGGATGGCATTACTCAATTTAATCTAATAATTCCTGCCAAGGTGACCTCCTTAGTAGGTTACATAGGCTTCTAATCACTTAGCCACATTATTTAAATAAATAATTTCCTTACTTGTAATTTCACATGATGCTTTTGTCTATTGTTTTTTTTTATTCATATCTCTAAAAAGAATATAGCAACTTCTTTACAAAATGTCTTGATCACGAGTTACTTACACTGACTTACTTACTCACATTACTCCTAAATACTCAACCTACACACTGACATAATTGTAAGAAAATCCATTCTCATGGTATCAGTATATATGTCACTCAAAGCAAGCATATATCATCTTACCACAATTACAGATATTTTAATTTGGACAAATTTTTAATTTATGCAAGTTTCATTCAAAATCAGCAAAAATTCCATTTTGCTTATTTTTACTATTTACC
>OZ038504.1:82198518-82368518 GCA_964036315.1 Acanthosepion esculentum | reverse complement strand
AAAGTTCAGTTTACCTTGCCATCCCAAATTAAAGAACCTCATCTACTCTGCTATTTAACCTAGATAGGGTGAGAAAGGATGTCTTCATGCTCTTCCCAAGAGGGATTAGTACAAAAATAAATACAACAGACACGACTAGAATTTGAACTCTGCTCACCAGTTCCACTTTCTGTGCCACTATCCATTTACACTACACGGTCTCATCCAAGATGAGAAACTCTTGAAAATTATCAAGTTGCTTAGTCATTATTGTTATTGATAGTTATTTTCAACATGTCTCCGTTTCTTTGTGCTTCATGAAAATTCTTGAAACAGAAAAACATTGATCATGCATGTCTTGATGTCCTATATGACAATAAGTATTGTAGTTTACCTGGTGGTTGTAAGTTCAATCTTTGGGTTAGGCAGTGGAACTTGTATAATCTGACTCGGAAAAATGAGCAGAAGTTGCGTCATGGCGAGGACAAATTAACTAATACATGTTATCTCATTTAGAATCAACAGCAGAATGGGAAAAGACTCCACTTGATTGAATGAAGAAAGGGTTCAGTTTGAAATTCCAAGTTCATTATGGAACTGAATGATAGACACCTGAAGGAGGCCAAAAGATTACAACTGAAAAGTTCTGAATATAACAATCAAAATAAGGAAAACAGTTCAAGTAAATCAGTGTATAACAATGATTTCTATCTTAGATATTCAGAAAGAAAGCATTAGTCTGAGTGACAAGGTTGCCTTGAAAATGCTTTCAGCTGTCATAATGTGTTCTTTCTAATTTCATAAAACATTGATAACAATCAGATCTCTATCTTAGCAGTAATCAGCAGTGTATATGATAATCATTACTTCTTGTAGTAGCCTTTGTGTATACGGAGTGTCATCTGTTTAAATCTCTTTTTGGCTCCACACATTGTAAAGAATTTACAGGATGCTTCCGACCCAGGAAGTCAGTTGTTTATTTAATGATCTGATTTTTGTTTCTTGAAAACAGTTGTTTTTTTTTTTGTTAATTCCAGATCCTTGTTTTTATTCTTTGTTGCATTGTTGCTTTCAATTTAATTTTCCTTTTCTTTTTTTTCTTTTAGGTAAGTGTCCCTTCCAGTTTGCCTTCTAATTAAAAAAAAAAAAATTAAAAAATCTCTGGTATGTATTTTTTTTTCTCTTATTTGAATGACACAAAGTATGCGCAAGAGTGGATACTGAAAACTTCTTGGCCTAACCCACTCCTGAAAAATCTGGCCAAACATTATTTTATTGTGGGGGAGAAGGGCAGAGTTACTTTATCAGGCCGCAAGCTTTTCAGCATCTCACTTGTATATCAAATTTTAAAAGGGAAATGTCTTTCCTGTAAAGCATTTAGTATCCAACTCTTGGCAAAATTATCCAGAAATAAATATGAAAAGATAAATTGGGTCAGCTGCACTGATAATCCATTTTTAAAAAAAAAAGCTTTTTTTTTTTCCAACTTCTGAAGAAGTATTCCTTATAATTTTCAAATTAGAAAACTTGTAAATATGCTAACGGCTAATTTCCAGTTGGAATAATTCTACACTTAAATATTCAGAACTATAATGTTCAATCATCAATGGAATGAAACTATTAGTATTTTTGTTTCTAGTGTTTGATATAATCCATACTTTTGCATTTGTCTTCAGCTATGAGTTGCAGTTTATCATTTTGTAGTTTGTTTTAATGTTAAACATAAAGACAAATATTGACATGATGTGCTACAGATATATTTTTAGTAGACTTTGATTCAAAAGACATTCACATTTTAATAGTTGTCTCACATTTAAGACTGATATTTTATATTTAGTACAGTGTAGTTGTAACATAAAAATCCAACAGAGATGAATTTAAAAACGACTTAGAAAAGACTTTACATAATTATTTAACCTAAATGGTGGTTGATAAATTTTGATAAACTTTTATCATGAAAACAGCAGGGGCTTTTATAATTAGATGTATAATTTTGAGTAAATTGTTCCAGGATTGAAAGATTTTAATAACAAAACATAAGAAAAATGCAATAAAATAAAATAAAAAGCCGTATAGAAACCTAATAAAAAAAATAAGTGAATCAAATCTAACAGAATCTCATTTTTATCATTCGACTTGAAGTCATTTAGTAATCGCCTGTTGATTCAAGGGAAATAACTCTTGATTTAATCAACAAAACTATTTTAAATGGAATTTTTTATTGTTATTTATTTATTTTTAGGCCTTAAATGGTGGATTTTGAAGGAGAGTAAACATTTCCTGTGAAATTAAATGTTTTAAAACATTTCCTTCATTTAAATGATGTATTATTAAATGCAAACTTTCTTAAATATTCAATGTATCCTGACAAACAAAAAGTAATGTAATGTGTACATTTGAGTCAAATGATTAAAAACTATTTTGTTTTTTACAATGCTAATTTGTGAATTGGATATATAACAATAGCATAAAAGCTACCTTTACATAATTTATGAAAAATATTTTTTTTTGTATACAAGTTGATTAATCTGACACTTTTAATCCATAGAACTGCATAACATTTCACTAAACAAAGGCTACGTTATCTGTCAACAGTTGCTTGAAATAAGCTTTTGTAATTGAGGACATAACTTTGTGTTATCCGGCAATTTCCATAAAATTATCCATTGACTGGTTTTTAGGCACTGTTGGAATCCTCGAGTTTTACAATCTTTTGAGTCTCTAAGAACGGTAATAAGAGATTACTTATGTGGAAGAATGCTGTAGTATTACTTAGGTGAAGACATATTCTTTAAAATAGTATTTATATCAGATCATTGTTGCTAGGTTTCAATATACATTGGATCAATTTTATTGCAGATGAAGAAAAATATCTGTAATATTTTTCTCTCGCGGTCTAATCAAAAATACTTCCATAATTATTTGTGCATATTACTCAGTTTCTTTTCTAGATATTAAGCCTAAAAATTGGTGGTGCAAAATTATACACTGAAGTAAACATATTCAGAAAAGCATGACTGGAAGTAAGATATGTCTGACCCAGACTAACTTGTGTAACAGTCTAAATCACAAACCAAAAACTGTATTTGTTTTATAAAAATTTTCATGTAGATACAAGGTAACCAAAAAAGTTCTGTCCGTTTTTTGATTAGTCATTGAATGAAGTTGAAATATATGCAAAATGCATGTAGCAATTGTTTTCAAATTCGGACAGCCGGAAGTAGGAACATCAGACGATATAAAAAACATGTGCACCATGCCCGGCCATCATTTATAAGCCGGACAGCTGTGAGAAAGATGGAAGTGTCTAGAGATCTCGTTCGGGGATGTTTGCTTTGTGACTTCAAAGTGGGCTTATCAGCAGCTGCATCAAGTCGCCGCATATGTCAAGCGTTTGAGGATAGTGCTGTGGATGAACGTACTGCAAGGCGTTGGTTTCGAAAATTCAAGTTGGATTTCAAGTCAGAGATTTGTCTCTCCATGATGAGCCTCGCAGTGGACGACCACAGGTCTTTAATGATGGAGTCCTGAAGGCGGCCATTGAAGAGGACAGTAGTCTGTGTGGTGAACTTGCAAGACAGTTCAACGTTTCTGATGAAACAGACTTCACCTGCACCGCCTAGGTAAGACGTACAAACTGAACAAGTGGGTTCCGCCAACGCTGTTGGAGAAGGAGAAGGAGCCGGCACTGGTGAATCGCAAAGGTGTGCTTTTCCGCCATGACAACGCCAGGCCGCATGTCATACGAGTGGTCAGGGATACCATACAGCAACTTGGGTGGGAGACTTTGTGCCATCCACCTTATTCACCTGACCTTGCGCCATCAGATTACCATCTCTTCCACTCCCTGGATAATCATCTTCATGGGAAATCCTTCACCCATGAAGCAGACTTGCGCAAAGCCCTCACGGACTTCTTTGCATCAAAACCCCCTGAGTTCTACCACAAGGGCTTTGAACAGCTGGAGACACGTTGGCAGAAGCTGTTGGATGCCGATGGTGATTACTTTGAAGACTAAATATAAGTTACACATACGGTGAAGCGTATTCTTTTTTTCCTTTAAAAACTGACAGAACTTTTTTGGTTACCTTGTACAATGCGTAATTTGACCTACTACACTGCTGTTCCAAGAAGTCATGACTGTTTTATCTATTGTCAACGTAGTAGATACTTGTCATCTTAGATGTTATCATTGTCTACAGTCATCTTTTCCTTCCTCGTTGCTGTCCAGTGTGTTGATGATGCAGCAGTTTTTAAATTGCTCTGATACAGAGAAATAACCACAAGCCACTGGAATTTGTGTTCATTTATAAATTTGTTATCTACTTATGTGAGTTTGTTTTCAATAGAAGCTTGTTGCATTTGTGCAAAATACTGTGTAAATTCAGTTTCAGAACTGCATAGAAACTATAAATTCTTATATCCATAATTGATATGAAACTGATAGAAGTTAAATGTTAAATTTAGCTGCTTCAAATCAAAAAAAATTCAATGTACACGAAAGTTTTTTTTGCAGAATGTCGTAGCCCAAAGTTTTTAGGTATCTATTACACACAAATAATTACGGTAAAGATATTTTCCGTAGATATTGTCTTTCAGAAATTTTGTTTTCCTTTTATATATAATTTAAAAAGAAAATCTTTTATATCTGAAAAATTCTTAGTTAAATTTTTCAAATTACCACGACGGCAGAAGGAGTTACTTCCCCTGAAAAACCTGAAGTCTTTAAAGTTACTTCCCTTTAACTTATCAACTTTTCAAAAATGGAACAGTTTTCTAGATTTAATAACTGGATGATAATTAAAATATTCGGAGTTATCTTAATTTTAATTGAGACATTGGGAATCGATTTGTTCACACACACGCACAGACACGCACACACACATATTCAGTCATTCACCAGTTTGCAGTTTTGCTACTTATATAAAATATTACTGCTAATAACATTGCAGATATTTCACTGTCATGTCACAGTCTTACAATTATGACTCCATGGAACTAAGACATTGTTACTACATGCTCTTATAGCTATGGGCTTGTTTGGATGATGCTTTGAAAGGAAAAGAATGTTAGCCAGTGATACCAACCAGTCTCGTTGTCACCTGAGGATGGACATCATTGTGATGCAGTAAATGAGGATGAGAAATCCATTTTATTTTAATTTGATTTCACAGGATGGGGATGTGAAATTCTTTTAAATGTTGTGCATTATCCTTTAGATTATTATTTGTTGCAATCTATATTATTATTTTTTTTTTTTTTTTTGTCAGTTCAAATAATTTTGATCCATGACACCCAACTAGTGGAGGGTGTCATGTATAAATGGGTGGAAAAATTATCAGTTCATAAAATCAAAACTGGAATCATTTTTTCATCATGTAATTATACAATTTAAATGAAAGTCATAGAAATCCATTTTATTTTAATTTGATTTCAAATTGAAATTATTCTTTTTACACATTTGGCTTTTGTCAAATTGTTTTATGAACCACTAAGTTAAAGGTTTGAGTCTGAAGCAATGAATTCCCATGACATATCCACAAAGGTAGTTAATTCAAAATGGATCAAGGCAGTTATTGCTTTTTTTTTTGCTTTTTTTTTTTTGGCCTCAAGATGGAAATTAAATGAGGAGCTTTGCTCAAAGGCTGCACCTTCCGCACTGCATTTTAAAGGGTACATTTAAAAGGTATCTCAGCTGACTGAAGCCTTCCAAAAAAGAGAACTACTGAGGGAAATGGTTAACCTCTGATATCACTTGTACTCTTGTGTCAAACTTACCATGGAGAGGAGTGGGTAGGTAAACATGGCAGTTAGGCTGCATGTGCGCACGTGCACACACACACACACACAGAGAAAAAACTAAATAGATGTACAAGTAAATATTTGCATTTAATGTTAAATCTTAATAAAATGATTTATTTACTAATATATACTTCAAAGGGTAACTTTCTCATCAATGTATTTCAGTAAAAAAAAACAAAAAATTTCTTGTATTTGTAGGAATGGGCTGATGTTTAGAAAGTCCTTGTATTTTTTTTATTTTTTATTTTTTTGTATTGTTGTTTCCATGTCAATAATATGAAAGAAGAAAAAAATACTGGGTGCCCTCAACAAAACTATTCACATTATATACATTTTTGGACACACACACACACACACACACATATATGGTTGTGCTGTCCCATTGAATAAAATGCATTTGTTTCTTTCATGTGTGAAGTGGAATCTTATATTATATTTAGTTCTGGCCCAGTCTTTGAAAGACATTTTAATTGTGATTATTTCTCTTGAATTTTTATAAAAAAACTGAATAATTATCCATGACTCTAACTGGCTGTATACTCAGTCATGCATAACATTAAAATTGAATTTGTGTAGGACTGATTTAATTGAACTTTTAATGAAAACAGAAATAATTTAATATGCAAAATTTGTTGGTTCCAATAGCTATGAATAGTTTATATTGATTAACAAAAGTTGGATTTGATTTGTTCAATAGATATTGACCGCCATCTGAATCTGGAATGTCTTGATCAGCACAACAGTTTATAATTTTATAATCTGAGTTAGAATAAGACATTATAATGCAAATTCAAGTCTCATAGGGAACATTCTGTCTTTCCAAGCCATGCCACTTTTGAATAAATGTAAAACCAACCTCGGTGTTGGTACAAAAAGTAAAAAAAGAAAAACCACCAGTCAAAGATTAATAAAAACTAACAGTGCTCACAGGTCTAGAATCACTTACTGTGAGAGCTTTCTACTAAGAAGTGGTTATTATAATGGGGTGCTGAACAGCTTTCAACTTAACCAAAAGGCCTTTTCAATAAAAACATTGATGTTTGATTAGATTTTGGGAACTGGGTCGGGCTGAGAATTTTTCAGCACTCCCTCATATTATCATTATTTCTAAGGAAAGAAATTAATGCCAGGTTATACCAGATAGAAAACACAATTTTTAGAATAAACTTACAATGGATATTTTGGCAAAGAATTTCAAAGAAGACTTTTATATCTACTGCTATTAGATGTAAACAAACAATATGACTAAATTAGAATTTTGCTTTCTGATGTTTCTGTAGCCAAATTGTCTCTATTAGATGGGTTCTCAGGGATTTGGGATGTGAGTTCAAGTTTTGTCAGCAGCTACTATTTATTTCTAATGTTTGCTGCTTGCTTAATTGTGATAGAATGTAAAAACAACCTGCATATTGCATTGAAAATCAGGTGAAAGGACAACTAGTAAAAAATGAATAAAGACAATGCTTTATTTCAGAAATCCTAGAAACTTTTATTTCTATTATGAGGTATAAATAGTAATGCATATAAGATAAGCTAAAAATTATTATTAATGATAATGTTTCATCTCAGAAATGTATAAATCTTAAAACAATATAATTTTCCGGTTTTTATTAATTTTTTTTTTTTTAACTTGTAAAACTATCCATATTTATATGAGCACTAATGTTCACATTCTACCAATCAACTGTTGAGGCTTAAAACTTAACATCTTATTCATACCATCTTTTTTTGTTTCTCTGAGGATAACATTTCTGACATTTTGTCTCCAATTTTTGTCTTGCTTGTTTACCACAACTGTCATTATTTCTCTTGATGGGTTTCTGTTCTCTTGATGCCTACAGATAGATTCAATTTTTTTTCTTTAATATCTTCTTCTATTCTCTTGTATTAAACATTCTACTGCCTTTCATCCATCCCCAAACCACTCACCACATCTTTTTTAGACCAATACCATATGTTTTGCTCTGTGTCTTACTTTCCTCTCTTTCAACAACTTTGTTCATTCCATCTGTTAACTCCCATTTTCAAAAGACCCTTAGAAAAAAGTACAAGATGTTTTTTATGGTGTACAAGACTTTCCGAGTTGGTAATATAAAAATGAAATGAATAAAATAGAAGATTTATTTATAAAGCCACACAAAGAAATTACTTCAGACATTCTAACAGTAGCTCTAACAATAAAAAGAAAATGTTTTAAAGACACCTCCTTGTACAAGACATTCTGAGCCAATGAGATGAATTCTGAGTCAGTTGAGTTAACTTTAACTAGACAGTTTCAAGAATGAAATAAAATTTTAAAAACAGAGTAAGTTTATCCTCACACACACACACACAATGGCTGCAATTGAAGTGAAGTCATTAAGAACATCATTATCTCTTTTTATTTCATATAATTTCCACTTGCAAGCATCAACTGTGTATTTCTTGTTTTATTTATTTTAAAAAAATCTGCTACATCCTTCTGGTGATCTTTTTACAGTTTTTCCCCTCCCACACTTTATAACACAGACCATATCATTATGAACACCACAAATAGAGAAAAACAATTTAAAATGGCTAAAAATATGACTATATTCCATGGCACATAAGATCTCTCCATTTTTTTTTTTTTGTTTTCTTTGAGTATGACTAAAACAAATCTCTGATATCTTACATGCAAAGTTGAAATATCTGGTTGACTAATGTTTACCTAGACGCCATAAACTATCAGCCTAAATCAATAATACCCTACGTGAAATGTAAATAAGAGGGAAGTTTTGTTTTAATATCAAATAAGTAACTTATTTTTTTTACACTCCTGATGTGGTTCATTGATAGATTTTTTTTTTTAATGTAATACAATAGACAGAATAGAGGAAAAATATTAAATTTAGTTTGAGATTTTAAGTTATTAAAATGTTTGTTTTTCTTTTCTGTTTCTTGCACTAAACAAAAAATATCAACATTCATAAATGTATTGCAAGTTTCAGAAATATAGAAATGGGAAAAAATTGTACTGTATTTTTTCAAAAATTCTTTCTTGGATGACATATCATTATTATAAATTTTTGACTTGTCTGTCATCTTATTTGTATTGTTTTAACCTTTTAGTTGTAACAAATGTAATATAATTTTTTATTAATTTGTCTTTCATCCTTGTTTCTTTTTTTTTATTGTAATGTCAGTTTACTTTTACATTTTGATTGTGGGTGAATTCTGATAGATTCAAAAGTTGTGTTGGTGTGTGCAATACAAAAAAAATAGTTGATGTTTGGTAACAGTTTTAAAAATCAGGACATTAACATAAAATTAATGTTAAAATCCCTGAATTTGAAAGTTATGAAACAACTTACATGGCCAAAATTTTAGTTTCAGATTATTGGATGCATTGTATTTTTTTTCTCCCTGTGCTCCAGACCCCTTCGGGGCATAGGTGATCATGGCCCCATGTAGCTTCCTTCTCTTCAACATGTTTACAGTCATATCACATTGAAACACTGGTTCTCGTCCAATCACTGAAGTTAAGCAACATTGAGTCTGGTCAGTAACTGGATGGGTGACCACTTGGTATTCCCAAGTGCTGTAAGCTTGGAGGTGTAGTGGTGTAATGGATAATGACTCAGAACTGAAAATCGGATAGCCAAATTTCAATTCCAGTCATGTTTGTTATCACTTACATACAAATACCATTGTGAAAGGTATGACTCTACCTCCTACCAGCTATGGGTGAGATAGTAGGATCTGTACTGGTAAAATCATTATTGTGAAAAAAAAAATTCTTACAATCCAAAAATATTTTCTGGCTTTAAATAACCTTCAAAAGGTTGATAAGCCACAAAATCAAATCAATGAATATCATCAACATTTGCTAATGTTGTTTTCAAGAAAAATAGTGGCGTAGTTTCTCATTGCATTCTATGGTTTTGAATTCAGATTTCTCCTTCTCCTAGATGAGTTGTCAACCAATGTTAATTCTGTCTGTCTGTTCTGCTATTTAACTCGTAGCTGGATTGAGAAGAAATGGATTTATACCCTCTCTTAAGGGCATTGATGAAAAGTGGATACAAGCTGTCTTGACTAGAATTTGAACTTGCCTTGCCTGTTCCATTTTTCTGTATAGTTAACCACTGGTCAACTTGTACTTGTCTGGATGTGTTAGGGGTGTGCAAATGTTGCCAGTTTTTTATTTTATGTAAAGCTTGAATAAACAGAGACCTGTTGAAATTAACTGTCAAAAAGATGCAAGTGGTATAATTCCTCTTGAGTAGCCGGCTTTTTAATCCAGACATATTAAAGAGGATCATTGGAAAGTTTAAAATGTTAAACCCTAAAATGGAATTACCAATAAAAATAAGTTTTTTTTTTTTTTATTATTATATTTTTTATTGGTAACTTATATTTTTGGTATATTTAAGTTTTGTATTGTAACAAAATTCTTTAATTAATATTGATTTTAAGTTTTATAATATGTATGACATTTCCCTTAAAGGACCTGGAAACTTTTGCACACACCTGATGTTTTGAATATTGATTCTGTTTACAAAAAATGATTCCTTGATTAATGTAACTGAAAAATTTTGACCAAGTGAAATAGTGGGTAGAAAAAAATTGTAATGTGTGAAAGAATTTTCTCCATATTGAATTTGAAATATGGGAATAATTTGCGAAAGGAAATGAAAAATTATGATGAAGTTTGTTTTTTTTTCCCCCTTTTCTTTAAACTGTGACCAAACTATTTATAAATCAAATATACACCCACGCATGTAAAATAATTGCAACTTTTTAGAAAAATTTAGGCATTCCCAAATAGTCCTTGCTAAATCTGGTCACCTAATCTCTTTCAAATAAATTATCTTGATATCTTGTGATAGGAAAGAATGTAGGGATGTGTGAATCCAAGCCTTTCATAAAGTCTTAAGTGTAACTGAACTCAAAAGGCCCTGAATTGTCTGTTAATGCCTTTCTTCATGTACAGTGTGTTCCAAAAGTCGCATTACCATTGATGACCTTGTAAATTTTATATTTATTTACCAAATGGAATCCTGTTTCTGTATGTGACAATATATTAAATTTTGTTGGTCGAATTATGGAAGATGTCATACAAATTTTCCCTGGTTGCTATTTTACAAGTGTATGTTTTCTGCCAATTGTTGCATGACTTTTGGAACAATCTGTAGATAAATATTATGCTACCTCAAAAGTAAGGGGTTCATACAAAATACTTATTTTTACTTTTTTTTTTTATATATACAGATGAAAAAACTGAAATGATTTTTCTACTATAGGAATCTTTATTTTCCCTTCTCTTAAGTCTGGTGATGTAGTTCCAAAGGAATCTAACTTGTATTCAAACTGGCTTGCATCTTATGATTCATTGAGTCCAGTTGTTATTTTTCCATCACACAGCACCAGTTTATTTGTGGTAAGAAGTGCTCAGAAACTTTCCAGAACCCAATGGACTCTGTCAACTTTATGCAATATATATTGGTGCATGGCTGAGTGGTTAGAATGTTTGCCTTTTGAGCATCGAACTTAGGTTGATTTGTCATGAAGGTGACTACTTGATGTATCTTTTTGCAAAGTCAATCTAAGCATATAGTACATTAGAAAAGTGCCTGAAAATTACACCATAGGTTGACCCAAGGCTTGTATGCTGGAATTGGGTAGACAAAACTTTTTGGAAGCCATTGATGATTGTGTTAGCCCGAATTCAAAAGCCATTTTGACGAAGGGTTTGGGTGCACTGGCATTGTTTAAACTGGTAATCATGCCATATGATGCCCTCCCTCCAAGAAACTGTAACTGAGGTATGCTCAGCATAGTTGCAGTATTAACTACAGGTGGTATCTCTTGTTGAGCAACACAAATGTGCCTAAACAGGCATCTACAACAGGGGTTGGTTAGTTCCCCTAGCAGACAGGTGTGCTCAAAAAAGATGAGTAGCCAGCCATTTTATTTATATAATGTGTGTGTGTGTGTGTGTGTGTGTGTGTGTAAATATATATATATATATATATATCTAACACACACACACACACACCTGACAAGTAAACTAAACAATTACAAAAAGGGATTTGTCTACAAAAATCTGAGGTTGAGGTGCTGAATATTACATGACAAATTTTATATTTGTATTGATCTCTCTCTCTTTCTCTCTCTCTCTCTCTCTCTATATATATATATATATATATATATATATATATATAGCCTGATAGTTAACACTGAATCATCAACAGATTAGTTTTGCTTTGTTTTGTTTTTTTTTTGTTTTTGAAACAACATTTTTGAAAGCTCCATTGTTTTCTGAAATCTGATTTGTAATGTGGTACACAGTCACGAGTTTGGTTTTTGCAATTATTCCTATCATTTAACTCTGCCAATTTTCTCTTGAGTTTCTAAGTTCATCCTTCTTGATGGAGATTTTGAATTTGGCACCTTCCCTGGTCAATTGACACACTTTTGCTTTTTTCAGCTTGTAAACAGGAAGTGTATAGCCTTTCTATTTTCATTTATTTCATCATCTCTCATACCTTTTTTCAACACCCCCTCCCCCCTCAAATGCAAAATTATATGCCGACATTCCAGCCTTGGGGAAATAGCTTTCACTCTTCTGTTTCATATAACTCACAACCATAATTCTTTTGCCTCTTATATTCTTGTTTCATACAAATGTCAGATTTCCATTAGTGAAATGTCAGACTTAAATTCCTTGCTTATTTCTATCTAATTTCTTTTTTTCTGGAAGAATTAAAAATGAGTTTTTAAAAAAAAGAAATTTTTTTTTTTTTTTTTTTTTTTCACTAAGCATGCGAGTTGGTCACCTTGCTATGGAGAAATGGTTACCAAGCTTGTTTTGCAGGCCTTTACAAATTTGATCCTCAAGGAGTCAAACACTTATGACTTGGGTTATCTTCTGCTTCTATATGCTACATCTCCTCAGAACATTGGCAATCATGTCTCTCCACAGCTTCCTATTCCTTGTGGCCTTCAGTGTTTCTTCTTTTGCCAAGATTCCTGTCCTCTCCTCCCCATTCTACATCTATTTACACAAGCACATCAACATTTATTTATACTGCTGCCTTCCCCAGTCTCTCTTGCCCTCAGTATACCCTGTGAGGATCAAGTTTTCCAAGCATTCCTTTCACATTATGTATCCAAGAAACTTTTTTTTTCTTTTTGCCATTTTCTTTAAGATTTCCTTATTGCTTATCCACTCCATCTATGGAATTCTCAACATCCTTCTGGAGAAATACAGTTTTGCTCCCTTCATCTTCATCTGTGGGGACATTGTCCAGCATTCACTGCCATACAGGGATTGATATCACATAATAGTTCAGCACTCTTTTCTTTGTTTCTTAGTACTTTGTGTAAATCTTGGAATGCAACTTTCGCAAATTCAATGCACATCCAAATTTCATTGTTGCATTTTCCATATTCTGTTATACTTTGTGAAATTTAAGAACTCTTCATTAATAAAGGAGAGAAAAGCAAGAGGAAAAGTTAAAAGGATAAGAAGGGGCAAGAAATTAAAGTAAGAACAAGGTAAAGAGATGAAGAATTAAAGAGTGGGGGGGTGGGGTAAAAGAAAGAGAAGGATAAATACAAGTAACATGCTTGATAGGTGAGATTATTGAGTATTTCCCACTGGCGTCAACTGTTATGGTTCTAATTCAGATAGAAACCAGGAATTTAAGTTTTTCAAGTCAAACATGCCCTCTTCACTTAGAAGCATAGATCTTTTTTTTTTAAGTTAAAAATAATGAGAGAATGTATTTATCAAATAGTTTTTTCAAGTATTTACCCACTTCCCTGGAGTGTTAGGATGTAGCATATGGTCAAGGGTTAGAAAACTCTAAGCCTCCTCATTAAATGCTGCTGGAGAGTCGGAATCTTCGGGAGCAGGCTTGTCTGGCATCATACTTTATCCTGCTGAAAAACAAAAATGGTGTGCCATGTGCCACCTGAAATTGAGAACACAGCTAAGAAGAGAAACAGGGTCTACTCCAGTTCCCAGAAGATGATGCTTTACTCTAATCTCAGTCCAAAGTCAAAAGAGATTTGATCTAAAATATTTCTTTTGCCAAAGAAATCTAGAGAAGTAAATACAATTATTTTTATGTGGATTGCTGAAGACAATATAGAAACAAATGAAAATGGTTTTTACAATGTTTAAAAAGTAAATAAACAAAATTAGAAAGATTATATTAGTCTCCACTAAGCAGCAATATTATGAATCTCTCTCTCTCTCTCTTTCATTTATTTATTCTTTTTATCTGTATATGTTAAGGTTTGAGTGGGGAAGAAAGTTTGTACATTGGAATCGATAGGGTGAAATCTCTTCCCTCTTGCTCCAGTTTATATCCTCCCTACCAACACCAATGATTCCAGTAATCACATGGCTGTCTTTTCTTTGGTGTGCCTCACTAACCCTCTGTCCATCTTGCTTCAGAATGAGATATTTCTCAGTTACATCTCCTTCCACTATACATGATGCTCATTTATTCTTGTACTATGGTGGGTGCTCTCAGTATCTAACCCCCAACCTTGGGAGGAGGTGGTGCTTCTTTGATGCTGACACATCTGGCTAGTCCTGGTGCAAGCCAATGTGTACTAAGTCTTTCAGCTTGGCTGGGCTTTTTAAATTGATTAATATTACAATACGACCAGTTCCTCCATATTAGATTTTCTGTACAATTTCTTTGTCAGGTCAGCCATTTTGTATTTTGTTCCATTTTCTTTCTTTTCTCTCCCTCTCTTTAATGTAGTTAGTGATAGATTTTCAGGGTTGAGTGCCTTTTAATGGCTCTCTGACTCTCTCTTACTTTGCACCCATCTCAAAATATCCCTGGTTCCTTCCTTGCAATTGAACATGTCTAGCCCCTCTATTTTGCCACTTCCCACCTTTTTTCTTCTTTCTTGTAACTATATTTTAAGGTATGCAAAACTGCTGTAGGCAGACACAAAATGTGGTTACTGTTTGGGAAAAGGGTCAGGAAATTTTTAAGGCAACAAGGTAGAGGGTGCAGCATAATGTGCAGTGATAACAATCTCCTCCCCCGTTAGCAGACATGATAAATGAGGTAGATGTTGGGTAGGGTATCTCTTGGTTTGGGGGATGATTTAGGAAGTAATTGGGGCATTAGAATGAGATGGGGGGAGGGGGCTTGATTTTCTTTTCTTTCTTTTTCTTTATTATTATTACTCATTGTGCAACATTCTTCATGTCTTGTGCAGTTGGCTGTGCATGTTTTACAGATGCATCTTAAAACCTTTCCTCTTACTCCCTCATGTCTTGCTTCCTTCGATTTTTCCTTCTTCCATAAGCACTTTCTGTTATTCTCTTCTCTTTCTTTCCCTTCTTAAAGCCATCTGCCTTTCAAGCTTCTCATTCCGCTTCTCTGCCCCCCCACCCGCCAACGAGTGTATCTGGCCCTTTCTACCCCCCCCCCCCCCAGTGTACCTGCCCCTTTACCCCTCCTCCACAACAGTTTATCTGCCCCTTTTTAAACCTTCCCCCTCTGCAGTGTCTGTCCTTTCTAACCCCCCCAGTGTATCTGTCCCTTCTTCCCCCCCCCCTATACAGCTGCATTTGTCTCTCCACCCCCCCCCCGTCTCTGACCTTACTCCCACAATAGGTTCCCCTCTTCCACCCCCTGTATCTCTGTCCTTTAATACTCCTCTCCCAATCATTCTCACTAGCATCTTGATTTTACTCTTCTCACACTTTTTCCCTTTAATTCTGTCACTCTCACACCTCTTCTTTAGCTCTTTTCTCTCCCCCACCACACCGCTTCTTGTTGCCTCTTTTCTGTTCATTCACCTAGGCACCCTTTCTGTTGTCTCCCTTCATCCTTGAAGTCTCTCATCCTTTCTCCTTCTTTCATTGCCCATGTCACACTTGGCTCCAATGTCTATAAAGGAAGCTTTTATTTCTTCTTTATGGTTTGTTGACAATTTTTTTTTCCTAGTCTTTTCTTTGCTTATTTGCCTTCTCCTTTATTTCTTTTTTTTATTTTATTATTATCTTATCTCATCTTTTATTACATTCTTCTCTCCCTCCATCCAGTTCTTGCAGGGCAGGGTTGAAATATAAAAATGAATTTAGACTCTTTCTTCCCCCCCCCCCCCCGCTCAGCTATATCATTTAGGTTGTATCCCCCTCCTCTTGTAACCAGGACAGATCCAAATTCCTCTACTGACTGCAGCCCTCAAACTTTGTCATAAAAAGAAGACATTAAAAACATGAAATGGCTGAAGAATTTATAATGACAGATTTTTTCCTCATGGCATCTCTATTTTTGTTGCAAATATCAACCCAAAAGAAATCATTTGTTGTTACATCTTTCAATTTTATTTTTGTGCTATGACAATAAAACTGTTTTGAATGTATTTTTAAGTAAATCTTGAAGCAAATACAACAAAACTGTGTTTGAAGAGACATGTTATAAATAGTGATGTTAATATGGTAATAGTTGGTATTAAACTTTTATAATTAAACTAATGAAAAGTACCATTATTTACATAAATAATGATAATTCCTCCTGCCAGAAATTCACATAGATATTAATGAAAAGTACTTGTTTTCTAAGGGTTTGGTATTTTTAATAAACCAATATTTCACACCAGATTGGATAGAAAATGTTTTATTATACATAACAAGATCTTTTTTTTAATATTCTCTTCAACATGTTTTTATAAAGCTTGTTGATTACATTTTGCAAGATTTGTTCTTTATAACTGAATTAACCAAAAAAACTTGCCTGAAAATGAATGAAGTTCTCAGGCAAAAGGCATAAAGTGGAAAAAGATTGCTTTCAACAAAGATGTTCCAATAAGGTAATTTATTTTTCTCCTTAATGATAAATAGATTCATTCATTTTAATGTCTATATTTTTAGATAAATTTTTAGATTCTAGTTAACTCCTCTCTGGTGTTTTCTTGATGCAATAAAGTGTGGGCGGTATCACTCTGCACTCGGAAACTATCATGTGTCTTTCGAATATAAACTCTATTCCATTCCTCAGATCTTTGCTTTTGGCTGCTATCCATTCTTACTTCACATGAACTATTTTCTTTTATTTTTATTTCAAAGTCACCCACGTCTATAATGATTGAATTGTTTTTCTCTCCATGCCTCGGTTTCAAAGATATTTAACACACACACACACACACGTGTGTGTGTGTTTTAATGTATGTATATAGGAAAAAGATGATGTATTTGATGTGTGCATATTACATGTATAAAACAAGGTGTCTATGACCTTGAAACAATACGTAAGGGTGGTTAAATGTAACGGAATAGTCACTTAGTTGGACAAATTGTACAAGAATGTAATCATTTATATTTTTAGGTCAGATTGACTTTTTATGCAAATCTGTTTGAAATGGACCACTGCATATAGGCAACTAAATTCTGTCTCACTGTTCCAATTCAGCAGAATCCAATCTGTTATATATATATGAATCTGACAGAATAAAATAAAGAACAAATAGGGAATGTTTATAGATCTAACATGTTTCACTTTTATTAAAACTTCCTCAGAGAATGAAATATGAAGAAGCAAAAGAAAGAAAATTCCATTATTTCTAATATTTGTCTTGTTTGTCAATCTTGTCAAGCAGCGTTTGTGTTTATATGTATCATATTTTCAGTTTGTCTGTGCAGGATTATAATGTGCATCTAGTAGGCATTTTTATGCATGTTTGGAGACACACACACACACACTGACCAATTACCAATTTTTTAGCATTCAGTCTATATATATATAAAACAGAAGGTTTGTATGTGCGTGTGTGTGTGCGCTATTTATGCATGTTCACATTTCTTGATGAAATTGTACACGCATGTTGCAAATTTATCAAGTTAGGTCAAGACCAACTTTTCAATCTCCAGGCCTCCAGGTTTGGCAGAAAAATCGATAAAACTGAAGGTGGGTACGACTTTTTGCAAAAATCAAGGCAAAGTTACACGTAAACAAAATTTTTACTGGATGAGCTGAAGTTCTTTGCACTTAATACAAAAAATATGGCTCATGTTACAGGTGCTTGATAGTTTTCCTGCAACATTGGCTTCACACAAAAAATTGCAAAACCTGTGAAAAGATCTGGTGTTTAATACTACTTAAAATAAAACTTGAACAACTTCCTCATTTTTTATCCAGTTTTTTCTAACATGTCAGAAAAATTTGCCATCATGCAAGAAATAAGATAGTGTGGCTTTAGTCCTGCCCGCTTCCCCACGTATAACGAAAAACCACAAAAAACTGTTCAAAAAGCTCGTTTTTCAACCATAACTCCCTGGTTTTTTATCCAATGCTTTCCAAATTTGCCATGAAAATTACATGACACACAAATTGTCTTGTGTGACTGGTTTAGATTATTTCAGTTAGTTTGTTACAGATTTCATTTACTTATGTCCAAAATCAGCTTTTGCTATTTAGCCAATAGTTTCTTCATATGACTCCATCCTAAATTGACATTCAAACAACCTTTGATACAAAGATTGTTTGAGAAGGATTAATGAAGCATTGAAAGGGGAAAATTCCTGAAGAACCTCTTATTAACCCCAGCTTTACAGTAAATGTACGAAGAAGGATTGGGGGGCATTCATGCATTTGCAGCTGAATCAAGCTCTGACACTTCATCCCTGTTTTTATTTGATTATTAGATTTGTGAACAATGTCATACTATTTGAAAGTTATTATGGCCATAGGAAATTTAGTGAATATCTAAAACATTGAAACAATTTAACCCCAAGCAACAACCACACAAGAAGGTTTTAATGATCAAATTCATTTATTAATAACAATCAAACACTTATGAAGGACATACTGTAAAAAAGATAAGGGTAGGGAGTAGCTCTGTATGCCAACAGGTGATGCATACAAGCGGGGATGCAGGCAGACATTTCTAAATAGGGGATGTGGTTATACAATTGCAGCCATGTACACCCGGGCAACACCGGGTACCTTGGCTATACAATTGCAGCCATGTACACCCGGGCAACACCGGGTACCTTGGCTAGTATATAATATATATAGCTCCATATTGCATGCAGTGACATGTATTATGTATGAATATATACAATGAGTGTGTATACAAACTCAGAACATATGTGTTTTGTCTACCAGTTTTATTTACAGAACCTCTTGGAGAGATCTGATCCAAATCTCTTTGCAAAATAAAAATATGATTTTTTTTCTCATGTCTTAAATACTGAGTTAAGTATATTGCAGTATACTGTGAGACCCCAAAGAAAAAAAGATCAGGAAAGTATAAAAAATAAACAAAAAACAAAAAAAAACTTCTTACTTTTGAGAGTTATGTTTTTATTCTATGGCTTACTTTGATTGGAATCCTTGTCTTTGTTGTTGTTATCCTATTTTTAATAGTACCCATCCTTGTTGTTTTTATTCCATTTTGTATAGAATCCTCATCTTTGTTGTTTTTATTCCATTTTGTATAGAATCCTCATCTTTGTTGTTTTTATTCCATTTTGTATAGAATCCCAACTCTTGTTTTTATTCCATTTTGTTCAGTGTGTTAATTGTTGCCTTCCTCAAGTGTAATTTTTCTCTCTTTTGGGTCCTGTTTCTAAATTTAAGAATCAAAGATTTCTGCAACCAGAATCAGTCCAGTAGTCAGTATGACAAACAATATGTCTGCTAATTCTCACATTTGTTGAAAAATGCAGAAACTGAAATTTTGTGATAACATAATGGATGAAAATGCAAATCTTAATAACTTTCAGAAAGATGAGAAGTTCATCCCAGAATTTCAGACAACACAACATAAATTTTGTGATTAAATTTTCAAAAGTAATATTTAGCTCTTTGAATTCTTCCATAATGGTAAAGTTCTTTGGATCTGTTGCTGTTTCTTTTATTTTTGTTCACAGCATTTGGCATTTATTTCATGTTTTGTTTGCTATAGATATTTTTGATGGCATAGGAATGAGATTTAACCGATGCCATAAAAAAATTATAAAAACATTTAAGGTCTTGATCTTTTGTAAATACAACACAATTACAAAATATAAACTAAAAATAATTTAAGACCTTATAAATTATAGCATCTTATGAGTCAAGTTGAAAACAACAATGGAGTCCAATATATATATATATATATATATATATATATATATATATAAGTGGATTGCTTATTAACAATTACTGAGAGCCAAAAAACAGAGGACAATAAAAGAACAAGATTCAAATAGACATAAGATGATGATTGACATTGTATTTAAATTTCTGAAGATCATAGTTGACAGGAAGGTAAGGAGCCAAAAGTGCTTTACAGGTAAGAAGTGCAGGAGAAGAAACTATTAGAATAGAACTTTCGGTTACATCGAGCAATTTCAACAGCAAAATTATGAGACCTATCTAGACCAATCTAGTGCTGCGCTTAAATTTGTGAAGTCAAGGTCTTTTTTTAGTATAAATACTGAAGAATATTAAAAAAAAAAAAATGTACAAAGTAGTAAGATCTCCTCTGCCACAAAAGAGGGGTCCACCTTCCAGGTGGATAGTTGTAGATATGGATATAAACTGATCCTCTCCCTACTTTTTGGCTTGAGTCTGAACTGCTCATATGTCTACCTATCAATTTGTTGTCATTTTTGTACCATAAGATTTTTATTTAACATTGAATAACCAATGATGGGTTGGTTAATTTATCATATTAACTCTCTGTAGTGGGCTATTCTGATGACATAGAATGGTGTTATACACACACACACACACACGGCTTAATTTTTTGAATGAAGGTTGACAATAACTTTCCACAATTGTTACAGGTTGTCCCACATTATTGGAAATCACTCTCAGGCTTGCACTAGTGGAGTATTGTGTATGCATTGCTAACACACACACAATTTACAAATTCAATCTATAGCAAAAGTGATATTTGCCAAAAGGAACAACTAAATAGAATGCTCAATACAATTTTCAAAATGGAAAATGTATGGCAATTTAAGATATAAAATATTGGAAACACTGATATTTATGCTACCACAGTGGGATTGCATCAAGGTAAGTGTTTCCAATATTTTATCTCTCTCAAACACATACACACACTAGGCAGAAATTGTTCTTCTAAACAAGTTTTATTAAAAAAGGATCGACCTGCTCTTGTCTATTGAATTAGGCAGTCTACAACCTGATATGACTTTCTCTATTCAATTTCAAACAACACTTTCAAAAAATGTTCAAACACTTTTGATTTACTTTACTTTTTTACACCTGAAGATGACTTATGCGAATAGAAAGCTTGTACAAAACCTTGATTTTGGAGAATTATTTTGCATCTGCAGTAACCAGGTTTGCAGGTGACTTAGTTTGGCAAAAATGATAAATTCAAAATAATGCACATTATTCAGTGAAGATTTATTTTTAACATAGTTGAGACTATGTTACTTATTTTCATTTCTTATACCTTAGTAAAACAAATTGTACAATTTTTCAAATTTTTCCTGTCCTTTATTAAATGTAAACTCATGTTGTGAGGTGGTGTTCAAAATTTTAGGGAATTTGAACATCATCTGCTATTAACATTACAAATATCATGTTAAAACTTTTTATCTGCTACAAGATGCCTACTTTATTTAAATTTATTTTCTAGTTTCCTGTTTTTATCATTTTTTTATGATCAAGTCTTCATATCTGACTTTATCTTTCAATAATTCAAATAGGATGTTTGAAGAGAAGTGGATCATATTGTTTCTGTATAATAATAATCTGATAACGTCAGATTCAAGTTACTGATTCTCGTTGATCTTATGATTATCCTGGTTATCAGTCTCTCTCTGTCGCTCACACACGAGTTTTGGGTAAAGACTAACCTGCCATTTGGACCATTTCTGAGCACTTATGAAAGTTTTTTGGGGGAGGGGTACTAGGGTTCTGTCAGTAGGTGTGCATTATGGTTCTTTGGCTTTTCAATTCAATTTTTTTCTGGAAATTGGAAATGTGATTCAAACCTTTTGAAAAATTAAATTTTAAAATTTTAAAGGATATTAACTTGTTTTCAACTAAACCTGCATAAATTAAAAAAAAGAATGCTCAATTAGACTAATATATATCTCCCACATTATGATAGCACAAGATCTATCAAGAAAAGTGAAGTGTTGTAAGAACCTGGAGTCAAATTTACCATAGTTGGTTCGGCAAACCCCACTTTCTAGAGATTTTTTTCCCTAATGCAATTTACTAAAGTGAAAATGTCTAGAAAGTACACTAATTGCCAAGTCATTCATCGTAAATTTACATCCAGGTTCTCTCACACACACACACACACATTTTTTTACTTAAATATTTATCAACATAATCTCCTTACTTGTCAATGCACTTAATTCAATAGTAAACATTAATCAAATGCCATAAAATGAAGATTTGTGATCCAAATTCAGCTATAAAACTGCAGGTTTGTGATCCAATCTCATGCAGTTTTTATTTTGCTTAGTACATTGGATGTAAATTATTTTGCTTAGTACATTGGATGTAAATTATTTTGCTTAGTACATTGGATGTAAATTATTTTGCTTAGTACATTGGATGTAAATTATTTTGCTTAGTACATTGGATGTAAATTATTTTGCTTAGTACATTGGATGTAAATTATTTTGCTTAGTACATTGGATGTAAATTATTTTGCTTAGTACATTGGATGTAAATTATTTAGCTAATAACTGACTAGAGACTCTAATACACACACTTATTTTGCTTAGTACATTGGATGTAAATTATTTAGCTAATAACTGACTAGAGACTCTAATACACACACTTATTTTGCTTAGTACATTGGATGTAAATTATTTAGCTAATAACTGACTAGAGACTCTAATACACACACTTATTTTGCTTAGTACATTGGATGTAAATTATTTAGCTAATAACTGACTAGAGACTCTAATACACACACTTATTTTGCTTAGTACATTGAATGTAAATTATTTAGCTAATAACTGACTAGAGACTCTAATACACACACTTATTTTTATCAAGCCTGCAGTTGCAGTGAAGTTACGAGGTGTGGGATGCTAAGAAATGTCTGATTTGGAGTCCATAGACACTGCTTGCTCTCCTGCCCTCCCCACACCATCTCTGGATGTTGCAGTCATGGAAATGAAAGTGCACAGAATTTATGATCCCTATTAAGTAAAAGTGTTGATAGGAATTTATTCTTTGCTCTTATCATTCTTTTCCTTCAATTGCACCATCATAACACAACCACCACATGACTACCATCATTACCATGACCTCAGGATCACCACCATAACCTATACCACCATCACATCATCAAAATACTATTGTATAGTTATTATCAATTTTATAATCTTTATCATCTCTGTTATTCTTGTATGGAATGCAGGGGCCTTAATCCATATAGCATTTCTTCCTGTCTTTACCAATATTTGTCTTCTCTCTGTTTTGTGTCCTACTTCCTGTTTTCTATTATTCTCCCCAGTTGATATCTTAAAGGCACTTCTGATCTGGATATTTAATCTTTATCCATTTATCTTTGATGTGCCCAAGCCAAATAATCCAGCCGCATTTTATTTCACTGATGACCATGATTTTTTTTTTGATTTTTATTATTATTATTCAAGTCTGTCATTGCAAAAACAATTCAGTTTTGCTGACTTTCTCATAAAATAATGTTATTAAACAATACTACACTTTATAAAATAAATAAACATTTACTCTAAATATTATTAAGACTCAAAACGTTTTTTTAGTACTATTATTTAGATTGGAAAAGAAATCCGAGTTGAGTTTCCTATGGATTGATTTTCACCCATGAGTTTATTGCTTAACTCTTTGTGTTTATCAGATCAGTTAAAATGACTACATCTGATTTGATTAAACACTGAATTTGGCAATTTTTGACAGAATATTGTTTAAGCAAGATTCAACTCTGTTTTGTCAAGATTTACTGCACAGATGACTGAGAGATTAGGGCTTATTATATGTCTCAGTAAATTTCTCTTCTGTACAATAATCCAACTGTATACCATGTCCTTTAACAAAATGTATTTCATTAAGACACAATCTGTTATTGAACAGCAGATTACATATTTGAAGATTTAGATTGGAGATCTCACCATCCAGGACAAGAGACCTCTGTGAAAAGGGTTGCTAGTAGAGAGGAATTAATGTAATTACTCATAGTATAGGATTTTATATTGCAGGATGTGTGGGTGGTGTAATGGAGAGTGACTTAGAATGTAGCCATTTCCTCCATAAACGATTGGTTAAATAGTAAGACTTTTATCTGGAAAAATCATTGTTATTCTCAAAAATATTCAAGCAATATTCACTTGCAAAAAAAAAATAGAATTATACTTACAAGCTAAAATGTTTAGACTTTAAATAACCTACAAAGGGTTAAGCTATAAAAAATCAATCATATCTAATTTGTACTTTTTGAAAAGCTTACCTGGTATTATGGTTCTGAGAAGTCATGTAATCAATAAGTTTCAGTCCAATCAAACGTCTTGTCATGAAAGATAAATAAATTGTAATGAACTTTGATTTGCTATTGCTGCATATTTATTAATTTTTTTTAATAACTATTATGTTTAAATTTTTTTATTATGCCAATAATTTTTTTTAAAATTTGTATTGCATTTTTTTAATCAGTTTTTGGATGTGAATGTGTGGATAGTAATATGGATATTGGCATAGAAAGTGGAATTGGCAAGCTAAATGTTATATTCACATCTGAACAAGTGCTATGAGGGAAGGCATTAATCCATGCCTTTTCTCTCCAGCTATAGATTAAATAGCATGGTGAGCTGGTCTCTTTAGGCATTTTAGTTATGGGTGGCAACCAGTCTAAGAAAAAAAATTCTGAATTCCAAACTGTGGAGAAAGCAACAGGAAACCACTGCAGTATCCCTTCCAAGAAGTCCTGATGATTTACAAATAATAAAGAAAAGTAAACTGGAGAGTCATGATCGCCTCCTGTGTCTTGAGGAGACATGGCTTAAAAAAAACATTTGGATGGATTCAAACTCACAGGTTATTGCAGTGAAAAAAGCACTTCTATTTTTAATATTTTTTATTATTTTATATAAATATTACATTTAGTGAATACATGTTTTGAACTAGACATCCCTGCTTTTTAAATGTTGATTGATGTCTACAAGCTTGGGCCTTTGACAAGGTTTGATTGTAATATTTAGTGGATACACGTGTTTGAATAGACACACCTGTTGTTTTTTTTAAATTGATGTCTACTATTCTGGACATATGTAAAATTAATTGACACAAGAAGACGTCTGTTTTTAATTTGCCTTAAAGAACATTTGCTGCTTAAATATTCAGTCTGGATATAATTACCATAAAAAAATAAGCTTATATAATTTTATTTGCTGTTTTATTAAAAGAATAAATCAGTAGAGAGTGTGATAAACAGAAACAATGATGATCAGTATTCAACAAATGTATAAATCTTTAGTCAGCATCGCTTATACAAAACCAGTTCATTGTCTCTTGGTTGTTAAGACTTGGCCCGTTTTTTAATTTTATGTTTGAGTTGTGTCCCTTGTCTTTATCTCCTGCTTGAGTTTGGAATAAATATAGTGGTCATCATATACATATATACACGCTTATGTAGTTACTAAACAAATGACCATAAACCTTCTTATACTAAATATGAGCTTTAAGTTATAAATGTTATAACTGCTTGTCCAGTTTTTACTACTAAGATATTTATCTAGAGATGAAGATTTAAAAAGGTAAAAAAAAAAAAATGAAGAGTGAAAGCAGTTTCTGTTTGAAGTTTATTTTTTAATTTAAAAATTAAATGGAGAGAGAAAAAAAAATCTTCAGGCGAGTTTCAGATTAAATCTTTTCAAATTGGGTGGAAAAAGTTTGAGTCTCCTTTCACATTTTCTTTCCCTCTCATCAGGGTCGAGATAGGTGATATTAACTCTTCTTTGCTAATCTGTTTTTTTTTTTTTTCACTTTGGGCCCACCCCTAAATATCCAAAATTACTTGAAGCTCGCAAACATCTTTTTAATTCGACTAACACAGAAGACAGCTCTTTTTTCTTTTTCTTTTTTTGTTTCACAGCCTCCAGTCAATAGAATTATCTTACATTTATCACGTTTTGTTTTTTAGTCTTATTTCATATTTTTTTTCCTTGTATTTTTTCTTTGCTCTTCCAGTTTTTTTGGTTATTGCCAAAAAGAGGAATTTGCTGAGAAAAAAAGTCTATATGTTTAAATAAATTTAGCAAATTTATTCTGAATGTTAAGGTACAACTTTTTTTCTTTTTTCTTTCTTTTTAAACAATAATAAAAAATGAGATCCTAAATTAAAAGTATATTCATTCTTAAAAAACTTCAATTTGATCTCATTTTTATTTTTTAATTATCCTAGGTAATTTTGAGATAAGTTCTGAATCTTTTCATTATTAAAATAAGATTAAATGAACACTAATAAAATTAACACAATTTATTAATTGAAAGAAAATAAATTGTTTGCAAATTGCCAATATGTAATTAAATGAAAGTAGTCAATTACTATTCAAATATAAAGAAAAAATGCTGATCACTCATGAAACACATTTCAATAAAAAGTCAACATTTTAAGTTTAATTTTCATAAATTTGTTATACAATTTTATTTTATAGAAACAATTGTTTGAAACAAGTTCTATATTTATATAAAAAAAAAATCAATTCTAAAATTTTAATTGCCCCAAAAATATATATGCATTTCAAAATTCTAATTAATTTTTTAATTCAACTTTTTAGCTATTTATTCATTGTTTAGTGAAGGAAATTGCAATTTGAAAGAAAAATGATTGCTATTTTTTGAAATATCCTCAGTTTAAGTAATGGACATTTCAGGAGTAGTGTTATTTGTTGTGACACTCGCAACCTATTGGCAATGATATAATTCCTCACTTAATCTTTGTGCTAAATTTGAAATTATCCAATTAAATCTGCTTGTTTTTGTTTGCCAGAAATTTCACCATCTCTTTACCTCCAACTTAGTAGGTTTCAGACTGGTGATGGTTTGGAGATACTTGTTAACACAGGTTCACATAAACAAGGATTTCTTTTCTTTTTTTATCTTTCAATCAATTAGTAATTCCGTCTTTTCAAATGAAGTAAAAAAAATAAAAATCCATGCCAAACTCAAATTATTGCTTTAATAAAACCTTTTGAGGGGAGAAGGAACAAAAATTACAGTATCAAATGAAAGTTGATATTTTAAAATCTTTTCTCCTACAAACTAATCTTATAAGAAGAAAAAAGAAAAAAAAGGAAGTGATATCTGATATCTTAGGAGTCACCCTTGTACACGTGATTTCCAAAACACGAGGGAGTCTGGTCTTGATGCTTACCCCATTATGAATGTCGACACACGGATTCTCTTGCTTGATGGTTAAAAAAAGTAGGACCCTGATGGGTGGAGTATGGGAGGTGCAAAAGACTGCATCCTATCGTCAGCCATGCATGACAAAAACACAAATATACATTTTGTTGTCTTCATCCATAACTTGTCATATTCAGTGCATTTCTTTTTATGTCTCCAGATAAATTTACTTTTTCTTTATCTATACATTTTTATCTAAACAGATGTAGGCTTGTGAAATTGATATGTTAAAAAGTCTGTCAACGTTTGTAAGTTTGAGTTGTTCTGTATTTGCTAATCAACTGATCTTTTTTCCTCTCCAAATAATACCTGCTTATGATTACCTCCTATTAAATTGATTTTTCTTAAATACAGAGCTTCAATGATTACTCATTTATTAATGCATTTCTTATTATACTTACCTCTGATCTGAGCAAACATTTTTTTTTTCAAAACTGATCTTAAGAGATCTTTCTTTAATTATTGACTAAATTTTTCATTGAATTGTATCTTTTGATGTATGTTATGAATTATTTATATATTTAGCAAAATTAACAAAACTTTGTGTGTAGAAAAATATTTAAAATGTGTATCAAATGTAGAAATTTTAATTCTATCTGTCGAAGATAGATTTATGAATCTTTTATGCACTGAAATGAAAATGTCTTAATATTTCTTAAAATAATTTTAGTTTTATAGTCATTTTGATATTAATAGAAATAGTTTCGTATATATTTTTTACAACTTGTGTGTGTTTTTTATATATATACACACACACACACACACACTGCATATCTGTTTAGATATGCACTCTCAAACATAACTTCTCATTTTTTCACACTATGATCAAATATACATGTGGGTAAATAGATTCTGTATATAATATCAGACTTCACATTAAATGTAATTTTCCATTCCCTTTATATATATATATATATATATATATATATATATATATATATAATGTATATAAAGTAAGTAAATTTGTCTTGTCAGCTGTTGTAAGTGCCTTTCCCATAGATTTCAGTGTTGACCCTGAGAGAAAACCCAGTTATGAGCTCACACCAGTATTTTAACTTCATTAAAACCCAAATCCCCATTTCAGTTTTTGAGGACATAAACATTTTTACTGGTTTTGGATTCCCTTTCTTGCATTTTAAAGTCTAAAAATAATGTGTATATGGTGTGTGACTATGAATATATTTTGTGGATACAAATGCACATACTCATGTGTACATAATTTATGAACATGTGTGTATCTGGGGTATATAGCTCTGTGTGTGTGTAATTAATAACTGGGAGGAGTTTGTCTGTACACAACCCAAATCTTTGTGCTACACTGTAGAGCTCTCAAATTATGTATGCACATTAATTAGATCCAAAGGAAGATAGAAATGTTTGATGGGGAAAGGGATAACCTTTTGTCTGTCTGTTACTTGGAAATGTCTTCAGCATTTGTAACCAATTGTTTTAATTGTGTTTGAACAAGGAGAAAATATTTCTGCTTTGAAAACACAATTTCAAAACAAATTTACATACTAAATATATTTTTTGATAGTAATTCTACATTGGATATTTACCTGGGACAAATGAAACCTATATTTCTCTAAATTAATTTTTAGATCATGAAAAATAAAAACAATGAGTAAGAGCAATAACAAAGATATTGTAAAATAAACATTTGTTAGCTAAACATTTAATTTCTTTTAACTTGCTATGAATGATGTTGGACTTTCTTCATGAATAAAAAATATCAGTATACTATTTCATCTAGTATATTAAATGTGGATATGTGTATTCAAATATTGGTAGATATCTGTGTGTGTGTATATATATATATATATATATATATATATATATGTGTGTGTATGTATGTATGGTGTGATGGAGAGATTACTATTTAAATTATGCCAAAATGAAAATAACACTGACCTCTCATTTTAACAGATATATTTGCCAAAATTACACAAATATCTTGAAATACTAAAGAGTAAATTTATTCAATAAAATCGCCATTGGCTTCAACCACGGCCTCCAGACGACTTCGAAATCTCCTGCAGCTCTTCTGGATGGTCTCCTTGTTGGTGAATGCTGTCATAATCCTTGCCTTCAGTTCATCTTTGGTTTTACCTTGTTCAACTGGAAAACCCACACATAATAATGAATGGGGTTGCAGTCTGGGGAGTTAGGTGGCCAGATGTAAGGGGTGATACGGTAACAGAAATTGTCTGACAGCCACCACTGAGTTCTCCTGTTTGCGTGTCATGGTGCAGAGTCCTGTTGCCAGACATAGGGTTTTCCAGCAGCTACCCTTTTGACTTAAGGCAGCACTACCTCCTCAAGGCACTTGATGTGGCCTCTGTGTTGAGTGCGAGACTCTGTGGAAAGATGAATGGAGGCATAATGTTGCAATCACTTCAGACACCTTTGTAATCACCATTAGACTCATTCAGCGCTTATTGAATTCTCTGCACTGTCCTCAGATTGACGTGCAAGCACTCTGAAATGTTTGTATTGGAACATTTGGCGCAGATACCAAACGCAGTACAGCATGCCATTTCCAAATTTCTGATGGAGTGAATTGCATTATGGTGCCCAAGTGACAAAATCAAAAACCAAAAATGCACAAAATTAAAAATATAAAATGGCGACAATTTACACATCGCAACCTGTGTGTGTGTGTGTGTGTGTGTGTGTGTGTGTGTGTGTGTGTGTGTGTGTGTGTGTGTGTGTGTGTGTGTGTATATATATGTGTGCATGAGAGAGAAAGATTGTGTGTAGATAAGTCTGCGACTTAAACTTATAATGAAAAAATAATTTAACACAGATCTTTAATCTTCCTTGTCAGTGTATTAATTCAGTGATGTATATTAATCACACAGTTTAGTCATTATACAGTCAGTTTCTGATAAAAATTCTACTAATAAATGTTGGACTGTAGATTTATTGATGCTCTATCTATCTTGTAGTACATAGTGTTAATAAAACTGTGCTCAATGTATAATAACAGCTAAAAATTTGTACTAATAATAATAAATATACATTAATCTGTGCTTTATGATTCTCATGCATGAAACACAGTTGTACCATCACACACACACGCACACATATGTGTTGAATTTGGCTTTATTGTGTGGGTTTTATATATGGTCATATTTTTTACATTGTACAGTTGGCAGTTATTTGATAATTAAAGAAAATAAGTGTAGAGATTCTCTCTTTCCAATGAAGATTTGATTTTAACTTGTTTACTGCTACCTTGAATATTGGAACATAGAATGCAACAAAATAAGTACATTTTCTGCTCAGTGCCAAAAGGCAGAAACTGAATCTGGTGTGTATTTATACTGGCTTAAAATAAAAACCAAAAAAATTGGACACCTGCATCAGAAGCACTTAAAAAGTTCCACTAGAATGGCAGTAAATGCGTTAAACAAGATCTTTTGACATATTCTTTCTTTATCCATCAAAATGGATAAAATCATACGTTTTAGTTTTTACATCTGAGGGAGGTTATTCTCCACATGAATAAAAAAAATTATTAGCTGCTAATACAGAAGCTGGGAGAAACCATGAATAGTCTCCCCCACAAGTGTGTCTGCTAATAATTGGCAGAACAAGGACAAAGATCATACTAAGTAAAGAGTTACTTAGAGCAACAAAAGATAGGAAGTTGTGGAGAGCCATGATTGCTTACTTCATGAAGAAACTTAGCACATAATAATAACATTAAATGAAACAGTTACACAGTTGTTAACCTTCAGAAAATTGTTTGTAACTGGTTCAATTGGGCTGATAAATTTTCAAATTAATATTAGCTCAAGGCCCAGATAACCTACCACTCTAGGTAGTACCTCTCCTTTGGGAGGGGGCTGGGATCTCCAAAAGGGGAAGTGCCAGGGGGCTTAAGAAATGAAATAGATTATGGTGTCATACTGGATACCACAGTTCAGTGGCTGTTTTTCTATTTAATGTTGTCAAATTAAAAGTTTACATAATTATTTTTAACAAATTAAAAATGTATCAAGCTTGGAATAGAATTGTGAAATATATTTTTCAAGAATTGATTGTTTGAATATCCTGAATAAGCAAAGAATTAGTAATAAAAAGATTTTGAAGTTGTCTTAACATTGTAACAGGTAATATTTTCTTCATATTTCTTAAAATAAAGCCTTTATTAAAGGCAAATAATGCATGTGAAAGTTAAGACTATAAACATGATTGGGTGAGGGGAGTGGAATAAAACTTTCATGTATTCATTTATTTCTTGGAGTTTCAATATTTTTTCCCACAGATAATTTTATGCTTTGTTGATACAAATTTTGCCAAAAGTTGCTACTCCTTTTCTGATTGATTTCTGCAGATACATTTTCTGTGCTTTCCAATCACTAAGAAATAATAATTGATTCTTAGTATTAGATTTACTTATTTTTAATTCATTAATAATTGGGTTTCACAAACACTTGCTAAAAAATTTGTTTGGTAATTGTTGCTTTGTATCAATTTAGAATTCATTATTTATATTAAACTAACAAACTCTAGTAAGTTACAAGTTGAATGGTTGCTATGCCTTGGGATAGACTTGGTGTCTTCTAAAATATTGTTGACTAAAAAGTAAACATTATAATAACCAAATTAATTCTACATTCAAATTAATGATACTTTTTCTTAAGCCAAAAATTATTTATTTTTTCCTGCAAAACAAGAAAAAGTTAATATTTTGTCTGTTTAGTAAAATAGAAGTCATATTTAATTAATCATATTTTAATAAATGACTTGCCACAAAAATAATGCAGTTTAACATTTATTTCATTAAGACATGTTCAGTAAATTAAAATATTACTTATTTTTTGTTGACTTGGTTTCCTATGACTTATTTCCTGGCCAAGCAAAGCATAAAATATTTTTCTTTTGGTTGACTGTATTTCCAGTCACCAAATAATGAGGTTTTCCTGTGTGTCTATGTGTGTGTGTGTATGTATGTGTATGTATATATATATATATATATATATATATATATATATATATATATACATACATACACGCACACACAAAAAAATAATCTGTTAGTTTTATACACATTGTGCACCAGAATGCTTCCTCAGTGATGTCTATCCTGGGGTCATAAAAAATTTCAGGGATTCCATGGCAGATTTCCTCTGCTATAGGCCCAGCTGAGAACGATCATTTCTCAACTAACATTCTGGCATAATTTCTGCATGATTGCAAGAATTGTTAAAACATATTTGTGCCCACCCCACACACATACACACCTCGAAAAAAAAGAGTGATACCTAAAGTTTAAAATGCATTTTAAAAATGAAAAAAAATCTTTCTTTTAAGCTTTTATTTTAGTTTTAATTCCAAGTTAATAAATTGTTTATTTCGAATAAATGAAGTATTTTGTATTTCAAACTTAATTTAAATTGTTTGGAATTATTTTTTTTCTTATAATCAGTAAAATAGCTAAAATGATCCATAATGACAAATCTGTCAACACAACAATTCTCTTTATTAAAAAAAAACTTTCAAAAATAAAATACTTTTCTGAAACTTTATTTGAGAAAAATTAGCTGATTTAAAGTTTAATTTGAATTGAAACAAATATTACTTTTAGTTTAAAATATTACAGAAGCATTTTTTAAATTTATTTTAAGAGAGGTAGTAGAAAATGGCATTGTGGCCAAATTCATTCCTCCATTATTATTTGTTACATATGAAAGATAGTTGTTCAAGTTCTATTTATATTAATGTTGACTCATCTTCGCCATTTAGGTTTTTGTATGCTTTCTGTTTTTCCTGTTGTAAAAATTTGATGACAACTGATTCTTTCTTCAATTTAGTTTGATAATTTCCTCTTCTGGACACTTATCCTGTATGAATATTTAAAATCAAAATACCCACGGCGATTTTGTTGTTGGTCTGGATATGCTTGACATTTCCAGTGGGCAAGGAAAAGCCAAGGGCAGGAAATACTATGTGAGGAATCCAATTATGTGGTTGACATTCAATTTCAACTGTTTGTGTCATCTTTTCTCCCCAACAGATCTGTGTTTACTTTACCATTCTATGGTGATTAAGGAAACATAATATACTTTCAATGTCACTGGATTTGCAAGAGACAACTAAAGAACTGTCATGTTTTCTAAATATCAACATCCTCTGCACCTCAGTTTGTTTTTTTTCATTAATTTTGTTACATACTGTAAATAAACTTCATAATCCTTCTGACTGTGACATCTTGTTGATGTCAAATCTTGAGGAAATAGAAAAATTGACTAACTTTCATGTTATTGCAGTGGTTCTTTATCTAGAGTCAAATTGCTCCCCTTTTGCTCCCAAGTTTCTTCAATTCCTCCTCACATTTTGAATTGCCAGCTTGTAACATACTCACCATTGTAAGTATAGTATAGACTGGACTTGCTTCTCACCTCAGAATAGATTTTGCATTCTGTGTCCTGCAGAGAAGACAAGTGCAATGTTGAATTGAGGAATGACCTCCTGGTTTGGAGTGATGATCTGCATTTCTATTCACCTGATGTTAGTGGCAACCCTGATCAAACTAGCCGTGCACACAAGGAAAGAACCACATGACACACATCTCAGAGAGTCAGGCTCTCTGATTTCCATATGAGAATGTAATTCATGATTCTCCACCCCCTCGCTCCAGGCCAACCACCCATCCACCCACTGGCTAACAGTAATTGACAAAGTTCAGGTTGAATAAATTCTAACATTACATATGAGAGATTCAGTTTCTTGTTTTCATTACGTTGTAAAACCACAGCATATTACATATGTTGAAACAATTTGGGAAACCAAATTACTTTATTAACTGTAATGAAAAATAAAAAATTTCTTAATTTCAATGAATTTGCAAAACTTCTTGATTTAATACCCAAATCCTCCCCTAGTTAAAATTCCTCCTCTTAGATTTGAAATACCTCCCTTGGGATCCAGGTGCTTCCAGTTTGAGAATCACTGATTTAGCAAGCTTATTTTACAGACTAATTTGTATGTGTATTGAGTTTAATCCTCACTGTGTGCATTCTACTTAGGAACTTGTGCCAGATTGAGCAAAGTTTATTCAATAAACCAAAAACTTAATTCTATTTATTTTAAAAAGTAGGTTTCTTCATTCTTTCTCATGAAATAACAAAAATCCAAACTTGTTTGTTGAGTACTCCAAGTTTACTACACATTCTGACTTGTTTTTGAGCATTTCGTTGTAGTTTAATTATTAGCAATCAGGTTTCCCATACCACGACTAGTAAAGTAGGTACTGTCACAGACTTCCTCCCCCTCCTGCACGAAAAACACATTTTGAATAATTTAAATGTCTTCCTTGAAGTTAAATTTTGGTTTTATTTGAAAGTTAATAGGCTAAAGCTAATCTGTATGAAAAGAAAAATAAATTTTTGTTATGTAAATAAAGTTTTTCATTATATTTTCAACATTGGTGCATTCACTTGTTTCTCATCGAATTGGCATTATGAACAAAAATGTAAGCAACAAATTTAAAAATCTCTTTAAGATCCAATACTTGTTTTGGGAGATGTTTTTCAAAGTAAATTAGCAAATTTAAGGATTAATTAACTGGATTTTGTAAAAGTAGTGCTTGCTTTCTGCTTAAAATATAATTAAAATAATGTTTGTTTATGCACAGTAGCATTTGAGTTGTCATCAAGATCATAACAGTAGTTTTATACTTTTGTCTCTGAGTCTTGAAAAGAATGTGGGCAATTTTTTTTTTAAATTAAAGAAATACAGAACACTAGCAGTTAATAATCAGGAAATTAATATTCATATTTAAAAATTATTTATCTTTAACTTTATATAACCAATAGATTAAAAATGTAATTTTTTAAAATCTATATACTTTTGTAAATCTTAGTAGAATTGATAATGTTTTATACTACATTAGAAGTATAAAAAGAAAATTAAAAACTAGTGTAATGATATCTTTCAGTTTAATCCATTGCTTTTATTTTTTGATTTTCTTACCGGTTTTGTCATCAAATATTTAATTGTATCAAATGAGTTTTTTTTTAAATTATTCTGAATTTGAATAATTGAATTATTAAATGTTGTATTACTCTTCAAATAAAGAAGAGTAATCAGTGAAAGGCAGTAGTATCAGAATTATTTCCTTTTTGATCTTTCTCACAAAAGATAATCTAATAGTTACTGAAGAAGTGGATAATTTCCTGATTTTCTCTGCAAATTTAAAAATGTGATAGTGATTTTTTTTCTCTCTCTAGGAAAAACCTATCCATTTAATGGTACCTAGTAGTAAGTTTGATCCTCACTGGGTGTTCCATACTTGTGGGCTTTGTCTCAAAACTGCTGTACACTTAAGACAGCAAAGAATAGTTTGAATAGTGCTTTTAAAATTCACAAATTAGTGGCTAATAGAGTAAGATTTCAGGTTTTAAGTTCTAGCTCAATGGCTTGTTAGATTGTTTATGTGCCATACTGAGTAATTTCCCTTTGTTATTTCTCAAAACAATGGTTTACTTGGTGGCACCCATCTCCTCCCCCAGGCAACATGCAACAGGTTATACTAGGTTACATGCTACCTGCAGAAACATAATCTGCAATAAGATATTTAAATGTAGTGAGAAGGCTGACAGATTAAAACACTTTTTTGATAGCTGAATTGAATTAAAGTACTGATCACCCATCCCACATATACACATTTGACATAGCTGTTTGTGGAGGCATATCAGAAATTGGTTTGTTATTTTCCATTTTATTTGTTTATTTTACTTAGGACATTTCATCAAATCTGGGTTAAAATTTATTCTGTTTTGAAATAAATAGAATGAAGTATTAACTTTGAAAATAGGCATTGATATATCCAGTGTGGTTCATACAGTCTCACCTCTTTTTCATATATTTACTCTTAGCACAAAACTCTTTCAAATGATTTGTTCTTCAGCTATTCTCATGGAAACAAATAGCTACAGAAAAGTGATCATTATTATTTTTACGTTTGGACTTATATACTTACCTTTGTTATTATCACAATGTTTCAAACTTTGTGCCCTCTGGCCTTCATGTTTCTGTCAGTCCAGTTAAACTATGATCTGGAATTGGAGTGAAACCAATGATGTCATGTACCCTGAATGCATCATAAAAAAATTCATGATGTGGAATTAATAAATGCCTGGGTATATGGATCAGTTCTAACAAATTTAGTATAGGAGATGAAGGAATTGAACATAGACTATACTGTGCTCAGACTAGTTTTGTTCAACACCACAAGATGTTACAAAGCCAAAACATTAACCTAAGAACTTGAGTTATGTTCTTAAATAGCCTCGTCAGATTTAGACTCATGTGGATGCCATGCATGGTGACCAACTCATCCATAAACGTCTAAACTATCAGCTATATACAACCATTTTTGCAGATTAATGATTAAAAATGGCTTCAAGCAAATGAACCCTGTATGTCTTAAAGAAGACTATCTTTCATCAGATCTCGTAGTTCTCTGGTTCTACAGATTCACAAAGAACATTACCAAATAAGAAAAAACCACGGTACTTGAAGACTTCCAACGGCAGCAACAACTAAAATTGTAACTAGAAGGGAAAATAATTATATAATCAAGATGTTGACTTTCAACACTACCTTAAGCAAAACCTGAGGAAGGGACCCCCTCAATACTAGAAAGAGCTGTAGCAGTTAGTGGAACTGAGAAACCCATTCAAACTGTTTTAAGGCAAAGATTTTATAAATTTCAACTGACTAATGCTAATTGTTTGGTCAATAAATGCCAAATGTTTTCTTATAAGTAAACAGCTAATCTCACCATTACCTTTCAGGGAATTTTGAACAATCCTTTTATTTAATTTACTGTAGAGCAGCATAGGGTGTTAAAGCATTGGGTCATCAATTTGGTGGCGTAAGAGTTTTAGATTCGATCTAACAAAGATGAAGATTTTAGTCCACCTGTAAATAACTACTAATTCCAGAAATTTATTAACATACCAACCAAACCATCTCGGCAGCCATATAAAGAATTGATCCCGTGTTAAGTATGTAAAGAAATGTTCGGTTGCCAATATTTGTGTGAAATAAATTAAGATTTAAAAATAAGAGTGTGTAACCTCCTTTGTACGAAAAATGTCCAAAGATGTAGTTGAAGTCAAGAACATTCTTCAATTTTTCTATTTCCTGCATTCTATACTTGGTCATGCCTGCAGATACATATTTACTGTAGGAGTTTATTTATATCCTTAACAGGTTGCAAATTATAGAATAACACTTCATTAAAAATAATGTTAAATGGTCTCTAAATAATAAATACAAATAAATTTTCTACTTTTGATTCATTCTATAAAGAAGAGAAAATCAAATAAGTTGAATGTTGTGAGAGAGGTAGATGCAGGAGAAGGATTTCCTTTTTGACCAAAATTTCTCCTGCTATTTTGTTCATTCAACACATTTTCTAATCATGATAAACTCCAAGAAAAATGGTTGGCTCAGCTGAAACATTCCTAATATTTCTTTTAAATATCGTAATTCACTGATTTAACAGTTAAGTAGCTTGTATTTTTATGCATGACTTATGTATTGTAGGAAAAAATTCACTTTCATTTTTGACAAGAAATGCAAATATTACAAAGTGAAATTACTTCCCAAGAGGAAAAGCTACGAGAGTTTAAAAAAAAAACATAGAATAAAATAAAACATGAAAAGATCACCATATTAAAAAAAAAAAATGTATGACAAAGACAGGTTATGGTTAACTTTGATGATTATTAACTATTTTCAAGTATCATCCTTAACCAATAAAAAAATCGGAACACCAACAAATTACCTTTTCTTTTCTTTGTGAGGTAGATTTATACAGTAGGCACTGCAGCCAGAAATAATCTTTTCTTATTACTATAGATTAAGCACTTCAGTTCACAAATATCATTTTTCTTATTACATAAAAGTTAATGAGGAGGTCAGTTTGTTATGCAAATTCACTGCAAATTGATCCTCCCTATGGAAACCAAAACAAATAGACCCATGCAATGTAATTTCTTAAAATGTAAAAAGAGAAATAAAATTTAATTCATGATCTGGAGTTTTTTCTGTTTTTTTTTTTGTTTTTTTTTTTTTTGTTTTTAAAGATATTTGTGACCTGAAGTGCTTAATCCATATCATGAAGAAAACAATTTGAAAAAGTGAAAATTATTATTTCTGATCACAGTACAATCTATTGGTGCTTTGAGTTTTAGGCAAGATTTGAAAATAGTTAATCAGCAAAGTTAACCATAACCTTTGTCTTTAAGAACTTTATTTGAATTATATTTTAGGGATTTTGCCTTATGAGATTGTTATTTTTAAAAATTTTGCATACTTTAGGAATTCTGATCTTTCAGGTTTTCAACATTCTTAAGTTTGACATTCAGAATTATGTCTTTTGGGATAATGACCAAACTCTTGTCACTTTCAGATTAATTTGCCAAAAAGTATGTATTGAATTTTTTTTATTACCTTTAATTAGTTTGATAAATGGAATGTATCTTTAATTTGTCCTTTATTATTATTAATTTACAAACCTCAACAATGGCTTTTCATTTAAAACAATGTTCAGTGTTGGATTACTTTAAGTTGCAACTGTCAGTTTACAAAACAAGCATCAAGGATTAGAAATTTTAGATTTACTGTGAGAATCTACTTAAGTTTTTTTTCTCATACATAACCATTATATGTCAGAATTTTTTCGGAAACAGAGTTAGTGACAGTAAAATGACGCTAGATTTTGAGTTTTTTTTTTTTCTTTTCCGCTTTTTCCTTTTTGCTTTTTTTTTTATTTTTGTAATTTTCAATAAATAATAATTTAAAAAAATGTAAGTGCAAGTTGATGAGGTAGAAAAATAAAATTTCTAGATAAATCAAAAAATCTTTTCATAATTGTAATGCAGTTACTGCCAAATTTTCTTCTGAAAAACCATGAAAAAAAAATTCAATATTTAAGGCTAGATTGAGAAGTCTCCTCTAAACATATTGAGTAGTTGAATTTGGATCTGAAATTTTCCCTTCAATGAAAAGTTCTCAACCAAACCAAAAACAACCACCTTTTAAGCCCTGCAACGTACAGCCTCTTCCACTTCTTCTCCCACCAGTTGAACATGCCTTGTACATCATTTCTCAGCTTTCTTTAACCTCTCCCCATCCAAATTCTGCTACTTGGCAATTCAAATACTGATTTTGGGAAGCAGGTTGGGCTAAGAACTGTTTAGCACATATATAATATTCAGTCTGGGCACCTCAAGGCGGTGTAATGGTTAGCAAGCTTGTCTCACTAGAACAATTACGACTGAGTAGTGAGTTTGATCCTCACCAGATGCCCCCTACTTTTGGCCTTGTGCCACATCTAAGCTACGCTTGGAAAATCACTAATATTCAGTCTTCAACACTGACAAGGAAGTCGATTTGAAAATTGAGTATTTGTAATGTAAAATAAATGATGTTTATTTCTTTCACTTTTAGGCTATGGACTATAAAAAAGAAATTAAGATGATTACTTGAAACTTCCACACTAAAATCAAAGTGTTATAAACATTTTAAGGTTCCTTGAAATAATTTTCTTTGTCTACAGTTTGCATATGATGTGATGCCTAGAATTCTCTTGAGCTATGAAAATATATGTTTAGTGGTACAAAATTTTATGACTGCCATGAACAGACAAAAATTAGTTTTATTATTACCACTCATGATAATAAAAAGTAAAAATGAAAAAATGGACTAGCTAACTGGTTTTGTACCTCGCTCAACAGAGCTAAATTGAGGTAAATAGAGTAAATTATATAAAAAAAAAAACAATGGACAAAGTGTATTAGTGGGAGGAAAAAAAATTATTTGAATGGTAATTAGTTGGAGGCCTAATACAAAGTCCTGTTTACAAAGAGAAGGCTTTAATGATAGAATATAGATGGCCTCCAACACTTTCAGGTGGTAATTTGAGTGGGACCTGCTAAGGATGGTAAAAGCCTACCCATTAGGCATTGTTCAAGCAAGAACAAAATTGCTGAATTTAACAAAGTCAAACCTGCTATAGTAAAAAGATGCCCTCTGTACCTATGCCTTCCTTGGCTAGGTAGTATCAGCGATAGGTTTGCAAAGCAGGTTTCTACCGCAGTTCAACATTGTTCCTTTGCTGCTAACACTTGTGTTGTTTTCTCTGCCAAGCCTGTCCTTCCATCTATGCGTAAGGATGTTCTCCCTCCACATCATAATAGTTCTTTAATTTATTCTTTTAAATGTAGTTGCGGTTTGCACTACATAGGGAGAACAACACAAAGGCTAGAATAAAACAACACATTCCAGTGAAAATTTGAAACTTTAAATACACTCCCTCGGACATTTTGACCAATACATATGGGTCTTCCATCGCAGAACACCTTATAAATAGCCATAATTGTGCTGTTAGTTTTAGTGGTGACGCTTTTACCATCCTTAGCAAGTCCCACTCAAATTACCACCTGAAAGTGTTGGAGGCCATCTATATTCTATCATTAAAGCCTTCTCTTTGTAAACAGAAGGACTTTATATTAGGCCTCCAACTAATTACCATTTACATAATTTTTTTTTTTCCCTTCCACCAATACACTTTTTGTCCATTGTTGTTGGGGTTTTTTTTAGTTATTTTTTTTAATTATTTATTTATTTATTATTATATAACTTACTCGATTTAGCTCTGTTGAGCGAGGTACGAAACCGGTTAGCTAGCCCATTTTTCATTTTTACTTTTTATTACCATGAGTGGTAATGATAAAACTAATTTTTGTCTGTTCATGGCAGTAATTTTGATTGAAATAGATTATGGTTTGTGAAATACTTCTGTGATATCAATGTGACGCTATATTTGTAAATCTAGATGATAGCACTAGTGATATATTTTTGTTTTGTGATCCCAGCAGCAAATTTTAATATGAAGCCAAAAACTTTAGTTTCTATGGAATTTACTTGAAAATTTGTAAGGTTTTGGATAACCCCAATTCCCGATAAATATCCATGGAAATTGAAACTTCAGGTTAAAATTTGCTACTGGGATCACAAAACCCCCAAATATTACCACTGGAATTACAAACACAATGACACTGAATTCATCAAAGGGTTTGCACAAAGTATAATCTCTACTACATATGACTCCTTCCTCTCAAAAAAAATGAAATCTATTTATCTATCTTTCCATTCATGTCGCTGTATGATGGCCCAAAAGTTCAGTTTAGAACTAAACATTGTGCTACTACCTCCACAGATGGTCATTATAGGGGTAGAGGCCTGTGTAGAAAACTAGCCAAACATTTTGGAAGAACTGATAAGAGATATGCTGCAGTGTCCTATGACCGCTCTGTTTTTTCAAGTGTTTGAATTGAAAAAAAAAAGAACGAGCCCAATATATTTTAATCATTTTGGGACAAGGTCTTTTTAGATAACAATAACTGGATGGTAACATGAACCAAAGAAAGTAAAAAATACAATAATTTATATTCATTGTTATAAATAACTTTGCATCATGAAAAATTGATTAAAAATTTATTGACTTGAAATAATGTGTAATAAAATTTAAATGCTTGAAACGGCCTGGTTTTAATCAAATTAGCTGTGATTATAAGAAACTGCATCTTTGTGTGTGTGTCCTTAATTTTGAAGGGTTAAAGTGCTCAATATCAGGGATAGACCATATGTAAATATAAAAGTGGACATTGTGGTCAACACCCAGCATCAACTGTCTGCCTGACAATTGCATTTAAGCATGAAACACTCTGTTGCTGCTGGGTGTTGACCTCAATGATCACTGAAGTGCCATACCAACAGTTTCTTCTCTCGCATTTCTCACGTGTGAAAATCTTTCAGCTTTTTGTTTTCCAGTCAACTTTGCTCTGTTAATCATTATCATCTGTCTCCTTAATTCATGTTCTTTCCTTCATGCTTTTTTTTCAGATTATTTCACACTCAGTAACCCCTTGTGTCTTGGTGGTTTTATCACCTTGCCCAGGAATGAAATGATTAAAGATATATATATATACACACACACACACATTGTAAAGATCAAATCACTGTGATTGCAAGTCATTCCTGCAGTCGCTCTTTCTCCCTCCTTCTCTCGCTCTTTCTCCCTCCTTCTCTCGCTCTTTCTCCCTCCTTCTCTCGCGAGTAGGAGGATTAAAAATGAGGCATTAATTTTGCCATATTTAGATATTATACAAAGACATAATTCCTTTTGCTATTTGTCAAACTTGGCATTGTTCAGAGAAATCAGTAACACAATTCTAATATCCTTTGTTCACTTGCCAATATTGCTATTTCCAACACCATTGTTATTTTGATACCCTTTACCTCTCCTTGGCACAAGGCCACAAGTGTGGAGTATTCATTGAGGATTGAACCTACTACTAATAATCTACAAATTCAACTTGCTGATCATTGTACCATAGTATAGCTTTAGTTTTTGGCACCATTCTGGAGCACAGTGTAAATCAAACTTAATGCACAGTAGTGATGGTCAACCAGACTTTGGTACTTTTTGAGGTATTGCTATAAATACAGTTAATATAAGGTAAAGTTTAACATTCATATCTGCAAAATAACAGTTATATCAAAAGGACAGTCTTTCTCTTAACACCACTATTACTGTATAGTCCCTCAACAATTTTTATTGTTTTTAATGCTATTTTTAGAATTTCAATAAAACTCAAACATATAAAACTGGATTTATGCATTCTTTTTTTTTTACTCTCAAGAATTGACAAAAAAAAAAAAATTAAACATTCTTTTATCAGATTGTTTATTTAGAATAATTTTATATACCAGCTGCTGTATTCTGGTACACTTGCATGTCTTTTTAGTTTACCAATTGGCATGTCTACTTACGTTTGTTTTGGTCAGCCTACGAACTTTCCAGATGACCCTTGTATTTACAAGTTTATTAAAATATGTGAACCAACTAAAATGCAATATTATTTACTATATTCTAAAAAAATAACACTGAAACCACTTTTTTTATTCATAAATTTATAAAAATGTCCATGAACAAGAGAACAAGAATTTAAATAAACACACAAGTAACTTTTAAAATAAAAATTGCTGAGTAATAGTCAAGAAAAAATATATACTTTTGAGTTTTTTTCAATTTTATTTTCAATTTTTTTCTCAGATACAAATGTTAAACTTTGCCTAATGTTATTGTATCTATTTTCTTGTTACTACTTCCAACATTGCCAGTTCTTTAATTTTTAAAGGATGTGGCTATTGTTTCTCCAATACTGAAGACTGGAAATATTCTTTGGAATGGTCAGTCTTATGCTTGCCAAATCCTTTTGTTTCAAAATAACTGTACATTGATTTTCTTTTACTGAGCTATCTTATCAGTGAATCACAAGCTCGTGACTTACTTTCTAATATGCACTCTTGAATAAACTGTTACTTCTCTTGGGGAGATATATGACCCTCTATTTTAAGTGCAAAAAGTTGGTATATCCCTCCCTCTCTCTAGAGACAACATACATCTGCATCAATTTTACGCTTTGTCTTAGTTAGGGCGAAACACAACTGATCATATTCTCTAAGGGCCAGAGAGCTTTCGCTAATCACCTATATTTTTTATTTTATAAAATATTGGAAGATGGGCCAGACTGAGAACGTTTCGGCATTATAGACACACACACACACACACACACACTGTGTTTAATTTTGGGAAAATGTAAAGATTATACCGTGTAATGTAAATACTATTGTGAAATCTGTGTACATTATTCGGACTATTGTCCTCATCTTTATCGCCATATTTATTATAACGTTTCGGCTGTTGTATGCTCCGGCCTTCTTCAGGTGGTCGGAATGTCGAACTGAACCCTTTATTTCGCTCACTGGGGTAGACTGTTCTAGTTCTGTGTGCCATGTTTAATGGATGTCAGTTATCAGTTATCTCCTGTTAATTTCCCTCTGAAAGTTTCCCACTCTTCAAGGACACATGGCACAGTGGATAAAGGCGTTAGTTAGATCCAGTGACAGGACCCAAAGAGAGTGAGTTCAATACCTGGTTAAGGCAGTGCAGAACTTTCAGAGGGAAATTAACAGGAGATAACTGATAACTGACATCCATTAAACATGGCACATGGAACTCGAACAGTCTACCCCAGTGAGCGAAATAAAGGGTTCAGTTCAACATTCCAACCACCTGAAGAAGGCCGGAGCATACAAAGGCCAAAACGTTGTAATAAATATAGCGACAAAGATGAGGACAATAGTCTGAATAATGTACATAATACCTCATCTCAGAAATATAGACCGATACTGAAATCGGTGTCTTTGTTGTTTACAATTCCAGATAATAATCTTAGTAACATCTTTTGTTTTGTGATCCCAGTAGAAAATATAACCGGAAGCTAAAAGTCTTCAATTTCTGTAGATGTGAACTTGAAATCGGGATTATCCAAAAAAACAAAAAACTTACAAATTTCTTCAGGAGTATTCTAATGATTATGGATAGAAGTGTAACTTTTGTAAATAATTTAATTTTTCTATTTTAAAAAGAAAAAAAATGAATTTTGGTTCCTGACTGTTCAGTTTTTCTCTCCGGTCTGTTGAAAAGAAAGTATTTAAAAAAAAATTTGTGAAAAATAATAGAATGGTTTTCACTTTGAAGCCTTTATTGATTCACTTGTTACACTGCTTGGCTGATGAAAGTATGGTATGAATAAGTGACTGAGGAATGTTCATTTCATGGCCTTACTGTTCTGCAACTATGTGGACCCAGAAAAGGGATGAGATTGAAAAAGAGCAAGCCAAGTGTGGCAAGCAATGGTGGCGATGTTAGAGAGAACGGGGGATTGGGCACTGTTTCTATAATTAATGTCTTTCTCCTTCCATTGCAGCACCCAGGAGATAGATGTGGCTTGGAATGGATTGATATCATCTTTTGGCTCTGTCCCCAGCATAGAAATGAGGCAATGAACTGGGGCTGTCTTTAAAACTCGTCTTTGCTTCTCTTTTATTGCAAGCACAAAAAGAAGGGCGTTGACCATAAGTCGATATCGGTTTCTGGGGTTTAACAAAGTATGTTTAGAGAGAATCTGAATACAGGCAAATATTTATTTTTAAAGATTTGACAATCTATTCAACAAGTTTATAGCTGTATTTTAAAATGATTTTTTTTCTCGAGAAGATCGTTTCTATCTTCTGTGGATTTATTTTAATGTAGGTTGAAGGCAACGCCCTTCTCTCGACTTACTTTGATGTCTAAATTGAAATTTTAAGTAAATTTGGATGTAAAGTATAAATAATAACTGGTTTCTTATTATGATTCCAACCATCCTCTCTCATTATTTCACACTGTTTTTCATTCTCTCTCTCTCTCTGCACCCCTGTTCTTCTTCTTTCCTTTTCACTCCCACTATCGAGCTTATCTTTTCACTCTATGCTCTCACCAAGTCTTTCTGCTGGTTTTCCTGTCACTCTCACTAAAATCTACCTTTGTTTTTGCAGTCGTCCCCACTAAAATCTACCTTTTTTGCTGTCACTTCCACACACATAGAAACACAAAAAAAAATTACCTTTCTTTTATGCGCCTTGACATTTCTTTTAAAGTCGTTTGATGGCGACGAGGAATAAATTTATTTAACATTTTTACGTTCATGTAAAAAAAAAATGGTATGAGAATTTCCCTTGGTTTTTTCACATTCTGTGTTCAGTAGGAACCATCCATTTATCTTGTTTTAAATTTCCAAATTCTCGGTCCTTTTAAGGATTGCATTACCTATTTCTTTACAAAGGCAGTTTGGATAGTTTGGTCAGTGGCATTCAGTTTCTCTCTATGTTAGATATTTTGCACATGTGCATTGGACACTAGATAGAAATTTGGCAATAAATGAAAATGAGATAAAATATTTGCTATTATAAGATTTATTGGTCATAAATTTCTGATTGAAGACAATTGCTTTGACCTTCATAGATTTTCGGAAGAGAAGAGAAATGAAACTCAAAAATATATGGTTCGATTTTTATGTAACTTTTTTTTTAATGAGGAAAGAAGGCTTGGACATTTTAACTTTCACAGGATCTGTTGAAAGCAAAAGTAGGGGGAAACAGCAAGTAACCTACTTAATGACAACAGGAACAAAGACAAATGACAGGAAGTTGTAGAGAGCCATGATCGCCTATGTCCCAAAGGAACACGGCTCTTCGAAAAACAGCAGTATTGAAAGCTTAATGTAGTCTTTTTCATAAATATATTTTATCAGAAATAAAATAATTTCAATTTAAATATTTGCAAAATTTTCAGAGATTTTTAAGAAAAACCTATTTCACTTTTCTTTAAAAATTCGTATTGACCAGCATTCGAACCGCGGTAAAATGCCAGAATGTTAAATGCTGATTTTCAGGATAGACAAGTTTTCTGTACTTAATTTGAAGATTAGTGGAATGTAATTTTCTTACTAGACTTATATTTCTCATATTTGACCTTCTGCAGGACAAAGCAACTCTTGGTTCTGCAACAATTTATTGTTGGTAAAAAGCAGTTTTTACTCTCTGGCTCTCTATACGTTCTTTTTTGCGCTCACATCCAAAAGACGACTGCATAATTTTTTTTAAATTGAAACAATCTTTTTCTTTTTAATAATTAGCACAACATTATTTTTTAAATAAATATAGAAAATAAACTAAGATAGTTGACTTAAAAAAAAAAAAAAACTGATATGGAATTTAATTTTGTGTTTAAATTGGAGATATTTCACTGTGTGTGTGTGTGTGTGTGTGTGTGTGTGTGTGAGAGAAAGAGAAAATATGTAATTTAGCACTCGACGAGGGCAAAATGACACAAGGATTTTTTTTTATTATGTTTGGGGTGTGTTACACAAACTTTAAAGCGAAATTACCAGTTAATGTTTACGACAGTACACACTTTTGAAACTGGTATCACAAACCAAACTATTTTTTATGATATTCATTTTCAGCAGTTGCCTCTGAAAAACTTTTTTGTATCATTTAAGCCAATTTAGACTTAATCCCACCATCAGTCCAAATATAAGCGATGCTTGTTATTATGCATTTGACAGAAGATGATTCTACCAACCTCTGTTTTAATATTTTCTTTCTGTTGTATCCTCTTTGCTGTAGCAAATGACAGCCCCTAAAATTTGGCTGCCGTTTTAAACACAAGCAAGCATGCACGGACTCGCACACACGCACACAAACTTGTCTTCGTAGGGGTTCCCATTAGTTGCTAAGGATTGGCTTCTCAGAATCTTCTCCTGTAGAATTTATGTATTCGTTGTTTCAACCCACCTGTGGCATAAAAAAAGAATTATTTGTTAGCTTGCATCTCACGGTGCCTATTATCTTAAAACTTGGTTGAATATTTTGGTGGAGATGGGGATAATACTTGTAGTAGTTCTATTTTTTTTTAGCTTTATTTGTATGCATGAATAAATTTAAATATTAAAGATGGGTGCAACAACTGCTATGTCCCTACCCTATTTTAAAGATTATCAACGAGGATTATCAGAAAATCAGGTTTTGAGGCAAAGAAGTCAGTAAATGAGTTTAATTTGGATGCCTAAATTTTTAAAATTAAATTTTGTTTTGTTTCATATTTTCATTCATTCAAGAATTTATATTCTATCACCTTAATCAATGCATAATCGTAGGCCTTTACCAATATAATATTTCTTGATATAAATTAGAAATATACATAATAAAAATTGAATGTGAAGTGTTTTTATTCTTTTTATGAACAGTTATAAAATTTAAAAATGCCCTTTATTCCTAAAACCCTACTATTATTACTGCTACTAATTTTTGTCTTTAAAGCACTGAAAATTTGAATTTCGATTAAAATTTGAAGAACAAATCTGCTTCTTCGGTATCTGCATAATAAAAATCCAGTAGTCCCCGTTATCCGTGACTTCGCTTTCCTCAATCTGTTACCCGCAGTTAATTCTAGAAATTAGTTATGATTCCACAAGCTTGGTAACAGTGAGTAATGCTAGGAATTCTGCTATTTGACAAAGAGAAGCCTTAAATTGGTTGATAGTTTTAAAGGTGAAAGTTCTCGATTTTAATTTATAAGGAAACAAAATGTTTTAAAAAATCGTCCGGTAAAACAAAAAACGAATATTCAATTGGTCACATCACATAGGTTTTTAAAAGTATTTTATTTATAATTGCGTTCAATTGGAGATGTTAAAATTGTTCTTAATTTAGAAATTTATTATTTAACTTTAAGGTGTGCCAAGGTATGGGAAAAAAGAAAATCATTGTATACAAGGTGTTGAAAACTTGTCGGTATGAATAAAAAAAATTCTTCCATAAAACTAAAAGTAAAACTAGGTTCTTATGCTCATGATACGTCATTTGGTCAGATTTCGAGAAGTGAATCTGTCAGACATTTTCAGCACCCTGTTGTTGTGTGTGTGAATAATCGAGATCAATGTTGAATGATGACAGTCTGTTTCATATTTGAACGTAATCTTCAGGCCATTAAGATTACGTTCAATTAATAATGAAACACTGTCACCATTCGACATTAATTTCTCTTTCCACACTGCTTTTATTTACATACGCTCTCTCCCACATAATGAGCATTTTTCTTACCCCATACCTTGAAACTATAAGCTCAGTTAAGTATGTTTATGAACAGTTAAATAGGGTAGAAAAAGGTTGCGTTTTTTAATGGTGGGTAGCAGTTTTTAAAATCCACTGTACTGTACGGTTACCTTTTCCAAGGGTTCCAAATAACTATCTCAGCCACAAGACTGGTTCATACAAAATTTAAATTGACACTTTTTTTACCATTCTAAAATCTCTTTTGCAAATTCACTAAGTGAAAAATGGTTTGCTGCTGCAACCTCCTTTGTTTGTATACTTCATTAGTTTGTAAATAAATAATTAAATTAATAATATCCTTGATATTCTCTTGTATTCACGGCCGACTTTTTTAAAATTCCCAATTTGTATGATTCAATTTCTTTTTTCTTTGATTAGTTTTATATACTTTCTTGTACTTTAAATCATTCAGTTATTAAAAAAAACTCATCCCCCCAAAAATTTCAAATAATCTGTCAATTTCACTGCCACAATTCTTGATTTTGACATTTTTGTAATGAGCAAACAACAAAAAAGGCGTCAGTTAGAGATATTAATTACAAATATTCAGTAGATATTCTGACTTGTACATGTTTTTTTCTCTTTAGCTTAAAAATTTCCCATTAGAAAGTATTTCACACCATGCTACAGAAATGTCCGTTATACTTGCTTTTTAAAGTAAATGTAAGAGTTTTAAAATAAATTTTGATTTTTGGCAAATCCTTTTTTAGGCCTTTAGGGAAACCCCGTTCTTGAACCCACCAATAGTTTTTTGGTTGTTATGTCTTAGTTCACACAATGAGAATGTCATACCTGTCGTTGAGATGAATACTATTGAATTGTATTGTATCTGTTGGAGCTTATCATCCAACTTTTTTTCTTTTCTTTTTTTAAAACCAGGGAGTACTGAAAAGTTTCCAGCCGGACCCATTTCTAAAAATGAGTATTATTCTGATGTTTTGCTCCTTGAAATATTAATTTTTGAAAAAGGGTCGAACCGAGAACTTCTCAGCATCTTTCTTCACCTTATTTTTTATTCCCATATTAATTTTCACTTTTCAATCGTGTTCCTGTAAATGCTAACACTGTCTGTACTCGTGGGATGACTTGTTGTTAACACAATGAATAATGGCTACTAAACATTAAACAATAACGTCTACTGCTACTTACTACAACCGCCAACGATATAACAACATCAAGAGAAGTAAACATTCTAAGCTGTAAGAGAAAAAAAACAACGAAATATTTTTAAATGGTAAATTTAAAACCGTTGATGTTCATTGAATGAATAGTTTACTTTTCGAAAAGGGCAAGAACTACTTGACTACTCAATCCCAGAGTCAGTCAGTCTTCTTGGAGGTTCTAACCAGTTCCATAGTGCAGGTATCCGTCCAAGAAAACTTTTTAGAATTCTATTCAGAAACTAGTCAATCACGCCAAGGATAATGTAGTGTGTGTGTGATTAACTAATTGTTAAATAAGCTAAGAAGCACTATAAATTAAGTAGTTAAAGAAAGAGTCTCCTTGTGTAACATTAACAATCTCATCTCACAGATCATCATTCGTAGTGTATTGTTTGTGTGTTCCCGTCTAATTACATATCCTATGAAATGACCTTGTGCCAAACTACACTAAACCGAGCAAATAATCATATATTTACTAAAGTTGTCCTCTAACAAGGTAGTCGAGCAGATTTTTACAAGGCTGTGCTGAAAAATAAAAAAAAATTGTTGGTCATTTGGTCAGATTTTGAGGAGAGGGTCAGGACGAGGACTTTTTAGCATGCCCTCGTAGCTATTGATTATAGCATAGTGAAAGTTCAATCTTCACCATAAAAATATCCAAAAAACGTGGCCATGTGCCCAACTGAACCGAGCTTTAAAAGCGTACAATTTATTTATTACTTTCCTTTAATGTTCTGATCTTGGGGTAAATGTTTAGTTAACATCTCTTCTGTTCGTAATGATTGATCAACTAAAAACTTTTGTAATTCCTTCAGTTCTGTTAAGTAAGTTCTTAAAGTTTCAAATTCTGAATTAAAAAGTCATTTGAATTTGATTTTTAGTCTCAGATCTCAGATTGCAGTCACTTGAAACTCATGTGCAAGATTTTAAATTTAAACTTGATAATTTCGTTTAGATTTTCACCCTCTCATCTCGACCCGAAAGGAGTTGATGGGAACGTAAAGGATCATTTTTAAAGTGTTTCTGATCACTGATTAAATATTGATATTTTGTCAATGAGCATGGAACGAAGAATGACACACGAACCTAACTTGTTAATGTTATCACACCCAAACTGTCATTTGTTGATGCTATATTTATTTTTTTAATCTGGTAGTGTAAGCAGAAGCTTAAATGCCACACACAAATTATCATAGTTGTTGTTGGATGGGTGGGGGTTGGTCAGTTACAACAATAATTATGCAAATCAAAAAACACACAGTGTAAAAAAATAATAAAAATACCCCAAGTAGACAGTTTATTGACAGATATAATAATGTACGACCTCGTCAACTGAGGTTTCACTTATCAAGTAAGACTTTGTTCAGCAAAATTTTTATTTAACAACTTTGCAAATATATTTCAAAGCAGTGTAAAATGAAAAAATAAAATAAATACACAAACACTAACAGCCTTAGTACTTTTTAAAAAGTTCATATCTTTGACAGAGTAAAAGTTACGCAATGTTTTGTTAAACGCTCCTCAGGGTCAGACAAAAATCGTGTTTATTGACAGAATAAGAATAAAAATACTTTAAAGACTAGCTAGATACTAATTAAATTTTCTATACTGAACTGTTAATCCCATGATAATAATTTACAATTACTTAAAATAAAAATAAATTAAAATATTGTCCTCAAAGCCAGTATCTTCAGTGAGGTGAAAAGAAATTTAAAAAAAAGCTTTGTTTTTTTTTTGTTGAATACCGAAATAAGAGGGGTTTTTTTGTTTTGGGTTTTTTTTTTTAGTTTAAATTTCATTTGTATGAAATAATGGAACTGTATCAGTTGATGCGTGTGTGTACATATGTACGGGTAGGGAATAGTCGCCCTCTCTGGGATCAAATGGACTTTTACACAATGTATAGAAAAAAAATGTAATACAATGGTTCGCTTTTATCAGCGGGAGTCTCCCACGGATAACGAAATTCGATTGTACTTATTTTTAAGTAGGAGCCTTTTTAAGGATGACATTATTTTCCTTTCAAAATTGAAAAATAAATACGAAACGATCGAAAAAAAAATTTTTTTAAATTATATTTAATTTTTTGTGTTAACATTTTAAAAACAGTCAATGACTTTTTTTCACAGTAACGAGTAACCGTAGTAATTTGGGATGCTAAAAAATCATATACCCCGCTTTCCTCTTTTTTTAAAACCTGAACTAACATCATTGGTCTTTTAAACTTTCACCTTATAAAAGATTAATCAGTGACAGCACAGTATCCTTAAAAAAAAAAAACCTGTCTTTTCCTCGTGTATTATTTCTCACCTCCATTAGTACCAGATACCTATCTGTAGTTTTCTGTAATTAAGGTGACTAGTTTACCATGGCATCACCACTGGGCTGCAACGACTTCTCTTATTACCGCACATAATGCTACTATGAACGACTAAAATGCTAAGGACCTGTCGAATGTAGCAGTAGTAATCATAGTTTTACTTTAGCACCCCCCACCACAGATGGAATGAGACGGGGGAAGGGGAGTAGCTGCAGTAATCCGATGAATGAGAGGATGAGGAGGGAGACAGTAGGAAATAAAGAGAAAAATCGTACGCTTGTAATTCTGTGTCTGTCACTGTTTATGTACACACGTGTGTGTTTGCGCGCACGCGTATGTGCGTGTGTATACACAATACATAGACAAGCACATGGTGTACAAGCGGTGATAGGGTTGTCTTTTTTTTTCTAGTCATCTAGATATGCTCTTAACACGCTCTAACTTTTTTTTTCTTTTCTTCCATCCATCCATCCATCCTCTTTCATGAGATTTTCTCTCGCTAACTCTTTATTTTTTTAAATAATATATATTTTTGTATACATGTATAATAACATCGACTTCATATTATCATCTGCATCAGTTCTTTGATAGTTGACTTTCTTGGAACATGCCCGGTTCCGATAGGAATCGTTATTCCTTGTTCAGCTGTGCCAGACCCACGGATGATTTTATTTCGGAATTACCTCATATTTTTGGTAAGATTTCTTCTTCCTTTTCTCTTTAATGATTTTTTTTATCCATCGGACGGAACTGTTGAATGTTGTATCTATTTATGACTGTTGTTGATTGGAATGTGTCCATCAATTCTTTTTTCCACAGTAGTGAAAGAACTGAGTAAATAAAAAATGCATACACTGGACATCTGTTTTGTATTTAAACAAAAATTGAAAGAAATTCATTTCAATATCAAGTTAAGTAAAAAAAAATAAATAAATAAAAGTCCAAACACCAATTTTTATTCTTCCTTTGTGTAAAAAGGATTCGGGACCCTAATCTTAGACTTAGAGCACTTATGACTGGTTGTTGCTTTCTTTTACCATTTTTCGAATTATCTTTGTGAAGATAAAGAATTCTTAGCAGTGAGTAGAGACTGAACTGAACAGTTAGTAATACACATGTGATAGGCAGATTCCTCTTCTTACCTGTGTAGTAATAAATTTATCAACCTATTTTTTATTTTCTAATTTCTTATAATTAAAAAAATAAACATTTTTCAAAATAATTTTTTTTTCTTTAATATGTTAATTTTTCATCAAAATAATGGCCTTTTCTTTTAAAACGGCTAGTAGTTTGTTTTGGTACATTTTTATTTTTTAATTACACAATTTATCTCCTTGAAATGCAGCCCCTCTTAAACTGATTTCTTAAAAATAGAAATATGAAAAAGCTAGCAGGTTTATATTAATTTTTTAAATATATTTTTTTTAAGGTTTCGATGTATTTTTTGTTTTTTAATTCTTTAAAAAAATATGCAGTTGCTTTCTTTTAGTTTTTTGTAGTCTCTCTCTTAGGGTCGTTTTTGAGAATGATTCCTAATATGTAAAAAAAAAATTATTGTTTATTTTTATTTTTTGCGGGCGGTTTAAAAATAAACCCATCTTTATTTCTTTGTCATAGACTTTCCTTCGTTTATTGTTGGAATGAAAATATTATAGTTTGTTTATAAACACAAGTGCGTGTGTTGATTTTGGATTATAAATCTCTAGAGAGAGAAGAGATCAACAAGACTTCACCGTTCGCTTTCTTGTTTCTGATTTTCTCACTTAGGAATAGGATTCTCTTTTTGACTATTTTCGCGAGATTCGAAATTCAACCTGCACATGTTAGAGATGCGATAAAAGACGAAAAAGCAAAATTGAAACATTTAAGAAATCTACTTACTTTACTAAAAAAAAAAAAGCAACCTTACAATTTAAATTCTAACCTTTTCAATCCTCATGTATTTGTCTTCCACTGTGTTTGTTGTTCTTCCTGGTTCAAATACTTTGATCGATTGTGGGTTGATTTTTAACGTTTATAAAGTAATAAAAATGTGTTTATTTTTCAATTTCAGTAATATATATATAAATGTGTGTGTTTATTCAGTTTAGTTTAAAAAGTAAAATACCGAAGCAGGAAGAGTAAGACATTTTTCATCTTATGATGAAAGATAGGTTATGATCGTTCTTTTTTCTTGTGTAGAAAATTTATGTATAAGTACTGTTTTCTAATGTTTTCATTTGGATGCGGTGTGCTTTTCACTTGTGGTAACCACTTCTTTAATAATAAGATCCATCTATCAGGTTTTTTTTTTTTTTGTTGTTGTTTTTCGTTTTGTTAAAGAAAGACTGAAGGTGAGCAAAGGACTGGCGCAATTTATCTGTTGCGTGGGTCTCTGTTTTCTTAGATGACGGGAAATGTTGCCTGGTAAATCGAGAACTGTTTCTATCAAAATCTCTGGTTTTCCTTCATCAATTTTCAAAATATTTATCTTCCTTAAACCGAAATGATGGCCATAAAAAAACATAAATTAGCACTAATGTCGTATTTAGTTAATTAGTTCTTTACTTTTTATTCATATTATTTTTTAAATAAGGGAATCCTTCCTGAAGAAATATAAGTCGCTTTTCTTTTTTCTTTTTTCTCAATTTTGTTTTGTTATTAAAATAAAAATCTCACTCTCAGGAACGTATGGTTGCATGTGTTTTAAATTGCTTTTAAAAAATAAAATATAACTGACTTCATTGATTAGCGTTAAATTACAGAATATTTTTTTACTTTATTAAAAATAAAATTCTTTTTGAAAAGGATTTTTCTTTTTAGACAGGTAGATTCTCTCTCTCTCTCTCTCTCATAAAAGAAAAGGATTCAACAATTCATTTATTGGAGAGCAAGAAATGCAATAATTTTTTAATGATTAAAAAATCGTCCACAATCACAGGGATTTATTTTTTAAAAGCAAATTAAAATTTAATGGTTCTGAAATCTGAATATAAAACATTTTTATTTTAAATTACTATTTGCATTAATTTTTAATATTGTGATTTAAAAAGTACTGTAAAATAAAATAATCCCAGTTCTTTTTGGAAAATTTATTTAAAAATGATAATCACTAAGCCAAATTTTGAATTTTGATGCTTCGATTTCAGTCTCCCAATTGTCAATTCTTCATGATTAAATGCTTTTTGTTTTAGTTTTTTTTTTGGGGGGGGGGGGATGAGCTCTTATTGTGGAAGCGCACTTGGAAAATATGCAAAATACAATTAATAATAATCTCTCTACTCTCTAGTGGAGTCATATGTCATCGTAAGTTTGTAGATCTTAGGACCTGAGGTAAATAAATGAATGAATGCAATTTAAATCAAGTTTACAAAAAAGTAAATATAAACGCATTTATTATTCAGCAAATAACTTTATTTTCAAATTAAAACAAGAAAAGATAGAACTCAATTCTTTTCCTTGAACAAACTCACTTATGGGACTCGTCTGGTAACGAACGTCGTTCATTTCTCTTCTTTCTGATTTCTATTCGTTGCTTGTGAAATAAGAAGAGTTTGTTTTGAAAATTATTGTAGTGTTTCTTTACGCTTTCTTTCTCCTCACTATAAAAATTCCAAAATCATGGAGTGAAATTGTGGCACAAAATTTGACGCTTCTTTACCAAGAAAGAAAGAAATTCGTCGTCGTCGTTTCATAATTGACTAAAAATTGAGAACTTACTTTCTATTTGTTGGTAAATTATGAAAAAATCACGTACGATTTTCTTTTGACACTTGTTTTTTTGTTTATGAGAGAAAATATAACAAACATTAAGTAAGAACTTTGTGCTTTTATTTATTATTGTTTTTTTTTAATTTGAATAAATATTGTTACTTTTAAAAATTGTTTAAGTTTTTTTTAACCTTTGAGATATTTAAATATGAAACAATATTCGACTTTTAATCAACTTTGTATCTTTATGATGTGATAAAAAAAGGTTTAATAATGTATTTTTAAAGCTTATTGAATTCTGACATTTTGTCACTTTGTGTTAATAATAATTAAATAATAATAATGTCAATTGTCATGTTTTTTGTTTAAAAAAAAATCGTTTTATTTTTTCAGCTGATGAGTACAAAATAAAAATATTTGTAAAAGTTTTTAAAATAGTCGAAGTCGATAATACTATTGGTTTTATTTTATTGTTTCTGGAATTATTTTCATATTTGCTATTTTTTTTTTTTTTATTAAGGAAGAAATGATGGGACAAAAAACGCAAAGAAGGGGACCAGAGCTTTAAATAGTTTTTTTTCTTTTCTGTTTGAATCGAACGAAAATCTTTTTTTCAAACTTTTCAAACTAGCTAGCTAGACTTATCCATTTTTGAGATTATTTTTTAAAAGCAATTATATCCTAAAAAAAAAAAAAAAGAAAAAAGACTGCGTTGAAAGAAAAATAAAAATATGAATTTGTGTTGGAAATTCAAGATTTCGATCAAAAGAAATCCGGGAAATTAAAAAAAAATAAAAATAAAAAAATCAAAGAGAAAGATTTTGCCTTTTGTTGACTGTTTTAAATAATTTTTGTTTGAAATGGTCGTCACGGGCTTGATTTTTGTAATGAATCTCACTATTGCATAGGCATTTATTTCACTGACCCCTTTTCCCATCGTCTCTCCCATTCGTCAAATCATAAAACTTTTATGATTCATTCCCACCTCTCCCGGGCTTTATTCTACCAACATGTCTCTTACAATCTCCTTACACACACACACACACACACACACACACACACACATACACACTCTCTCTCTCTCTCTCGCGTCTGTGCTGTGATTATGTATTTGCTGAGAAAATAAATGGTAATTTTTTTTTATATATAAATAAAATTACATACCTCCTTTAGATTGTCTCCCCAACCCATTTTATTGCTAAATTAACACCTCCTTATTGCTCCCCATCCTACGAACTGTTCCCAGCTGCTACAACTACATCATTGGTCACACAGTAGGGGTGATGTCACCCCCTCCTCTCTGTTGAAAAAAATAACCCGTTAAAAATTTATTGAAAAAATAAAGTTCATTAAAAATGAATTTGAATGCCGTCATACTTTTTTTTAGAAGAAAAAAAAATTAGTTAAGTAAATCATTGAGTTTATCTTTTTAATAAAGAAAAAAATACACATTACTAAATGAAATGTTTTCCTAGGATTTTCTCTTGTCTTGAATAACTTTAATATCTGGCTAAATCTTTAATACTTCTGTGTGAGATTATTGTAGTTGGAGTTCTGTGCAAGAGAGTAAAAAAACTCAATAGAATAACTTCAGTTTTCACTTATTTTCTCCTTAAAAGTACTTACTATAAAGATTGTAAACTATGCTTAACCATCTCTGTTATTCCTGTTCTTTGAATTTTCAGTTTGTTTCTAGAGTTTGAAAGGTGGTTATATTAATCTAGTCTGCTTACCCCCCAAAAATTATCACACCTTTGTCCCATACTAGTTGTTACATGTAAAATATGTCTGACACTAAAATGTAAGTCATTATGAGACAAGTAATGTTGTTCATTTATAATTTAAAAATCGAGCGAACAAAATTACAGAAATATTTTGAATACCATTTAATGAAGGTTAATGATATTTAAATGAATCCTTCAAATTAATCATTACCACATCCTCATTGAATGTGTGAACAATAACATAGACTGTGTCCCTCCCACAAAATAATGAGTGGCTGATAAAACTGATAACAAAAAATTTGATCCCAATTTCAAAACTTTTCAGATTGAAAAATTATTTTTCTATACTTGGGTATCAAACTCTACGTTTGCTTTTTTTATTTCAATTATCATGATTAATCATTTTATTAAATAATGACTTTTCCATTTCCTTTTCCAAATAATTATAAAGTTGGATTTCTCCAATTATCGTATATAATTTAATTTGTAAATTCCAGTTTTTATTAAGTAACCCCATTTAAACCAAGTTTAGTGAATTTATTATTGACGTGATATTTGTTGGTGAGGGATAGATGTAAAGTTAGTTGTAATGTTTAAGATCTATTGTATTCCTTTACAGTGCAAATCAATCACCATCTTTATGGACTACTTATCTGGGATCAACTTTATTATTATTTCTTTCTTTTGTGTAATTAAATTTTCTGTGGCCCCTGGAGATAGGGTTTTAATTGCTCTTTAGGTAAATTTTGCTTCAACTTTGACTCCCTTAAATGCTACCTTTGGTGGCCTCTGCTTGATGTCAAGTAATTTTCTATGTATACAATTTATTTTTACAAGTGCAACTTATCACAAAGCTTAATTATTACAAAAGTCAAGGACTCTTTACTGCTTAATCCAATTTTCTTAACAAAAAAGAAAAATAGCTGTGTAATTAGCAGTTAATAAACCTGGACTTATCTCCCTTGATTTTTTTTTTTTTTGTCAATTTCTATTTCATTGATTAATAATTAGTGAGAAACAGGTGGTCCAGTTCAACTGTAAATTAATTTTTTTTCAGATAGCTCATTACCATTAAAATGCTCTACTTAAAACTGCTCTATGATATGCTGCTTTTGATGTATTGTGATTGTGTTAGCAAAATTTGATTATTCTTATTACATTTGGTGGTTGTAAATAGGTTATTGACACTGGTATAACGTTTTTAAATTATACTTTACCTTAAAAACTAGAAAATCTTATAATAGCCTGATTAATGTTTTGCTTTAAGAGTCTTGGACAACAATCTACTCGACTTTTAAAATGTTTATTTTGCATAATCCTAATTCTTTAGGATGGTGAGGAATAGGCAATTTTAACCCTTTGAAGACAGAGCCTCATTTGGAGTTTCAGTACCAAGATGGAGCCCCTTTTCACATGCCCTCACTTGGAACACAAAAAAAAATTATATAAAATCACAGAACACAGCAAAACTATCATGCAAACTGCCATTGAAAAGCCCAGATGTGCAAGAAATGTGAGATGCAATCTGATTGGCTGGTACAAAGACCAGCCAGCTAATCTCGAGACTTGTATTATCTGTCCAACTGATCGGCCCAGTCGTTTTCTTCGTCATCCAACTTTTCAGCCAATACGGCGTCCCTGTTGGCTTCTAATGGTTAAATCAGGAGGGAAGGAAATTACCAAAACTGAAGATTTAAAACATCTGAAACAAATGTTAGATTAATTATTGTTTCAGTTGTAAAATTCAATTTGTGTATTGTAAGAAATTCCTTTTATCGATGTACATTTGATTTGTAATAAAAACTATTTTATTTCCTTTTTTTCTATATTCAAACTTTCTTTGTATATTGGCGATATTCGAGGTTGGAAAAGGATCAAGAAGATTTTTGTTAGCGGGAAGTTGTTTTCTGTTTCATCATACTGACTGAGGAGTTGTCTGGTATGTGATTGCAGTTATGGGATGACCTGTAAGGATCAAATTTAAACTAACCTGTAAACTAAAACAGTGTGTGTCTACATATATTTGTATGTTATATATATAATCTCACAAGAGTTCACTACATCAGAATGGGCAACCAACCCATACTTATGCAGTGAACTTTTCCACTAATATAGTAAAAATGCCACAACATGTTTATACTGGAAAAGAACTCTTAAATTGTGATTGACTCTAAACTTTTAACAGAAGATATGTTTTATTAGAAATTAGTTTCATTCATAACCTGGAGAAAATGCAGAAGATAAATTCTTATCTTGACTCAATTTTAGTTTAATATTCAGAAAGTATGGAACATAAAGATACAGAAGAAAAATGTTTTTTTTCTCTCTGAATTTCTGAGGTGAGGACCTCATTATTTACTTGGGGACTATTGTCCCCCATCTTTATCACAATATTTTGGCCATTTTACTCTCCAGCTTTCATCAGGTGATTGACGATCTAAGTTACAAGGAATTCTGAACTGAACACTTTATTTAATCTACTGAAGTAGATTGTTTTGCATTCTGCTTTCCATGTCCCATAGGGCAATAGCCAAGTGAATCAAAGCTTTGGGTCGTGAGTTTGGTGATACAGCAATTGTGGGTTCAATCCTTGGGTCAGGCAGTGTGGACTTGAACTTGGTGGAAACGGAGCAAGTAATAACTAATCAGTGCTAAATAAGAACGAGACAAGGTAACCCTTTACAATCTACCGCTAAAGATTTAATAAAGTACAGGTTGCAATGGATAAATTGTCATCTAAAATTACACAAAAATGAAAATAACACTGACATCTCATTTTAACAGATATATTTACCAAAATTACACCATTGGCTTAAACCATGGCCTCCAGATGACTTTGGAAACTTTACACCTCTTCTGCATAGTCTCCTTGTTTAAAGTTGGTGGATGCTGCCATAATCCTTGTCTTCAGTTCATCTTTGGTTTTGTTGGTCTCTCGCTCAACTGTGCCCCACACATAATAATCAAGGGTTTTGGAGTCTGGGGAGTTAGGTGGTCAGATGTAAGGAGTGATGTGGTCAAACAAATTGTTTGACAGCTATGACTGGGTTCTTCTGTTCGTGTGGCATGGTGCAGAGTCCTGTTGCCAGATATATAGGGCCTTTCAGCAGTCACCCTCTTGACTCAGGGTAGCACTACCTCCTGAAGGCACGATGTAGGCCTCTGTGTTGAGTCTGAGGCCCTCACCAACAAATTCAGGAGTTCTTTTCTTATCAGAATGATCAGTGAGTTTTCCCTGCCGCTATAACTTTGTAACCATCATTAGACTTGTCCAACTCTTTCCAAATATTCTGCATTGTCCTCAGATTGACACCCAAACACTCTCCAATGTTTGTACTGGAGCTTCTGGCACAAATGCCAAGTAATACAGCATGCTGTTTCCAAATTTCTGGCAGAATGAATTGCATCATGGTGATCTTTTCTCACAGACAGTGCCCAACTGACCCTACTACACTGTGCAGTTGACAAAATCAAAAACAAACAATTCACATGTGCGAAATTAAAAATATAAAATGGCTTACTCATCGCACTGTGTATTAACTTTGCAATTCTCTGAAGGTTACCAGGATGAAAGCCAGAGCGCACAATATCTGAAATGTTGTGATAGCAGCAACAACAAAAACAACAAAAATGGGGACAATTGTCCATGTGCAAATAATGTAAATAAAAAAATATTTTTTATATTATATAAATACAATGCAATCGCAACTTCATGTATACAATCATTTTTCTTTTTTTTCATGGCACAGGTAAACAGTGTGAGAGTGCATTTGGGAGATGCATGTAATGCTCTTTGTTTTGTAATGAGATGAATATCAGTATAAAGGAGTCTTCATTGTTTAGACATTGCTTATTCTCATTACTGATTAACTTATAGAAAATCATTGATAGGAATGCAAAGAAAAGCAACTTTTTTGTTCCTTTGGCATTGTTTTATTTTTGGTCATTAGTCATTTTTATTTGTTTGTCAGACTTGTTTTAATGGAATATAACATTTCAAAAACACTTCTAACTCAAACTTTGTCACTTATTAATGAATTTATATGAATCTTTTATAGCAGAATGACTAACATTTTATTTTTATATTAAGCTGTCTAGTTTTCTGATTTACATGCTGTTGCATCATCCATAGAATCTGAAAGCTATAATTTAGGCTTTTAACCTTTTTTTTCATATTTACAAAGGTAGAAATAGTGAAAGAAAGAAAACTGGAGTTGAAATTAGAAAATGAATGAAAGTTTGTAGATTTATTTTCATGTTTTCATTATTGGAAGCAGAGGCTAAAATTGACCTTGGACAGGAGTAAGAAATTTAAGTCATTTGTGAGCAATACAAAGTGAATAGGAGTTATGGTTCAAGTTCCTTATTTTGTGTAAACAGAAATTAACAAGGACACGTGTGTGTGTAATTAGCTAGTCAGGATTACACTGATATGATATAGGTGATAAGAAAAATAGAAACAATAGTATCCATATGTAGATAGATAAAAGTCAGGAAAAGATTATTTACCTTATTCGGACTATTGTCCTCATCTTTGTCGCCATATTTATTACAATGTTTCAGCCGTTGTACGCTCCAGCCTTCTTCAGGTGGTTGGAATGTCGAACTGAACCCTTTATTTCGCTCACTGGGGTAGGTTGTTCTAGTTCCACATGCCATGTTTTAATGGATGTCAGTTATCAGTTATCTCATGTTAATTTCCCTCTGAAAGTTCTCCACTGCCTTAACCGGGTATTGAACTCACACTCTAATCAATGCCTTTATCCACTGTGCCATGTGTCCTTGAGGACACATGGCACAGTGGATAAAGGTATTAGTTAGATCCAGTGACAGGACCCAAAGAGTGTGAGTACAATACCCGGTTAAGGCAGTGGAGAACTTGGAGAGGGAAAAATTAACAGGAAATAACTGATAACTGACATCCATTAAAACATGGCACGTGGAACTAGAACAGTCTACCCCAGTGAGTGAAATAAAGGGTTCGACATTCCAACCACCTGAAGAAGGCCGGAGTGTCCAACGGCCGAAACGTAATAAATATGGGAACAAAGATGAGGACAATAGTCCGAATAATGTAAATAATGTACATAATACCTCATCTTGGAAATATAGACAGATAACAGCAATCAACCCTTTTTATTGAGCTCCCCACAAATGACCACAGCTTCAGGTTAATGATAGTGTTGAATCGGTGGATCAACTCAATGGTATATATGATGAGCTACCCAAAAATAAGTGCACTTCTTTTTTTATGTTCAGAATTTTAGAAACTGAATCATTTCAAACATATTCCCTCAAATTGTCAAACACATGCAAATAATTTTTTTTTTTTTTTTTTTTAATACTTTTGTATTATCTCTGAATAAATGAGACAGATGTTGCTCAAACACATTTCATTCACAAATTATTTTCTTTGACTGGCATAAACTTCTTGACCAAATGCTCAACTCTAATATTTCATCAATGGTCTAGCAACAATCTTCATTGACTGCATGGTGAACTTTTTTTTCTTTTCTTTTTTTTTTTTAAAAGATTTCCGTATTTTTGGCTAGTTAGATTGGATCATGGTAAGTCTTCAAGTGACATTTCGCCATGTTTGAAACCCAAATACCATTTGTACACCTGTATTTTTTTTTTTTTTTTTTTTAATCAGCCATCGTGACACTTGACAAAATTGCAAATACCAGGTTAAAAAAAGACACAGAAAATAAAACAATCAATTCAGAATTCTGCCATATGTCAGGCTGGTGTTAACTAATGGTACCTAATGCTACAATGAGTAAACAATATCCAGTTGACACATCACATTTGAATTCCTGTTGATTTTTTTTTTTTTTTTTTTTTTCTGGAGGGGTTACCACCATGTATTGTTCCATGTATTCAATATTTCATATGTTGATCATTTGTAATTGTTTCTTTCAAGAAACTCTTAAGTAGTAAAATGTTTTCTTTCACTGAAAAGTCTACTGTCTATGTTTGTCAATATTTATAAAGAATTTTGATTTTTTTTTTTTTTTTTTTTTTTTTTTTTTTTTATAGTAATTGAGAAAAGCTGATAAGTTTAGAAATCAAAATCAAACTCTTTATCAGTTAAGCATGTGTATGGGTCGGGGGGGGACAATCATACACTTGAGGTATTGGCTGCTTTTTAAAAGTTCACTTGATGTCACTTTGCTTTCACACAAGACCTCTACTGGTATAGGTCACTCCCCCCTTGCCATTATCCAAAATGGCTTACAGCAAAGGAGCGATTAGCCTTAATTTATACAAGGAAAATTTTTGCACATTCTGCAACCCAAAAAATGACCTGTCTCCCTTCCTCAGTGTCATAGGTTGAAATTTGTTGTCTGTTGTGGCTAATCTGGGCGATTTGAAATCCAACTGTTAAGTGTATTTGACTGCTGAAGTCTTAGGCTTTTGTCATACATTTTTTGGAGCAGCCCCAAATCTTGTAAATCTACCTTAAACTTCTACCAACTCAGGTTTAGAATAAATACTTTATATATAAATAAAAATAAATTTCATTTATTTTGTTTAAATGGGATTTTCAATAGATACTCATTAGAATAGATGCTCTGTTTTTGTAATTAAACAGTATTTTTAGCCATCTATGTTTACTGGCCTGAATATTCAAGAAATCTTTTCAGAAAAATATGCATCCTCCAGCAGGATTTGAACCAGTGTGTGTGTAATATATATATATATATTACACACACACCTGATTAAACATCAGTTTCATTAGTTAAGAAAATATATATTCTGTAATTAATACAATCATTTTTGTCGGTTCTTGATGAGTGTAAATCACAAAACTCCAAGTTGACCTCCAATGAATTACTTCTGATATAATTTAAAATTTTTACACACACACACACACACACACATCTCACTGAATTTATTTTTTAACGTTGCATAAGATCATTTGGTAATTGGCAGAGAATTATTGGTTGGAATCTGAACTCTGAAGGATATGCATATTGTTCACATGAAAAGTTTTGACAATAAGCTCACCTCTATAAAATTTGTCAATGGTTCTCAGTAAAACACCAATGGTCTGTAGATCTCATAGTCTATGAAATAATTCATCAACTGAATTTTAAGGGAGTTGTGTCAGACTTGAATGATTATAATAATTGATAATAGGCTTAATTTATGTTTTAGAATGGTTTAATGTTAAATATCTTTTGACTAGTTTCACAAATTGAAAGATTAGAATTCTGTTCAGAGGCATTTCTGGAATTGAAATAAAAACATTAACTTTATACAAGAACAAATTTATTTTTAGGGTAATTAGATGACACTATAAAAAAAATAGCAAATGACACAATTTTATTCAAAGTATTTGGGTGTTTGGAAAGTAATTAAGTTTTACCGGAAAGGATATAAAAACAAATGTAAATTGAATTGATTTAAATATTATTTGTCAAAAATGTAATCACCTTTATTTTCAACAAGTGCAGCCCAATAGAAAAGCTGATTTTTGAAAGCCAGTTTCCAACTTCATTTTTTCTAATTGTTCTGCCACTTTTGAAATGTTCTAATGACTGAAACAAATGAAAATCTGTCAGTACTAAATTTGGTGAGTATAGAGAATGTGACAGAACGTCCCATCTTCTTAATGATCTTATTTTTTCTTGGGTTTATTTTAGAGAATGTTAATCAAGCCTGTAAGTTTTCAGCTTAAAACTTATTGTGGACTTGATGACACTTATTAATTTTAATTTATCAATAGGAAAACGGATCAGTAAACCTGAATATAAAAGATTAATTTGACTTGAAGTCAGTTTTATGTTAACATTTTTTAATATCCATATTTCTAAATCTCTTTTTGTTTTGTCTTTGTTTTTATTCCTTAGGTAGGAAAGAATATTCAGCTCCACTTGGTCTGGCACAAGGCCACAAGTGTTATGACTGAACTCACTTGAGAAGCAATCATGTATAAGAGAAGCTTGTAAACTATTATCAGTCATAGTCAGTCACATAAATTGAAAGGAATCCGTGCAACATTGTGTTGTCAAAACCTCATTAAAGTATGTTTCTGAATTTCTGTGATTCTTTACTCTACTTATATTGGGACTGTTCTCTTCATCTTTGTTGTTGTTATCACAATGTTTTAACTTGTGCTTGCCAGTCTTCATCAGGTGTATATCGATCTGCGTAACCTACAGGGAATTCTGAACTGAACTCTTGATTTAATCTACGGAGTAGGCTGTTCTCATTCCACTGCCCATATCTAAGGATATCATCTAGTTCTTATTTTTAATACTGCTCAGTTACTACTCACCTGTTTCCACTGAGTCCAGCTCCGAGTACACACTGCTCAACAATGGATTAAAGTGTTGGTTCATGAGTTTGCTGACATAGTGTTTGTGAGTTTAATCACTTGACCGAGCAATGTGTAATTAGAGTCGGTCCAAAGCTTTATGAGAAAAACAACAAAAATGACGACAATAATAATCTGAATATAGTATAATAAAGATCATATTTAAATAATTATATTAATTATTTAAAATTTCTTACAATGTCCAGCCTTTATCATCCAGAACCTTGTATTGTTGTGGTAAGAGCTTAATTATTTTAGCACTTGGTTCCGTCAGTTATGTGCCATGCGTGATACATGCTTTAGGCAATCATGTATCTTTCAATGTGACTGACAAGGCAGATTTTTTTCTCTCAGTAGGTTGCCATTTCTTTTTGCGGTAGACCAGTTACCATCCAGGGCTATAGAATCAGGTCTATCCTGCTATTTACCCATAGCTGGGGGGGGGGAGAAAAAGAGGATCCATACCTTTCCCAAGGGTATTAGCACATAAGTGAATGTAATGGATTCGACTGGAATTCAAACTCGGCTCTCCGATTCCTTAATCCATGCTACTATCCATTACTCCACCGTGCCTCACTTAACTACTTTTTCATAATGTTAGAGAATTAATATATGAAAATCTAATGAATGTTTTGTAGTTAGAAGATACAATTAAGTGATATTAACAATCTCTCTTCATTCATATGATTCTTTTATTGTAAACCATTCATAACAGAAAATGTTACATTTTTGCTTTGTACGTGTTTCATGGTAAGTTGGTTAAGTTTTGAGTTACTGAAGCTTGTTAATGGTAACTCAACCCGAAAACTGGAACTTATTATTCTCATTCTTATTGGTTATTAATATCTCCTATGCCTTCATATTCTAAGAAATTCTGATATTTTTTTTTATTACTATACAGTGTCTCAAAATATATAGAGCAATTTAGAACTTGTTTTAATGCCTTATATTTAAGAGTTGATAGAAAGTTATTTCATGTTTTATTACAAATGTTTGGTATTCTCGATCACAACCTGTATTGGTAAGAAACATGTCCAAATATAATTTAAATTTTGCAATTGATGAGTCTTCGATATTTTTTTCCCTCTGTTCTGCTTGTTGGGTGGCAAACTCAATTTGAAAGGAAGTTAGGTGTAATTGCCTTTGGTAAGCTTTTTATGTTCCCTCATTAATATTAAATAGCTGAATCATTTCTGGACAGACCATTGTACATGTATACACACCTATAGACAAAGAAATGAATACTGCAGTGGACATTGAAATCAACACTCATCAGTGTCAGTCTGTTTCATGCTTAAATGCAATCAGATGGTGCTCGGTGTTGACTTCAATGTCCACTTTTACATTTACATACACTCTATCCCTGATATTGAACACTTTAACCCATAAATATAGCATACCTTGAAACTATATTTTTATCATATAATATATATATATGGTTGCCATTATAATGATTTTTGCCTTTTAAAGTTTTTCAGTTGTTTGGGGAACACTCATCATACAGTGCAAAAGGTTAATGGAAATAAACAGTTTTAAACAACCAACTGAATTTTCATCTGCTATACTTTGTTCAGATATTTCATATTAATCATTTATCACACACACGCATGAAGGGAAGTAGAAAAGTTCTTGATCTAACTCAAATTAAATTCTGATGTTTGATTATTTCATTTTATTGGGGGAAGTGGGCGAAGACAACATTTTCGCACCCCCCTTGTGTGTGTGTGTGTGTGTGCTCTCTGGCTTCCACTTAATCAGAACACTGAGGCTAAAACATTTTTTTTTGTCTCTGCAAGCAATTCTTTTTCAAGCCCATTTGCCTAAAAAAAAACAACCCCAAAAACCAACAAAACAAATTACATACGTTCAACAAAACATTTAACATATGTTTGATTCTTGTTCTTGCACATTTGGGTCAACTAAATAGCTGTTGCTACCAATGCTCTATTTAACTGGAATCCACTGAGTGAGCACACGCGTGCGAATATATACATATACATACATATATATATATATATATATATATATATATATATATATAATGTGTGTGTGTGTTGCACTGTTTTTGCAGAAAGTGGTAAGAGCCATTTAGTCTACTTGATGTAAGAAATATAATAGTGAATAACTCTAAAAATTTCTGCTCTATTTTATTTTCAAATATAAAAATCTTTATTGCTTCAGTTAGAATTCTCCAAAATATATTTATATAAATAAATTAAAAAAAAAAAAAAAAAAAACTCTCCTTGTGATATTTTCTGTACTCTTAATAATTTTTTTTTAACATCTTAAAATTACACTTCAGACCCCACCCACAACATTTACTAATGTGGTTAGTCGAGAATAATATGAAACTGGCAATACAATCCCCCAAGAAATCTGTCGAATAAAACTGAAATTTAAAACCTTTTAACATTTTAACCTTCATCTGAATCTATCAATGAACGACTTTTACAAGTGACATCCTACCTTTTCCCAAGATGGAGGTTGAGTACCATTATGCTGGCATCAATTATTTGATGCTTTAATAAGAATGAGTAACTTTATCGTCTTTCCTTTTCAGTGTTTTTGAATACCTGAAATTTCTGACTGGAGTTTAAATTATTGAATTGATTATTTTGGAATTTTTTTCCTCCTACATATTGTGGTATTATTTTTGTCAACCGCAGTAGTAGTAATAAAAAAAATATAAATATGAACTGCTACATTTGACAATTTCAAGACTAAAGGTGAAAGCAATCAAATAATGGAATATTAGTAATCAATATTTGATGAGATAAAATATCAAAATCACCTATATCATTTGTTAATCAAATATTGATTATCTACAAGAGCTAACTTAATGTATTTTCTCTCGGTGTGTATCAAGTTCACAAAAAATTTATATAAAATTGTAATTCTCAATTTAATACAAGATTTCAACAGATAAATGACAAGTCAAAAAACATTAATTTAAAATTTAATCCATATGTTTTGAATATGTAACAGGTAATAATAATTTTAAAAATCTCTCTACTCAGTTTTGCAGATTCTGAAATCCACTCATTTTTCATTTATTTTCATGTATCATTTTTCTGAAAAACGTATGACAAATTATTTATATCATAGGTAATAACACCTATTGATAAAATAATGTAATTAAATGCATGTCAAGGTGAACAGAATTTTGTTGATAAAGTGCTCAAAAGATATCTAGAACAATAATTATTGTGATCAAAAATATAAAAATTCAGGATACTTATCAAAAACCGACCTTATGTTTTGCTGGTCACGATCCAGACAAGAATATTGCATTATTAACAGGAAATATATTGTTTTCACCATTGTACTCTCTGACCTTAATCAAGTGCTTATCAATTCAAATAACACTCCAGGAATTTTTAATTGAACCCTTTATTTAATCCAAGAGTGTAAATTGTTCTCATTCTGCTGTCCATGTCAATGTCTTGCTCTTATTTAGTATTGCTCAGTTATTGCTTGCCCTATTTCCATGGAGTCTAAATCCTTTGTTTTGCTGTCAACTTTGGTTTTCCAGTTGAAATTTAACCAAGTCTTTTTTTGATAGTATCTACACCTTTTCATTTTGATTGGCTATTTTTACCCTCTAGTGTTTCTTCCATTAAATGATGATGACTTTCATTTCATTGAGATAATTTGTTTACAAATACTATTTATAAATTTGTTGCAAGTTACAGTGAGATATATATTCCTAGGGTAGAAGCAATTTCCATTTGGGATTTACCCTTCTTGCAAAAAGCAACAATTTTCTGCATTTTTATTTATTTTTTTTATTTTTTTAACTGGAATGTAGTTTAGTATTTAACAATAAAATATGTAAAGTGAATTATGCTAAACTAATTTAAATTTTCATTTTAGTTAATAATTTAAAACCAGAAATATTGCTAAATTATTTGTAGTTCTTGTTACTATATATTCAAAATATATAGAAAATGTTCTCAATTAATATGGTCTTCAATTTGGTATTTATCTCTGAATTTGGGATTAACTGTAGAATCACATGTGCAAATTAGACAATTTCTAATGTACTTGAAACAATGTTACTGAAACAGTTATTTGAGACTGTTGCTTTTTAGTGCAGCTAACTGTAGTAGATGGATAAACTGATTAGAACAAACACCTGGAAATAATTGTTTACACAGGTTATATTATTGTATGTTTAATTGTTAACATAGGTTATATTATTGTATATGTTTAATTGTTTACACAGCTTATATTATTGTATGTCTGTTTAAATATTTTATGTATTTACAGTACATGAAAACTGAATTTGCGCAGATAATGTTTAAGCCATTATATTTTCTAATCTTAGCCTAGGCCAAGAGATCAAAATGAGTTGAAAACTGGGACCCACTTCAATTTCTATGTAAAGATGACCTGCCTACCTTTAAAACTTGTAGGTGAAAGAATTTCAAATTCATTTGGATGCTCATGACTGATGCTGTGTGACTGATATTATGCACAGTTCTTATATTAAATATTTGTTTCCTCCCAATACAACATCTGCTCAAAAAGAAGGAATATTAAATCTTGGATTCACTCACTTGAAAAAATCAAAGGGGTAAAGGAGTAATATGTCAAGATAGTGATGCTTTCTGTCTTTGTCTTCATCCCATCTCTCCTTTGTGTTCATCCACTTTTCATTTTCTTCTGGCTTTCTTACTTGATCGGCTTTTCCTCTTTTTCACTTTCTTTACTCACTTCCTTCTCTCTCATTTTCCCTAATTCTACAATGTGGAAATATAGCAAAATTGCAAAAATATATAGAATAAGATGTATATATTTTGTATAGCAGACTAAAGGTGGGTAGTTGAATGACAAAATCCAATGTCATACATTTTGTCCTTCAAAAGGATTTCTTCAGACTAGTATTAGGTATCTGTTTATCCTGTGAGATAATGATCACACCCTGTTTCATCAGAATTAAGATACATTGGTAGTGAGACTGGAGTGACCTCTCTAGGATGCAGACCTGGGCAATAATATATAGAAACCGTGCACTGCTCAGGCCACAATCTTCAGACTAAATCCTGATTTTATTGATGGAATCATATGAAGGTAATACCAATCAGCTAAGTGACAAATTTTATATTTGTATTGTGCCTGTGTGTGTATATATATATATATATATATATATATATATATATATATATATATATATATACACACACATATACCCTACGCCAAAAGTATGACTCAGTTTCATGCCTAATGCAATCTTTGGGTACTGATCTTTCTTTACAGTTTGGATAATATTTTCAGAAGTATTAGAGACTCAAAAATATTAATCAAACTGTAAACAAAGATCAGTACCTGAAGATTGCATTAAGCATGAAACTCTAAGTTGTACTGTCGGCATTTGGTATTATGTATTTTTATTAATATATACTTAATAACTCTGTTATTTGTTATTTACCATTGAGCACTGTTTTTCTTACAACAAAGGACATATGTACATATTTGTATGTGAACACTTACACATAACATTTATTTATATTTATTTATTTGATTATATATATTTTATGAAATTGATTAAATCCAACATATTTTAATTTGTTTATGCATAAACGTTATTTTAGATGGATACTCTTATCCAAGTAAATGCTTTGTTTATTTAATTAAACAGAACTTTTATTTTAACTACATTTACCAGCAGAAATATTCGAGAAATCTTATCAGAAAATATGCATCCTCCAGCAGGATTCGAACCTGCTTCACTTATGGCAACTGTCATTAGGTGAAGCAGGTTCAAATCCCGCCAGAGGATGCATATCTTCTGATAAGATTTCTTGAATATTCCAGCCAGTAAATGTAATTAAAATAAAAATTCTGTTTAATTAAAAACAACAAAACATTTACTCGAATAAGAGTATCCGTCTAAAATAACATTTAAGCAGGGGGAAACAAACAAACAAACAAACAAACACGCACACACATATGACAGAATAGAAATATAAACAAATGTCTGCTATAATTATAGATCAATACACTGAAGATGTGATTAGATGTACAGTTACTGTATGTTCAGTGTTTCTCGCAATGTTTAATTATTACCAACATTTGTTTATATATTTTTTTACATATGGTTCCATCAATAAAAACCTTATTTAGTCTGAACTCATTTTGAATGACGAAACCCATCACATAAGATTTTTTCCATTCGTCATTCAATTACTTGTGTGTGTGTGTGTATGGCCAAGTGCTTAGAATATTTGCTTTCTGGCCATGAGACCTAGGTTTGAATCTCACTGTGATCAATTTGTCCATAAGGTGACTTCTTGATGTTATCAACTTAAGGAGGCACTCCCAATGTGTGGCATTATTGAAAAAAAATAGCATATGTTGACCCAAGACTTGTGAAATTGGGTTGATGGAATTGTTCAGAAGACATCAATGGTTTTGCTACCACAGTCACAAGACATTGTAACCTCTAATTTGGGCATACTGGCATTGTTCAAACTGTTGATCATACTAGATAATGCAATCTCTATCAAGAACTGTTACTAAGGTCCACTCATCATAGTTGCCATATAAACCACAGGTGGACTGTGTGGGTGTTGAGCAATCACAAATTTGCCTGAGCAGGTGTCTGCAACAGGGAATGGCTAGCCATCTTAGCAGATGGGAATGCTCATTCTATTCACTCTATACAGAAGTACTGATCCATATGTAAATAATACTGTCATGTTTTGGTAAGTACTATGTTAGTAAAGTTAACAGCCATTTCTCATAATCTCATGAAACAAATACCTACTGATATTATGGATCCTGATCCTAACTGAACATCATCTTGATCCTGCAAATGGTCTTGAGTAATTAGAAGAGAATAAATAGCTTTGATTTAATTTTTCTTAGGGTAAATGTTTAAGAATATCCTCTTTATTTTCACACACACACACACACATATAATATATATGTGCATGTTGTATTTATCACTCAACCTCTTGCTTTGCGTGTGTTAATTACTTGTGTAGTCCCCACCCTGCATTCCACTCAATGTGACAAGGAGGATACCACCAGCATCAAACCTGATTTAGCCCCTAGCTTGCATCAACACCTGATCTAGTCCCCTGGGAACTATCATTTTATCTGATGCTCAGACAAGGCAGACAAGTAGGTGGTTAGATGGGGATGGGCTTACTGTGGCTCCTGAACCACAGCCTTTTACAGCAGCAAGGAACAGGAAATAGGTTTTTTTTAGTTTTTGTTTTTTGTTTTTGTTTTAATGCACTCTCTCTGTTATTCCATTTTTTCTCCCTTTTATTTTGTCTACTCTTACTCTCTATAACATCATCTATCACCCCACCACACACACACACTCTCTCTCTCTCTACATATTATTTTTCATCATTACTTTTACATTGGCTCAGTCATCAAATCCTTGTACCAGTATGGGGTATGCAATTGCACCAGTTAGCAAACAAGCCTAGGTCCTTGCATTTCTCTCTATACAATCTTTTTGTTTACCTTTCACTGATTATTGCAAATGAAAGTGTGGGGGGGGACATGTATTTAAAAGGCAAAAAACAAAAATAAAACAGATTCTGTGTCTGTAAATAATGTCGGTCACCCTATTAAATTTTTTGGTGATAGGCAGGATAATGAAGTTGCTGAATTTTAGGCAGCTTACAAACCCAATTCATTGTATCGCATTCCCTCTCATATGTGTAAATTTGATATAAGGCTACAAGTATATGGGCATCCAATACCAAAAATTGAAATCACAAGTCAGTTGTAATGATCTTCAAAGCCAGTTCAATAGCCATTATATCATGGCAAGCTTGTGTGTGTGTGTGTGTGTGTGTGGATATATAGCCATACACATGACTTGATCACAAAATCTGTAGCCTGAGTCTTTAGTTGAAATTTGATCTGAAATTTTCACTATGTTTGGTCTGTGATTAATGAAAAAGCATGCTAACTGTTTCTTCTGTCGCAGTTCTCACTTGTGGAAGTCTCTTCCAGCATTTTGCTTGTCAGTCAATCATGATCTTCTGTCTTCTTAATTCTTGTTCTTTTATTGTTCTCTCTCCTTAATAGCATTTTGGTTTCTCCTATTCTCTAACACTCAGTAATCCCTTGCATCTATCTTAGTGGCTTTATTGCTTTGCTTGGAGTGAAATCAGTCATTGATTGTTAAAAATATTTATGTGAAATAAACACATCCCTCCCATCATTTACATATATCAGCAGAAAAGGGGAACCTCAATGGGGTGTAATGGTTAGCAAGCTTGTCTTGCCAGAACAATTACAACTGAGTAGTGAGTACAATCCTCACAGGATGCCCCATACTTTTGGCCTTGTACGACATCTAAGCTATGCTTAGAAAATCACCATATCAGTAGAAAAGCCAGTGTCTGTGGATGCAAAAAACATCATGCTATGCCTTTCCTTACTTATATACAATGAAAATCAACTCAAATTTAAATCAGAGGACTGCTGCAATATGGATCGCCTAAAATGTCAAGACTTTATCTTTTCCATAAGGGCAAAAAAGTACATTCCTAACATTAGGACGCCATCATGTGATGTTCTACAGTCTAGGATATAAATAAGTACTATTATGTCTGTGGGATTGTCAGTGTTTTTTTGTTTTTTGTTTTTTTTTTTGTCTTTTTTATAAAACTTGTTTTCCTTTAAGGTCAAAAGCTAAGGTAATATTTATGAAAAAAAAAAAAGAACCAAAGGCCAAGCTAACTTGTTTCATCTGAATTTTCTGCTGAGCAAAGTTTTTTTTTTTTTTTTTTTTTTTTTATTGACCTTCAACCCCAAAACATTTTGTACCAGTTGTCTTTTTCTTGTTTGCATTTTTTTTTTTGTTCTTGTCAGTCTGGTTTTAACAACTGTTCTTATTGACTGACTTAATTATATCAGACAGTCTATTGCAGATTCAGCAAAAAACTGATTGTTTAGCCAAAACTTAAGATAGCACTGCAAAAAAATAAACAGTTGTGATTTGTATGCATACAAGTCATATAAATTGCTGATTTTATTGTTTTAATGGACAGGTTAATTTTCCTAATTTAATTTTAATACCAATTTAGAGTCCAATTCTATATTTTTTAAGTTTGCACTCTTATTGTTATAACTGTTATTTATTAAAACATTTAAGAATATTCTAAAATCACACTGTCAAAATACTGATGACAATGCAAACAATTCCCAAAATATTTTTTTATTTTTTTATTTTTTTTAATTTCATATATGAGTATTTTGAAATAAACAAGATTGTCTACTTTGTTTATCTCTTGTGACCAAACTAGATATGCTCCGTTTTTGGAGATGGTGTACAATGTTTCATTCCTTGTCATGGGACGTATAGAATATCCAATGAGTATAATACATCATATGAGTTATTTGACAATCAATTTACATATATAAAATCTTGCTGAAATTGGTGCCAATGACCAGGCCCATAGAAGAGCCATAGTTTTAAATATTGATTTGATTTGATTTTTTTCAAGACATGTAGGTCATTTTGTGTTGGGATGCAACACATATTTTCTTAACCACCTTCCTTTTGTTACCTTTTTGAAAACTAAAATAAGTTTATATATACACATATACACTGTTGAACTTTATCTTCAATAAGTGTTTCTGAGTCTTTATCAAACGAATCGTACATGATTTGGTCCCAAGGTTTGCTTTGGTGAAATGTATCTGTAGTCATGTTCTTACAATGTGCATACAATAAACACTTTGAGCTAAAGAGAAGATCTTGTATAGTCAACTGTTATATCTTCCTGCCATATAACACCTCTGGGGGCATATATAATTTGACAAGGAATATTTAGAGAAAAGATAATATTAATGAGATGATGCATCCCTTTACAAGGAAACCAACCATTCAGATATAAGAATGCAGGGTGATTTATTTATTTATTTGGTGGTTTTTAAGTCTGCCTTATACAATTGATCACAGACTGATGCTTGGTTAAATCTAATTTATTATGCATGATCAACTTTAGATGCTTTTTTTTCTCAGCCTCATTCCATAATACTTGACATTATTTATCACAATTTATTGGCTGCTTCAAGTCTCATTGAGGGATTACATGCCTCAACAAATGGAGGGTTACCCCCACCCTGTTACATAATCATGTATTCCAATGAACATTAAACCAATTGTATATAGTGAAAAGAGCCATTGCCTGGTTTAATCTTAATTTATTAAATATTGGTCACGAATATGATCTATACAATTAATTGTGGGGTACCCATTAGGTATGTGTTAATTTAAAAGGACATATTTTAGCTGGGCATGTTTGTATTGTCAAGTATATAATAAAAAATCTTTTTAAAAAGAGCACAACTGACAACCAACGTACAACTATCAAATTTCACTCTACTGTATTCATTTGCATATTGTTTTGATCATTTATTTGTATCAAATGATCAACTGTACTTTGCCACTACCCACAATCAGGAATGGCTCATTTGCGAGTTGATAATAGAAGTAGGTCATTAAATCTGGTAAAAGTTTGGCTTGTTTGAAGTGTATAATAAGTAATATATAACACACACCAAAAATGCTCAGGGACTCCAATCCAAATTGAAACTGAGTTTCATACTAAGGTGATCATCAGATTATCACCTGAGTGTAAAATGCAGTTGGAGTTTCTGAGTGCTGTTTGTTTTTTTTGTTAAGGCTACAGCTCTACAGGTATTGAGCACTGTAGTTTTTTTTGGGGGTTGGGGGGGGGGTAGGTAGGTCTCTCTCTCTCATGTTTTTCCCTGGCAGGCTTGGTTGTGGTAGAACTATTCTTTGACATTTTACTGATTACATGGTTTATTTTAAAATATGAGAGTGATTTACTAATGGCTGTAATACCAAAGTTATGCATCATCCCAATGAGCCTCAGACCAGTTATTTGGAAAAGAATCATTTGTTATTGCCCAAGTAAATCACATTACATGTTATTGATTTTTAAAGATGTGTAGATACACACTCAGAAGTGAGATCAGAATTTAAAGTAATACTAAAAGGATTCTGATTAGTTCAGTGTCAATTGCAAAGACTTGTATTTTTCTAGTAACATTTATTCATATACATAGTGTTACGCCCGGGGTTTCGTTGGGACTACGATAGCCGGGACGCAACGAGAAAATAAAAAAAAAATAAATAAATAGACCCCAAGGTTCGATATAAAAAAAAAAAGAACGTTGGGAAGGGAATTCTCCAATTCCGGACGTCGGTAAACGCAGAGAGTAAATGAACTATATGCAGACATAGAACGATAGAAGACAACACGAGAATATATGATACAAAAGTTTTATTTATAAAATATACAGACAGTAAGAAAAAGAAAAAGAAAACTAAATAATATAAGGGATGGGGAGATAAATTACCTAGACAAATACTAATGCGGCGAAGTACATATGACTACAGAGACAGCAGATCATAAGATATAGAAAAAATAAAGAAACTTACATATGGTCGGAATCGACGTCGATTGACTATTACCAATGATAAAAGGGTGGGATTTACAAAGTTCAAGTTATGAGTTCTTTGTTTGGCGATGTCCAATCCGTGTTGATGGCGAGAAGAACACACAGAAAAATCACAGGAATGTAGCCGGCTTTGGTTGACGATGTCGTTCCAGGGTCTCTCGTCGTTCCTTTGGGTTTGGTGGCATCTAATTCTTCTAGCGGCGGATAGCTAAGATGGGGTTTGGTGACGTCCGCTTCCTCCGAGGGTCAGCAACTAAGTGAGATTGTTGCCACCTCAACACGAAAACGAAAACTGCTATCAGTTGGGTCACGTGTTGGCCCACACAAAAAAAGGTGTGTGGGTGTCTTTCGCGGACCCTAATGTCACTCGCCCCTATCTGCCAAACAGCGTTTGTCTGGTCTACGGTCAGAGACTGGATAGGAAATGGGAGGAGGAGGTAAGGTTCCTTTCCGGGAACTGGCCCTGACTTATCTGGACATAAAAATAATATATAACCCACAATCTGCGTACTCAAGAAATAAGGTTATCAAGGGTCATATGTTTCATCGCAAATATACAATGTACTAAAAACATGCCTATAAAATCTGAGGTGACCGTACAACTATTGGGTCAACGTAACAATAGAGACACACACACACACACACACACACATATATATATATATTTTTTTTTTTTTTTTCTCACCAGTAGCACAACTCTGGATTTCATGCATGATGCATTTGTCAGGGACTGACTGAAAAGTTTTCAATCAGCACCTGATGATTGGACTGTGCATAAACTCAGTTGTGCTATCAGTGAGAAAAAAAAAAGTATCTTTTATTAATATAAATTGTAGCACTCAATGTGCAAGAGATATATATATATATATATATATATATATATATATATATATATATATATCTTGTCCATTCTCAGTTCTTGCTCATTTTAGAGTTATTTTATTAAATATAACATTTAAATGAATTCAGTTTAAATTACTGCCCTGCACCAAGAATAATTGTAGATACATTTTAACACCAAATAATGCATTTAGAATCTGATAGAAATTTTTTGTTTCTGATTATGTAACTGCTTTATGATCATATTCAAACATGGAAAAGGCTATGGAAGTAAATCCAGACAGAAAACATGGAGTATAGCCCCAATACTGACAACGTTCCGGCAATTCCTGCAACCAAGCCATTCCCAAATGTAATGTCCTGTTTTCCTTTGGATCTTGTCAAGGTAGGCATGTACTCTGGGCAGCGCAATGCCTCTATATATCATCACCCATGCCTGCACTTTGGAGTGGTCACTCCAATTTCGCTCCCTAAAGGACTGAATTTTGACGAAACAGGGCACTACTTTTTATCTCGTGAGATTAATGGATGCCTACTATGATTATGAAACGATTGAATTGATAGATAGAGAATTGTGAATAAACCAAATGTTTTGATATTAAGATTTAACTCCTAAACTAAACCCTCTGAAGGATTCTCTTAAATTATGAAGGTTTTTCTCTATTGCTGCATGTCATCCCATATTGGCTGCAGCAAACACATAGAATATCCCTTAGGCCTGTACTTGTGAAATTTGGAAGTTGAGTATGGTAAGAACATACTGACTCCACCCTTTTAACCCAAAGATTCTCATGCCATAACCCAACAAGGTGGGGCAATGGCAGTAAAGTCCCAAGAGGAGCCTTTCTGTTGGAGTTTCCTTCTTTTAGATAGATGATTAATCTAACTGTGAATGTTGGCCACTACTTTTTGAAAGAGTATTCTAAAAGTATAGCTGACCCAAGTAGGTTGAAGCTTTGATCCTGGTTACACTACAAACATTTGCAGTGGTTCTTTTTATTACTTGTTAGTTATAAATTAGTATAGGTTGTTGTGGTCCCTTTATATTCTCGCTTTTTAATCACACTTTGTAAACCGAGTATGCTAGAATTTAAGTGACTTTTGCAAATTTATATATTGAATAATCATATAGTTTGTAGGTACACAGTAAATAATAACTCAGAATCTATCCTAGGGAATGAAACCTTTTAAAATCTGGGATTTTGACATTCAAACAGATCACTTAAGGCAGGTCAGAAAACCAGATGCAAAGCTCTGAGGAAATCTCAAGGAAAATAAATAGCTCATTATTTCTATCTTGCCAGAGAGCTGAGGAAATTGTAGAACATGAAGGTGACATTTGTTATCAGAAGACTAGGAATATTCTGAAGAAGCTTTGAAAAAGGTTAGAAAAACTAAAGAATAGAATAGAATAGAATTGTGATCATCTTGATGCGTCGTGCTGCTTGAATACTGAAAGAAGTCCTAGAGTAAGAAGTTTGCTGTCACTTGAATCACAGTGATAACCACCAGCAATTCCTGGTGTGAAAACCCAGGTGGAAAAATAATGAATAACTTTCCTTCTTTAAAATGTATTATTTTCTCAACTTAATTATGAGAATCTCCTTCCAGCAACTATTAAGAGGAGCTTTCTTAAATTTCTATTCTAATAAAATCTCTAAGCCTCATTAGTTAAAAAAAAAAAAAAAAAGGTTTTAATGTAAGCCTGTAATGTGTGTGTGTGTATATATATATATATATATATATATATATATATATATATATATATATGCATGCATGCAGGTAGTGGTTTCTTGAAGGAACATGGTGGGTGCACTTTGCTGCTTGTAATGGTACATGTAAAGAAGATACCATGACTCAAAATAGTTGAGAAGTGTGTCTGGGAAATGGAGTTGTACAGATTTAGAATGCTGAGAAAATCAATTAGTTGTAGACTCATTAGAATGCTTTATTTTGAAATGATGGAGAAGTGAAATGAAGAATAAAATCAACCCTGGTCTTTAAGGTTGAATTGTGGAATGTCAAGTATCTTAAGAAGAAAGTAAGAAAAAAAAAAAACATTTTTATTAGAATCTATCTTTGATATTTGACAGTATCCACTGTATATAAAAAAAAATGCAATTGCCTTAGCTTTTTAGTGTTTCTCGTCTTTGTGGATGATGGGTATCTCATTTAATATCTTTATACATGCATCTATTTCTCTCTCTCTCTCTCTCTCTCTCTCTCACTCACACACACAATGAACTATGTGTTGGGATTTTTGAGCAAACTCGCTGGTCATTCACCATGATAGATCTGACTACAATTTCTTCTTTCTAAATGTCAGTCTAATCATGAGAGAAAAGGATTCACTCAGAAGAAAATGCATTTAGAGTGTGCTGATCTCACAATTCTCAACAATAAACCTAAGACCAAGACTATACATGATATCACCAATCATGACAAAAGCAATAGTAGCTTAAAATAATAAGCTATGTTACTCTAATCATTTGTTTGTGTCGGTAACACTTTTCAGAAAGATGTTACATAGTTTTAACAGTAGAGGATATGTATGATGTAAATATTTATCTTTTATTTTTTTAAACTCATTCAGATATATGCTTTTTCTTTTTTCCTTTGCCTGGGTAGTAGTCTCTTTTATAGCACATGTCCAAGGCAGGTACTGAAAAAGTTATCAACCTGACCAAAACAACTTTCCCAAAATAAATCTGATGTTTGATCATAACTTTGAGAATGGATTGGGCATACAACTTTTCACACCCATCTCCCCCAAATAAATAGCAACTTTGTTTTATTTACTATATTTTTTTTTCTTATTTTTTTTAGAGACATTAAAAAGCTCTTTTAAAGGAATTTAAAATAGAGCACTCCTATATGAGAGAAAAGGGATATGCAAGTGTGTGTGAGAGAGAGATTGAGATCGAATATTATTGAGTGGAAGCTGTTCACCAACAATTCAACATCCATGCAAATATGCATAAGAAATATTAGAATATTTTTGGAATTTCTGGTTTATAAAAAATATCACAACTTCCCGCTTTTTACACACACACACACACACACACACACACACACACACACACACACACAGATCTTCAACAGGAACAAAGAGAAATTCTCAGAAGATGCATGTAATGCATTTTACACATTTATATATTTAATTGCAGACACAACTTCCTCTTTGTAAATAATCACTTTCCTTTCTTTTAGAGTTTTTCTTTTTTTTTTCCCTTCTCACTTTGTGGTTATGCACTATAAAATATAAATCATGTATCTCTTACGTAATAAAGATTTTTGTTTACTATATATCTACTGTTATATTAAATATATAAGTAAGATTATCCCCACATCAGGTATCATAAATAACAACTTGTAACTGTTAAGAAAATCTTAATATATTCATAAAGTGTTTAATTGCTTACTGGTCTGAGTTGATGAAAATGATCAATGTAATCAAATTTATTATTAAGACTATTATCTTTCCTATCTTTTAACACATCTAATGTGGATGTATATTTACCTCTTTAAGAAACTTAGATTGTGTGTACACACACACTTTCAAGACAACATGAAATGTTGGTTTATAGCATTTGTGTTATAAAATTAAATGCACCTAGTGCTATTTCCAAACTAATGTAGACATGTAGTAGCAAACAATACAAACTGTTTTATGTATTTTTATTACATTGTCTCTTGGTGGAAGGGTTGTTTACTTTAGTCTGTACTGCAGAGTATCCAGTTGAAAGCAAAATGATGGTAGCCATGAGAAATCACTGTCAACATCTTCATAGTCATTTTTCCCAGTAAATGGCAATTTACGATTTTTCACAAAATGGGCCAGCACAGCTAGGCTATAATAATTGCAGCCATGGAAGTGTAAAGTACACTTCTTTTTTTTTTTTTTTTTTAATGCTGGAAAATAGTTTAGAAATTTTGAAGAATTTTTGGTTTCAGTATATTCAAGAGTCGGAAAAACAATGTAAATTCTGGATTTGGGATATCTTAAGCAGTGATAAAGTTTTTGTCATAAAAATCAAAAATTATCCACTCCATGAGAAGCAAATTAAAATTACAAGTCAGTCTAGCCAAGCAAAAATATATTCAAGCTTTACTATTTATGAAAAGCTCTTATTAAAGTTAGATTATTTTATATCATAGTACTTCATTGTTACTAGTAATCAAAATCATTAAATTGTTTCTTGTATTTTATGACTCCTCCTCCAATTGGCTTTTGATTGTGACAAAAATTTTCATTTTCACAAGAACTAATACAATACAGTGGTCCCTCCAATCCATGGTTTCACTTTCTGCAGTTAAATCCAGAAATCAACAATTCATTTTAATTCAGTTGGTTTTTATAATAATGGTTCCAAAGTACAAATATTGTGATTCTGGCAATTTGAATGTCAAAGAGAAGCTGTAAAATGTTTCCTCTTTCAGTAAAAAAGTTGAAAGTTCTAAACTTCAAAAAAATTCTATGCTGAGATTAAGATCTATAGTAAAACGGAATTGTCTGTCCATCACCTAACTTACATTAGATTATATTGTTATAATTATTTTATCTTATTATGAATGGCTGGTCAAGTGGTTAGAACGTTAGCATATTGACCCGAGAGCCAGGTTTGAATCTCACTATTGTTGATTTGTCAGAGATGTGGATTCTTGGTATTATCAGCCTGAACTGGCTTCTGCATTAGGGATTAGCTACCCACTCTAGCAGAAAAAAAAATATATAGGTTGAATATGTGTAACTAGCCATATTATATAATTTTAATCTTATTGTGCCTAAATTCAACTTATTCAGATATGTTTTTCCTCTCTCTCATATATGTGTATGTATGTAATATATATATGTGTGTGTGTGTGTGTGTTCAGTAATATCTATAATTTCAAGCATCTACTGTTGGTTATGGAACATATCTACCAAAGGTAAAGAGTGGGGGTACTTTTTTATATTATTTCTAACAAAAGTGATGACTTGTATCCTCTTGGTCTTTGTCAGACTAAACTAAATTGATTGAATGTCTCTGCCATTTATTTGTGTGCGTGTGTATAATTTCCAAAGAAAGTTCTTTCCAAAACCAGAAGAATTACTCACTCTCCTTCTGGATAATGTCTTCTGGGAGAGTTAATGCCTTACTTGGTGTTGGAAGGTGAGGTTGAATTTAAATAACTCATCTTTTTCCATCCATTTTAATAAGATAAGCAAAAATAGATTGCAACTTGCAATTAGGGGTTAAATAGATTGCCTTATATAAAAGGCAATGCACAACAGGCTTTAGATACTGGGTGTGTGTTGAATCAAAATGAGCAAGAGGGTGGGTAAAATGAAATGTTTTGATAGTGCTTCCTATACATATCATAATTTCAAGCCCAATATGAATAGTACTCTTAATTCCAGAGAGTAAATATGATCCACTTAGGCAGGTGGGGAATATTTCTTATCTATATATCCTGTTATAACTCATTTTTATTTTGCTTGCTTCAAGTAAGGACTTGAAGATTTGGTGGTTTTTATCTATCTATCTATCTATCTATCTATCTATCTGTGTGTGTGTGTGTGTGTGTGTGTGTGTGTGTGTATATATATATATATATATATATATATATATATATATATATATATATATATATATATATATATATATATATATAAAATCTGTGGTAAGTAATCCAAGTGAATCCTAGTAATATAAAATATTAACTCATCCACAGAAGAGAGCTCAATATATTTATTATAGAGCAAATATGAATTACAAGTAGGTAAAATTCAATACTCCATATGATATATGGCTATTTCGGCCAGAATGGGTTTGTCAACACCAAGGAGTTAAATAAAAAAAAACATCATTTTTTTATTTAACTCCTTGGTGTTGACAAGCCCGTTCTGGATGAAATGGCCATATGTCATATAGAGTATTGAATTTTACCTACTTGTAAAATATATAGAAGTATAAAAGATGGATTAAATAGAAAAACCTTTGATGTTTATTATGTTTAATCAATAAAAACATTCCTTCTGAGAACAAGATGGATCACAAATTCTTTTTTTTCTACTTGTATTTACTTATCCATTATTTAGAGATATATATATATATATATATATATATATATATATATATATATATATATATATATATAATCATTCACAGACAGTACTGTTTCACAGTATCACAGCTCCGCAGCCACTAAGCCATCATTACTTGGCAGAGAGAAACAGCTGATTCTAGTATATTGTTTTTACAAATGTAAACAAATGCCAATCGGTCAGAGGGCTCCAATTCATTTTACCGAAGAGCTTTGCATTAGCGCAAGTGGCTGTTGTTTATAGACTCAGTCTATCTCTCAACAATGCTCAATTGAAATATATTCTAAAAGACTTATATATATATATATATATATATATATATATAAATTTGTATTTGTTCCTGAACACTGATAGTCCTTTTGCCCCTCATTTTTCAGTGCAAAATATTCAAAATTGATAGATTAAAGTAAAAGAAAATTGTGGAAAACCATGATCGTTGAAAAATTAAAAATTATAAAATAACTGTACCAAAGTCCAGCCCTCATGTAAACATAGTAAACGTAGGTTAAAATACCCATAGCTGAATTTTGATATGAAATTATCACCATGTTGTTCAGTATATGTGATTAATATTTACCAATGAATCAAGTTCAAAACTCATTTACGCCGGAAAAAAATGTAAAATTATAAATGCATTTTATATTTTTATTTTTTCTATTACGTAATGAACTTAATCCTTTACTTGTGTCAAATTTATGTATGCTACAGATTTTGGTTGTTAGTCACAATATTTTGATCTTTACACCCTTTGGTCTTATCTAATCTAGTAAATTATTCTGATTTTACTTTCTATGATAAAAGGAGATCTTGAAACATGAGTTATTTCTTACTAGTGATACCACTTTTTCTACTGAACCAAAAAACTACAAGAATCATGGATGAAGATGAAGGAAAGCTTTGTCAGTTACAGGTCTTGTGGTTGCCAGCAAGGCCCATGTGGGTCGGACAAGTCTTTTTGTCTTTTTGCAGTTGATTAAACCATGGAAAGCTGTGGAGATATAGATTTTTAATATTGAAAATTTCTTTTTAACTATATATTTAACAAATGTATCTTTTCTTTTTCACTTTTGAACATCGTTCAGATACATTGAGGTTTATCATCACAGCATTTCATATCCTGTATCTCTTAATTTACACTCTTCTGACACGTTGAGACCATGTGCCACACTCACTTTCTTGTTTTAGCAGCGTTGAAGTGAATCTCCAAATGCTTTCAATTGTTTTTGATAACTTACTTAACAATTATTAGTTCACCTTTTTTTCTTTTTTTTTTTTTTTTTTTTTTTTTTTTTTTTTTTTTGCTTAGAAACATTTAAATGTTCACTACGTCTTTGGAGTATTTTTGTGAGGTGGGGAGGTTACCAACAAAATTGCCAAGTACTCTCATGCAAAACCCTTCATTCTGATTTACTTTTGAATTGGACATATTTTCTCACTTTTCTTTCTTACATTCATTTCTCTTTTGTTTCATTTCCTTCCCCCACAAGTCTTGTTTTTTCTTTCTTCCCCACTTTTTTCACTTCCTCCACTCCTTTCCCTTTCCCCTCACCCTCCTCTTTGCTCATCTCCTCCCATTCCCTTTCTCCCCTTACTCTTTGCATATCATTTTGTCACTCATCCAAACATTATAATGCATTCTTTCTTGAATGACACCATTCAAATAGCAGCAAGAAATGAGATTCCCACACCTGCACTATCTGCTGGGAATATTCTATAATAAAGCAGCTCAAAATGGTCTCTGTGCTTTGTATATTATGTTATCTTTAGTTTTCAAGAGAATGGATGAGACTGGTACAACAATCTCTTTTGCAAATACTCAGTTGGGGTCAAAACATTCGGTCCATCCAGCCAGATTATGTAGATGAGAATTTCACATGGAAATATATAGGTAAGTAAATAAGCAAATAGATAAAGTTATTTTAACATTTTGGGAAGAGGATTCAGATTGATTTAATTTTACTTTGTGTTTCTCTCATGCGGCTTTTTTTTTTCCTTTGCAGAAAGTAAAGTTAAAAGTTTCTCTGAATTTCTGAGATGAGTAATCTATGCTATTCTGCTTGAAGCCATGTGTAGTACACCTAGCTCTTAACTGGAATATGTCACACATTGTGGGATAGGGAATTGACAGTGTATATCTTGTATTTTCAAACATGCTGTTAACAGGCCATAATTGGAAGACAGTTATGCAGCATGCACCAGAATTTAACATTCCCGTTTCTCAAGAGTATTAACCTGTCAGCTTCCAATCTGACTTTGTAAATGAAAAGGTACACCATGTTTGGTGTTCTAGCCATGTTATGGTGAAACGCACCTATTCTATAGTTATTAGACTCTCCCACCTAATATAAGTAGGAGTAGTAAGAGGAACAAGGGTCATTCGATGTCGGACGACAGTAGTCGACAGTTAGTCGAATACGAAATTAGTCAGCGACCACAACAAGATTACTCTGCGTAATACCTATTATATCAAGTTCCTAACATTTGGTATGTCGAACTTATTTAGGACCGATTTTAGTACTAATACAAGCCTCCACTGTGAAATAACTGAGAATTTGTTACAAATGTCACGTTAAATAAAAAAACACGAAAAGCTAAACTATTTGCCATAGAAAATACCACAAACTTACTGGGTACGAATTAGATAACAGAATTCCAATTATGGGATCTACCGATGAATTCTTTCTGGTACAAAGAAGTTTAAACACCAAAGCCCAAAAATTAATAAAGAAACTTAAGGAAACATTTCCTACTGTTTTTTTCTCCAGGGTTGGGAACGTGTACCAAGATGGAGGCAAAATTCCAGCTAAAAGAAAACGCTCAGGCGGTATTTGCCTCAATTGAACAGATAGATAAAGAATTGGACAGATTAGAGAAAACCGGTGTACTTAAAAAATAGAGTATAGTGAATGGGCAACACTGACGGTATACGTGAAAAAAAAAGTCTAAAGAAATTCGAGTTTGTGCTGATTTCTCGACGGGTTTAAACGCGGTACTCAAAGACTATAATTATCCTCTACCAACAGCGGAAGAAATATTTGCAAAGCTTAATGGATGCACAATATTTTCGAAGATAGACATCAGCGATGGATACCATTACATCATAGTAGTGAATAGTTTCTCGAAATGGCCTGAGATACAAAGGATAAGAAAACCGACGACGCAAAGTACTAAAAACTTCCTGCTGGAATTGTTCGCAAGGTTTGGTGTAGTAGACACAATTGTGACGGACAACGGAAGTCAATTTATGTCGGAACAATTTAAAGATTTCTGCAAGGAATACAACATCGAACATGTTACCACAGCTCCATATCACCCAAGATCGAACGGGTTAGCTGAAAAATTTGTGGACACCCTAAAAAGAGCTCTAAAGAAAGCTAGGGAAATACCTGCAGATGAAGCCCTACAGAAGTTTCTACAGGTATACAGACTTACCCCAAATAACGCAACACCAGCCTCACAATCGCCAGCCAAGGTGATGTTTGCATGTCGAGTAAGATCTGTCTTCGACAAATTACTACCAAAAAAGACAAAGCCAGGTAGAGAAAAATTTATTCACGTAAAAAAATACGATCCTGGTGAAAAAGTATACTTTATGGTATATAAACAGAATAAATCATTCTGGGAGAGTGGAAACATAGAAAAGCGGATTGGTAACATGATGCACTTCATGAAAGGTGAAAAATTCACGTGCAGACGGCACATTAACCAGATCAGACGACACTCTTCAGGCGTGGTTGACAGCGATCCCGCAGAAGAAACACCTATGGAGGTGATTTTCGATACGTTTGATCTAACAACGCCAGCAACGATTTTACCTGAGGTACGCCGATCCAGGAGAAAAAGAAAGGCAACTGATCATTTAAAAGTGGATCCAAAACGTAGGAGATACGCTACGATGTTGCTAAAAAAAATGAATTTTTTTTTTTGTTCTTTTGTTTGTTTTTTCTTCATATTTTCTGTAAAAAATAAAGAAAATTGTTTTACTCCTATGGAGTAAAGTTTTAGGCAGGAGGTGTTATGGTGAAACACACCTATTCCATAGTTATTAGACTCTCCCACCTAATATAAGTAGGAGTAGTAAGAGGAATGAGGGTCAGTCGATGTCGGACGACAGTAGTCAACAGTTAGTCGAATACGAAAGTAGTCAGCGATCACAAGATTAATCTGCGTAATACTTATTATATCAAGTTCCTAACATTTGGTACGTCAAACTTATTTAGGACCGATTTTAGTACAAATACAAGCCTCCACTGCGAAATAACTCCACAACAAGCCATTAACTGTATATTCTTGAAAGTGGCCAGTTGAACAGAAAGAAATAACAGTTGACTCTGAATGAATCCTATGGCGATACTGATGCAAGTTTTTTCTGTCTGTGATGGTCATAGAGGTTATAAGCATTAAAAACCATGTCATTCTTCCCCACTCTTCCTTGTGGTGCCTCAAGGTCAATGTCACTGCCTATATCAAGTTGTTCAATACAGTGAAGCCAGGGATTGAAATTTTGTCCCATTGGGTTCCAGTGTGACTTCTTTCCACATTGCCTAACTTATCAAGTAGCAGACAGCCAAGAATTTTCATCATTGTGTTGCTTCCTCACTCTATTCAAATCCCCTGGATTATTACAGTGGCCCTGCAATACCAAAAACTTGTAGATGGTAACCATGAACATAATGGCCAACAACTATAAAAAAAAGTCTCTGATATGGTCATGCAGTTGCTTCTGGAGCTGTTCTCAACACAGAAGGTGATTTTTATTGAATATGTTTTCACTGTTTTTTTTTGTTTTTTTTTTTTTGTTTTTTTGTTTTTTTTCCTAAATTGATTGTACGTGTGAATTATTAGAAAATATGCCTGTTAACTTTTATTCAATACTTTTGTTCTTCTTTATACTATAATTTGCTCTCAATTACCTGGCACACTGTTATTTTGTCTGTCTGTGGGACCATTATGTCTTTCTACCTCAAATCTGTTTAGTATTTGCCTGATCCTGGATTTTCTGGGTTAAGTGTTCTCCCTGAGGGTCTATACTGTTGTACTTGTTTGTAATAATTCTCATTCTTTTTTTTTATTCGGGAATTTATTTTGCTAAGCATCCTTTATTTCTATCATTTTTATCACAAAAAATGAATGTAGTCATGAAAGAAATCTTTGCATAGGAACCAAATCATTTATTTATTCATATTTACTAATGAACTGTTAGATTGGTGGACTGCTAACTTAACAACAAGCTATCATATTTTATTACAGTTAAATCTATTATTATTATTCTGCTTGTTTAATAGAGAGGATACTGAACAGTTTTAATTCAATCCATGAATGAATTCCAAAAGTCTAATGTTTGGTTATTTGGTCAGATTGGGAATGGGCTTGAGCTCATAACTTTTCAGATTCCACTTGTACTGGTCATAACAGTAGAAAAGAAACTGTCATCCAATGAAGCTAATAAAGTACTTAGCTTTATAGTAGCTTCATCATTGTTTTGATTACTAAATTTCATCTTATCTGTTCACTAACCTTCCTCAGTTTGTACAGTCAAACACATCCTAATAAATTGCCATTATCTCCGACAAATCCGTAGTAAACACTACAAATCTGATAACCTAAAAGATCTTTTTGAAAATAATAACCCAAGTAAGATCATCAATTTCATTAAAGAAATTGGGATCTTCAGAAAAATTTTTAAAAAAAGTTTACTAAATTGGTTTCCTTACCTGAACTAGTAAACTAAATCGAAAGGAATAAGTTTCTCCAACTTCTGATCTTAGAAGAAAGCGATTATCAACAACATTTAGCTATCATTAAAGCCCCTCTTTATAGGACAAACCGATGAAAACTGCTCTGCAAAATGATTACTAGTAATGAAGACTTACTCTCTTCATATGAATCTCTCAGAAAAACTTGTAGGCATTAAATAACCTTTGTGGGTTGATATGCCGTTAATTTCTAATAATAATAATAATAATAACACTAACCTTCCTCAGTTGTTTATTAGATCTGGTAATCTTTAAATAAAATCCTTCATTTTGTTTATTATATTTATTAACTGTTCATTTGGGGAAGATCAAGGAACATATTGGTTGAAACCTGGTAATCAAAACAACAATGATGTAGATATTTGAAGAAATAAGGAAAGCATGACAATCTGATATCTTTAGACAACACTCATCATTTTCTTTTTAATGCCAGTATCAACTTTAAGGATCTGTGCCAAAAATTTCTTGACAATATCTATTGGAGTCAGACATGAAATTATATGCTTCAAGTGGAACACATTCTATATTTAACCTTAATCAGTTTATACTTTGAAAGGATAAAATGTAGAGCTACATAAGTGTCAAGTAGAGCACTTAATATTTTACAAGTTTCTTGATCATTTCATGGGAACATTCAATGAATTCCGGTGCCTGTGTTGAACAGATAACTGTTGAAATATATATGCTTATCAGATATGCTTGGAGACAAGAAGAGTTTGCTCTAGAAATATGAAGTAATTTGTTTGGGAAGCTAATATAGAGGGGCACCTATGTTCAGAATTTGTCTTTTTAACAACTTTTAAAAAAATTATTGATAATGTAACTGTCTTTGAAAACTGTAAGGCTTGATGATCAAAAGGTATTTTCATATTCTCAACTTTCAATAATTTTCTTTTTTTTTTTTCTAAATTTCTTGGTTGCATTAACTCACTGGTGAATATAAGATAATGTTTTCTCTTAGTTTCAATAATAATATACTTTCTCCAATGCCAGAGTTTGGTGTTCAAGCCTAGGTGAAAGTTAATGTTTAATGTAGATTTTTGAAGAAAGCAGATCAGCTTTTCCTCTTACAGAATATAAGTTTCTCCCTCTCCTACTATTTGCCTTTAATTAGCATTGTGCAAAGCTTTATAAAGATGAAGAATCAAGTAGATTACCTTGTGGCCGAAACAGTTATCAGTGCCAGAATTTAGTGTTCAAGCCGAGATGTTTTTTATGTAAGCAGTGTGTCTCCATTTGGGAGATTCACATTTGCTTTTCCACTACTTTCATTTAACTTTGTAGTGTATGAAGTGAAATATAACATTGTTTCCTGAACCTCACCCAAAGATACAAGATTGTATTCTGTTTTGTCACTAGTATCAGCCCCTCAGATTCCAATGCCACTTCATAGATTGTATCAACAAAAGGTGATTTTCTTATTCATTTTATTATATGAGAGGGACAGACATTGTAGCATTGATTCTAGGAGGCGGTGGTAGAAAGAACTTCAGGGGGATGAATGCCCACTCACTCACTGATGTAGCATCTCACTACACAGGGCTTTAGTACATCTATTGTATTTGGGTGTGGAAAGTATGTTGATGCTGCAAAATTTCTGCAGCCTTCTGCCGATTTTGCACCATTTTGGTTTTATATCCAAAACTTAGGCAATCCATTACTGTCAGAATAACCATGCCCACAAGGTATACTTAACCAATCACTGACCATCCTATCCGAGCCTCTGCATTCTGTAACAATAAGGAGAGAAAAAAATGCAATTGATGAATAATTTCTGGATATTAAATAACTAGTATTGTATTTATTATTACTTTGAGTAAAAGAAAGAGGGTCACCTGTCATACATCAGTAATAAGCAAACTAGTTTTGCAAGAGGCCATTATTATATGTGGATTTGATTCCTACTGGATGTACTACTATTGTAACCTTGTGCCAGGCTTAGTAAATAAGTAAATAACAAGAGAAAAGAAATGACTAAAGGTTAGTGAATTAATGTTGTTTCTATAGATACTTTTTTCCATTTTTGTTATACATAATTTTTTTTTAATTCAATTCACTCCAAGCAAGGTAATAATACCACTAAGACGCAAGGGAATGAAAGAGAATGAGAATATTTTAGAAGAAACAGGAAACCCAACCTAAACATGAAACAAGGGATAAACCTCTACTTCTCTTCAAAAGATCAGGAAGGAGTGTGAACTGGACAATAGGTAAACTTAACTACTCATGTTGAGGAAAAAAATACAGTAAAAAAAAAAAAAATAAATTAAATAGTATTAATAAATAAAATTTCATAGTTTAGGCAGAGATGTTAAAAGTATAATGTAGACTTTAGAAGGAACCAGAAACCAAATCCTAAACAAGAAACAATGGGTAAACCTCTGTCTCTTGTTCAGGAGACATTTTTGTATAAACTGAGCTTTCCTATATGATGCACACATGGCACTACCATCACCATTTGCTATCTAAACCCAAGTAAAAGTTAGAATTTCAAACATTGATTTACTAGACAAGCAAGCAGGTTAACTCTCACCATTTAAAAGATCCCAAATTCATTCTTACTACAAACCTTCTTTTTTTTTTTTCATCCTTCTGGTCTTGTACTATACTAAACTGGGTAAATATTTATATTTGACATTGAAAGAAAGCAAAAACAAATAGGAATTTATGGAATTTAAATACCAAGGCAAGGTATTAGAGATTTAAAATTTAATAACTGTTTAGTTTAATCTGTTATTTGCAGATTTGTGGAAATAATTGGATTTGATGACTTAAGAGGCCCTTAATCTCATCATTTTTATATCGGATGAAAATAATAGAATAATATTGTTCATATCTGAATTTCTATGATGAGTTGTCTTCATCTTTGTTGTTATTGTAGAATTTTGGCTGTTGTGTAATTTAGCTGCCATCAGGCGCTTGTTGATCTGGGTGACCTTGGAGGGAGGGTAGAATTTTGAACTGAACCTTTTAATCTACAAAGGTAGGTTGTTCTATTGACCATGTCTAGTGATGTTGTCTAGATCTTATTTATTACTGTTCAGTTATTGCTCACCTTGTTTCCACTTCCTGACCCAGTGAATTTGGTGACAGTAATTGTGAATTCAGTCCATGGGAAATTAGAACAAGATATCTTTAGATACGGGTCAGCAGAATGAAAACAATCTACCCTCATAGATTAAATAAAGGGTTCAGTTTGAAATTCCATTAAGGTTACCCAGATTGACAAGTGCCTGATGAAGGTCAGGAGGCATAACGACTGAAACATTATCATAACAATGAAGATAAGGACAATTGTCAGAATGTAAATAATGTGAGGAGAGACAGTAATTTTTTTAAGTTCCAAGAGATTCAATTTTAACATTTTGAAAAAGCAGTCTGTATCTATTATTATCACTATTTTTATACACACAGCGTCACCCTCACCATTATGATACTGAATCCATCAATTGATGCAGGGGAGGGGAGTGGTTCTGGTGTGACTTTTAGTATTTCAAACTTTTGATGAGTGAAAAAAGAATACTGACTAGATAAAAATAGAATCAAAAAATGAGCCTCTGTATGTGTTTTCACACACAGTTTCCTTGTTTAAATTTCCTGTTGACCAAAGGGTCAGATATCAAATGCAAACATTTTGCCTTTCTTTTAACTTTCAGTGCCATTATTTTTTCCCTTTCACCTCCCAAATTTAGTTTATTTTTAATTTTTATTTTTTTTTAATAAACAATTTTGTAAAAATTTCTATTGTCTCCTCCTCCTCTCTCCCCCCCCCTCTTTAATTTTATTTTGGGGCTCTGCTGTCTCTTCTTTTGTTTTTTTTTTTTGTTTTTTTTTTTTTTAAACTTCCTATTTTTTAGCTTAGCTCTCTTTCTCCCCTTTCTTTCACTTTCTTTCTTTCCACATTTGTATATGACCTCTATGACTCCTTACTTTCAACTTTTGGCATCCACTTTTCAATCCCCCACCTTCCTCATCAACTGCCATTTCCTAACTCGACTCGTTGACATTGAATTCTGAAAATAATCTTGTGACATAACTACCATCATAATCATGATCTATTTTTCTTTTACATTCACTTTCCTCCTTTTTTTTCTTTTTTTTTCTTTTTTTTTTCAGTTTTCCTTTCTCTTCTCTTAAATTACTTTCTCTTTTCTTCACTTTTCTGTTTTTAGCACAAATCAATATGACTTTTAAAGAAAAACATATTTATAGTAGTACTAAATTTGGCTGTTAGTACAGATTATATAAAATGATCTTGTCGATTAGAAGTCAAATTAACAACATAAAAACAGTTCTGTCATAAACCAATTCTTTCTTTATTAATCAATTCAGTTTTCATTAATGTTAATTAGTTAATATTTGTAATTGCTTTTGATCATTGAAAATTATTCTTTTTAATTTCTTATCCTCAAAATTAAAAAGCTGTCTGACTATGAGCAACGTATGGAAGCTGGAAGGGTTGATTGTTTTAAACCCTCAGATGCTGTTTTATTCACACCAGCTCTCAATATGTGACACACACACACACACACACACACACACACACACACACACACACACACACACAAATTCATTCAGATTAGATTCCCTATTGTCTTTATCATGTTTTGCCTCTGAATCCCTAGACTTTATCAGGTACCTGTTGTATTGGGTACCAATAACATGAAATGGAACTCTATTTGATCTACAGAAACATGTTGTTCTTACTTTTATACCAGTGTCCTTTCTATTTCTAATAATCACTAATTTTTAAACAAAGTTATTTTTCTACTAAACATGTGTATATTTTTGTGCTGCCTGATTCTAGGATTGAACCCATGAGTTTCTGCAAACCAAATAAGCATTATTATTGATATTTGTTTAATGTAATTTGATGAAATACTGATATCAGTGGCCTCCAGTCAATGTCAAGTCATTTGATATATTTATAGAATTTATACTATGATTACTTGCACATGCTAATTATGAAAGCTTTATTATTGACGTATCATTACTGCTATGCCACTGGGGCTGGCAGAGATTCTGTAATTAACTATTAATAGACCTGGAATTACCTCCCTTGAATACTTCTATTTTCTGTCAATACCTAATTAATAAAAAATAATTACTTGGAAACTGGTGAACTGATTGGTTTACAACTTGCTTGATTCTTCAAATTAGAACAAAAAACTGAAAAATCTTTCTCTGTGGTGCCTCTGCTGTTTCTGTATTATAGTAACAAACGTCCAGAAATTGGATCATCATACATAATTCTCTGTTTATTAAAAGATTTTATAACATTGTCGTCTATACTTAGTTTACCAATTACATGATCATATATGCACTGATTCCTCATTTTTGTTTTTCCTTTGTCTATTGGCAAATTGTTTTGTTTTGAAACACAATACCCAATCCTCACAAAATAGGTGAAAGTTAAGAGATTATCTTTGTATTTTAATCCTTTTTTTGACCTTGGAAAAGATTCAAAATTTTCATTTATTTCTGGTGGGTTTTTATTCTATGATAGCTTTTTTTTTTTTTTTTTTTTTTTTTTTTTTTTTCAGTTAAGTCTCAAACATGAAATCAAGAAATACTAAATAAAAAAATTTACACATTTTTTTTCCCCCAATTTGATGGTGCTGCTTAAGTATTTTGCATTCCTAGAAAGAAACCATTTACCTTATTAAACTAATTATTCTCATTAAAATTTTCTTAGCATATCGCAATGATGCTGAGTATTTTTATTCAAGAATGTTTTTCAGTACAAAAATAAAGATGCTGGACACAAATTCTTGCATCCGAACCAAGGATTTTGAGTAACAAATTTTTTTTTATTTTTTATTTTTTTACCCTATTTACATTGATCAGACTGTCCCCAATTTTTATTGTCATATTCACATTTCAGAAATAGACAAAAATATTCCTTTATATCATGGATGTGACAATACTTTTATTTTTTTTGCTTTTATCCAGTCAACATTTACAAAATGTAATTTAGTACACTAGTGATAGGTGTTTTTAATTTTATGTGTTATGTTTACCATTGAAAAACGTTTTTTATTCATTGAAATTTATTGTTTGTGAAATACCACTAATTTGCAATGACAGAAGAATACTGAAAATGACTTGGCAGTTTGTCAAATTGTGAAGTGAAAACTTAATTTTGTGATTGAGAGTCATTAGAGTTCTCTCTGTCAGATAGTGATTCAATCGAATAAAATGATGGTAATTTGTCTTTGCAGGTTAAGACGACTTTCTTAATTTCTAGGCAATAAGGCACAATAAATTGTCGTCCCACAAATTACAAACCTGTGTTTCCATGCTTTCCTTCATGTGGTACTGGAAGTGTGAAAACAGATTGATGAAATAACCCTCTTATGTATAATTTTATTTCATTTTATTTTATTTTTTCTTAGTCTCATTTTGGTGAGAAACTGTTAGATTATATTTAAAGAAAATAAATATATACTCAATCTGGTATGATGAATTAGACATATCACATTTAAATTAACACGATTAAATTCATGAAAACAACAAAATATTCTTTTCTGTGTAGGGATATTGTATATTTGAAATTAAAATAACTTTTAAGCAAATTAAAAATAACTCCCAAATTGGAATAAATTTGAAAAAAGTAAAAATCTCTTAATGGGTTAATCTTCAATTTTTTTAATTTTTTTTTTCTCTTAATTTTCTATTTACCTATATATTACAAACCTGTCAACTAATGATATGGAATGTCCCCACCAATCTATTACATTCTGTTTACACTATTAATTTCTTTGTGTATGTATTGTGTATGTATTCTGAGGGTTTTTTTGGTTTTTTTTTTTTTTTCAAAAATAAATATCTGTTGTTGACACTTTCTTCTTAATCTTCAAATACAATGTTTTAATTGTTATGAGATTTTAGAGCCTATCAAGTACTCACCTTAATTTTCCACTTAAAAAAAGCAATTGAATATTTTACTGTTGTTGACACTATTTGACCATCCTTAGTAAAACAATTGTTAGTAAAGATGAATTCTGTTTGTCTAAATTTGTTTCTCACAAACAATGGCTTTTATCTGCTGGTTTGGTGAGATTTTGATGATGCAGTTGTTTAGCTTTCCAATTTCCAGCCATTTTAAATATCTTGAGAACTGGTTGAAAAGTCTTGCTGTAACTTGGCAACCAATCAGAGGGAAACCTATTGCACATGTTTGAATAGACACTCTCCCGTGGTGTCATTCAGTTGACAATGAGACACCATTGAATCGGCTTGTTTACACACTGACTGATGCATTTACAATGACCGAGTAAATTCTTCACATCTTGCAAAGAATTTTTTGGCAGACATTACATTACCCAGTTCTGTCAGTTTTCCCCACTTGCAATTGAAAAAGAAGGAAATTTTAACCTGTGGATGAGATTGAGAAAGCAATGAAGTAACTGATAGTAATTTTGAAATGACTTTGCAAACTGTTTTAAAAAGTGATAGTAATGCTTTGATAGGTCTCAGAGGGATTGCTTTAAAGGGGACTAATGTGACATTGCCTTAGGGAGGCTTCTTTTTTTTCTTTTCTTTTTCCATCAATATTAAATAGCTAAATTGTTTCTGGATAAACCTCATACATTTCCTTTTTGCTCTACAGTTTCCAGGCCTTGTATGAAGAGAAGTTGTGATTTAATCCTACATGTCTAACAGCAAAAACTGATGAAACAATTAGTAATTAAAATGTAAAATTTAAGCTCTCTGAAGCCCTCATTAAATAATCAGTAGTACAAAACCGCTAAAATTATTAAATTCCTATCATGTACAAGGAATTAAAATTTGACTCCTCCCATTTTTTTTGTTTTTTTTTTTGTTTAAATATAGCTTTTTGAGTGTAGAAATAATTCAGTGTGTGTATATGTGGAAATGCACTCTTTTCACCATATTTTAAGAATGTCTTCCAAGATTTACTCTCAGGATAAATTGTAGTTTGTAGAAAGCTCACTATTACAGCAATTTGAATTTACTAGTCCGTGGTCCCAATTTCCCACTAAATTTTTTCATTCCATTTCACTTTGATGAAATCTCTTGTTACTGGCATGCCAAGACAGAACATGGGTAGGGGAGCTCTTATCTTAACTGCTGAACTCACTGATATTTATTTAGCTTAAACAAGTACAGAATTATGTAAATGGAACATCCACTGAAGATCAGCATTACAAGTTATACATAGAAAGTAGTGTTCTATAGTAGGTACCCATTATGTGTGGTGCTGTGTATATGATTCATAAAAAAGTTTCCACCATTTTGATGTGTTTTTTTTTTTTTTCTTTTATTATAATAGCATTCAGTGAAAACTATTTTCCCTTAGCTTTCTATAACTATAACACCTTTCAGGAAAACTGTATTTTCTGTCATAAAAGAATGATTTCAATTCTTATAATAAATTCTTTGAGGAATATTTGGCTCTTGTTAACTTTTGGGAATTGTTGATTAGACAAGAAATGTTGTCTAGTTCAAAATAATAGTCAGCTTGTTTGCTGCATTGTATTTGCAAGAAATTTCTCAATTGACTTCTTTGCCCATAAAAAATGCCATTTCTGTTTGTCCTTGCGCTCAAAATACCCCCAACCACCCTCCTAAACACCACAAAGCATTTCTGACCTTTGCTTGACATGAATTCCATTGATCAATGTCCAAAAATCTACTGTACCATTTTCTAAATAATATTGTGCTGCATGTATTCAACCAGTTTTTATCAAAATATTTTTTTAATTTTCCACAAACTATTAAAAAGTATGCATACAAGAGCAACAATAAGCTAAATCAACTTTAAAGACACTTTTATGATTACCCTCACATCATGCAAATGATAGTACTGTAAACCTTTATATCAACCTTAGATAATTTTGTTTGGTAATAAAATAGATTTTACGTCCATCTCTTAGACTTTACTTTTCCTTTAAGACACTTTGATTACATAAATTATTCAGATGAATGTCTTCTTTTTCTCCTTTTTATTGTTTATATAACTATGATTTTGTAATTTTTATTTCATTTTTTTTTTTTCATTAAGGGAATGCTATTTTTCTGATGAAAATTTGCATGTAAAGAAAAAAAGAAAATCTATTGCAGCCTGTAAGTGGTCTCCTGTTTCATCACCAGATTCTTACAAGTCTTGATAGGAATTTTGGCCAATTCTATATTTGCTAAGATCTCCAGGTTTTTAACTTAAAGCTGAAAACCTTCCTTGACATTATTTGTCTCTTCAGCTCCCTCCATATTTCAGTTGTGTTAAATTCTCAACTCTGGCATGACCATTCCAAAATAGTGACATCATAATCTATGAACCATTCCAAGGACCATGTATGTTTTTGATCCTTGTCTTGTTTGGATGGTTTCCAGATGTGTTACAGCCAAAGTTTTTCAGTAGACTAATATTTTGGTTCTCTCTCTCTCTATCTATCTATCTATCTATATATATATATATATATATATATATATATATATATATATATATATATATACATACACACGCACATTGTTATTCTTTATGATGCTATCCAGTTTAACCAGGCTATTAATCCCAGTAGCTGAAAAACCATCCCCAATGCTATTTTTACTATCCTTGATTGTTGGGGTAGACTTTGGGATGAAAGCTTCACTTCTTTTTCACTAATCAAAAGTAGTATTCCTGTGCTCAGGAAGCTCAAGTTTTGTTTCCTATGTCATTGAATTTAGTTCAAATATCCTTAGTGATAATCTTCAGATTGTTTCTTGGGACACAAGGTGATAACTTTGGTTTCTGTTGTCCATACCATAAAATGCTTCAAAAGATATTCTTGAATTTCTTGAAAATGTTTTGAACTGTTGGAATTGGTACTTGAATATTGCTTTGTTGCTTTTGCTTCCGTTTTGAGGAGTTACAATCTTTAACTGGAGATTTTCATTCAGTTTCCTACTCATAACTGTGATGACTGTTTTCCTTTTGATAAGAAATGAAGTTTGCAAAGGCTACCCTTCATTTAACACAAGTCCTGATACCAATACTACACTACATGTTGACCTTGTTTACATTTCAAAATAAGGTCAGCAGATAGAAAATTCATTTTGATGATCGTAGAATTAAAACTGATTATATTTGAAATGATTTTCTTTTAATTTTAGTGTTGACTTCAATGTTCACTTTATATATATATATATATACACACACACACACACACACACACACACAATAGTTCCTATTTTATCTGATTTGTTATTCTATTGTTATACCTTATATAAGATCAAGGTTTTCAGTAACTAAATGGCCAGCTGCTTATTTCTGCATATACCTGTCTGCTAGAAAGACTATCAAATCCCTGTTACAGATGACTATCTGTAGTTAATGCTGCAACTATACTGAGTGAACCTTAGTTACAGTTTCTAGAAGAGAGAGACAGACAGCACATAATCTGGTGTGATCACCTGTTTTTTAACAAATTCAGTACATGAAAACCCTCAGTCACAATGATTTGTGACTTTTTGCTAGCACAAACATTGACAGATTTTGAAGAGTTTGTCTCCCCAATTTCTTTTGCAAGGCTTGAGTCAGCCTGAGGCATAGTTTTCAGGTACCTTCCAGCAGTACTGCATGCTAGAATTGTCTCCACAAGCTGATATTATTAAGTCACGTTCTTGACAAATCTAGCATAGTGAGATTTGAACTCTGGTCTTATGGTTGAGATGCTGTTTTAACAACTTTTTTATCTGCCTAAAGATATTAATCTATTTGTGTGTGTGCGTGTATATATAATGTATGTATGTGTGTGTATGTTTTACCTTTCTCTCTTACATGAGAAAGGTAATTTTATCCAATGAAAGACCTAAATATTTTTGTATGCTTCTGTGGTTCATGTTCCACATTGGATGCCTGCATATCTTTTATCACCTCTTTACCACTAGGTAAGTGAAGCACATTGCTATATCTATATAAGAAAGTTAAGAACAAAATATTATGGAATAGAATAAACAAGTAAAAAGCAGCCTTTTTTTTTTTTCCTCCTCATGCTCAAACATAGTACAGTGTAAACAAACTTACTGTTTCCAAATGAGAAATATCTCTCAAATAAGATTTCTCAAACTTTCAGATTTTTGTCTGCAATTGTGAAATTGATGTTTTTATTATTTTAATTTAATCTAATTCTAGTGGTTGTAGACAGCAGCTGTACCAGGAAACCACTTAAAAAAAAAAAAAAAAAAACTATCTTTGTCTTCTTTTTAGATCAATCCCAACATAAGCAACAGTTAGTTAACAATAAAGAAAAATATTTTTCTATATTATTGCAGAGGAGATAATTTATCTTTGTGCCTCTGTAAATGGAGTCAGATTAGGGGAGTGGTTGCCTAATGTTGTCAGATACAGATTATCATTGATGGACACGAGTTCTGAAAGCGTTGTCTGAGGTCAAGCTTGTGGGTCACTCTTACTCCAGTCATGTTTACATCATCAGTTTGACCCATTTTTTGATGGTAGAGGACACTCAATACAATTTAAAAAAAAAAACAAAAAAAAAAAAAAAAAAAAACTATCTACTTAAGTTGTAGATATATTTGCCAAGCTTAGTTAAGTTTGGTACAAGGTTGAAGACTAGCATGGGGGATGAATAAGATCATTGTGTTAATCTTTCAAGTGAGTAGGGCCATGAAAATCATTTAGCAAGCAATCTAATATAAATTGAATACATAGCAATACCAATGTTCATTTTTTATCAGGTGTTTAAGAATTGTTGTGTTTAAATATAATTTTAAATAATTTGATAAGGTGCATTGTGTGTGTGCATGTGTATGCACGCATATGTGTACTACTTTGATAGATAAATAATTCACTTTTTCCACACCAAAAAAAAGTTAGAACTTCATAATTTTCTGTCTATATTTCAGAGATGAGGTATTGTAATTTTTTTACATTGTTCAGACTGTTGTCCTCATCTTTGTTGCCCTATTCACAATGTTTCGGCCATTGTACACTCTGGCCTTCTTTAGGTGATTGGAATTTTGAACTGAATGCTTTTTCGTCCATCAGGGTAGATTGTTCTAGTTCCATGTGCCACACCTCTTCCAGATGTCTCTGTATTAGTTATCTCCCTTTAACTCAACTCTCCACGTTCTTTTGTTCACCTTAGCTGTGGTCAAGTCACTGGATTCAAGCAATGCTTTTATCCACTGGGCCATGTGTCCAATGTAAATAACTTCATAAATTTGTACTAAATTCAGGCAAAGAAACTTTTGAACAGAGGCAAGTAAGGAATGTGATTAAAGTTTCAATAATATTTGTTGTACAATTTAACAATATTTTTTTTCTTTAATATTCCCTGGGGAAATAGGTGTGGGTGGATCATTGTTCCAGTATTTTGAATGTTTAACCAGAAAGTGTATGTAGTATATATAGAAATATACAAACTCTATGCATAAAGTAAATACAAGAAAGGTATTGTCAACTGATATTTTTTAGTTTCTTTATCAAATTTATCTTTTCTCTGTGCATATTCATATGCAAGCTTTCTTGTGTTCTGACTTGAAGAAGAATCGCTGGCAGTCCATCTGTTGCACACCTGTGATTATACTGCAGGTGGGAAAAGTTTCCAAGCATTCATAACGGTGCATGAACTCTTCTATTTCACATGTCACTTGTGTGAAAGAATCTACTAGAATCCTCGTTATTTATTTTGATCTGTCTAACCTCTTTCTACAGAATTAGTTGGTTAGCTCTTCTTTTGACATTTTAGAATAACTTGAGATTCCACCTGCAGAGATTGCTTTTTGAAGGAGAGTAACCCCTTTTTGGAGTAGGGTCATCAGGGACCACTGATCTTCAAGCAAAATAAATGGCAAGTATTTCTATGTTTGCCACTTATTGCAAGTGTTTTGTGTATAGTTTCTTCTAAAGATATTACTTGTTTTGTCTTGGAGCGAATGTTTCCTGTTCTTTTTATACACACACACACACACACACACACAGAGAATCTGAAATTAACACCTTATCTTTATGCTCATCTTTTATCTCTAGTTTCTTGCCAGTTTAGCTTTTATTTCTCACATTTTTTATACCTGTTTCAGGTGTGTATGTGTGTATTTGTTTCCTGTTTTCTATACATTTGTGTTGGAAAAAATGATATATATCAGACCAATGTTAGAGAAATTAATGACAAAGTTGGGCAATTTTCATGTGACATGTTTCGTCCCTTAGGACTTCATCAGATTAAAGTGATGTTTATGTTGATGCAACTACACATGTGCATGAAAGAGAGGAGGATGATAATATTTTAAACTCTTCAGTTTAATTTTTTTATGTTTGGGTCTATAGTCTAGCCAATTTCATCTAGTTTCTTTGTGTTCATATTTTTATCACTGTTATTAAATTATCCCACATCGTGATACTAGAAGTTCTGCCAGGAAAAATAAAATGTAAGAAGCTGGATGCAAATTTACTTTGGGTGATCTGACAATTCAATCATTTTCTATACACTTTTAGTCTTAGTAAATTGCTTTCTCCTTTAATTAAAGTATCATTTTTTTTAATTCAAAATTATGGTATCATTATATGATGAGTAACTAATACATTGAGTGTGTTTTATAAAAGATCCCTTTTATGTTCATATAATATTTTTAAATTCCTTGAGGTGTCTCCTATGTGTTCTTTCTAGCAATTATTACAGGTGATAGCATAAATTCCTCCTTCAAATTTTAACTTATTTTGAGTTATGAAGTCTTTTATTGTTTTAGAAGTAAAAAAAAATATGCTTAGATAAATTCTGTTCAACTGTAGTTGTGATAATTGGTAGGCAGAATAAAATATTTTTATTTGTTGGGTTTGTCAGAATTTAATTATGTATATCATTTTTTCTCTATCTGTATGTGTGTGTCTCTTGGGATTCTGTTTGGGTTAGTGTTAAAGTCTGATTTTTATCTTCATATGTACGTGAAAGTCTTTTTTCCCCTCTCTTCTCTTCTTCTCCCCTCTTTTCTCTCCTTCTCCCCTTTTTCCAATTTCAGTACAAAAAGCATTTTTGTATTCTGTATTAATTAATATTATTATATTAATCTGTCTTACTGTCTTATCTAGAATTAATTTTCTCTCACTTGTACATGTTTGTATAAATGTTGATATCTTTAGAAGAGATTTAACAGGATGCAATTCAACTAATCTTTTTGCATTCAGTTATTTATCACTTAATTCAACTTAATTCATTTGTTTCATAGAAAGCAACTAATCTTTGAGCATTCTAAAAAGAATTACCTCATCAAAAATATTTTCTTATTTTAATCAACCTTGCAGTGTTCAACTTTCTTGCAACAATATTGATCTAAAGCCTGTGTCTTTATTTTTTTGATATTTTCATAATTAAATCTACAAATCATAGACAACCTTTGGTGACTGTTGACAAAAATAGGAACTTCAAACAATATTGCATGGCATTGGATTTACAGAGGCAAGACTATACATGTTTATTTATTTATATATATATATATATATATATATATATATATATATATATAGCTTCATGTAAACTGTTTTTCAATTTACACCTGTCTCTCCAAGACCTACCTAAGTGGCATCTATGTTACAACCTCCTGTGAGCAGACATTTTTCTTGCTAATTTTCAAGACTCAATTAAAATGCATTTTACAATCCAAACCTCAGCAATTCCTTGTATTGCAAGTTTGTCTTTGTGTATGTATTTGTCACATACATTTGCCATAAAAATATGTTGATTCACCCTCTCTGCTTATCTCAGTTCTCTTTCTTATAAGTACTTCACCTTGAGCAAACTGCTGCTGATAATACTTAGCTGGGAGGAGTTTGACTCGAGAACTGAGGGAAGAATCTTTGCAGACTGGTATTTTCAAGTTGTTCATAATGCTATCAGGATTGTTGACTTGTCATTTACAAAAGCCATTTCCTCCTCTAAGAATGATGTCTCAAAAGTTAGCAAATGGTTTGATTTGTCCCTTTAAGAGAATGTCAGAATTTGTACCCCAAGAGATGGTGGATGTGACCCTATTGTAAACATTTTCAGGCTGGTATTTTCAAGTTGTACTTCATTATTTCCTCTCTACCCCCACCTCTTATATTAAGATAACCAACTGTACAAATGTGGATTACCTTTTGGGCAAATTTAACAGAAATCACCATGACAAACAGTGAGGTTTTGTGTGTGGTGGTGTTTGTTTGTTTATTTGTTTTTTTTTTTTTGCTTCATGAGATATTTAATCAGTACCATTCTGTAGATCCAATATATTTTAAGGATGAAACAAAAATAGTTTAATTGTATTATATAACAAACAAGTGATATTATATTTCCAAAATAAACAACTGCTAGATATTCCATTATCCAGAAGATTGTCCTCTATGACAATTGTTAGTAGTTATTAGCATCTTAACATTGGATGGGTCATACTGGTATTTGTAGCAGGGGGGAAACCCATGACTGATATTTCCTCTGAAAAATGTGTGGTATATCAGATGTTTGTTAGTTGGATATGCTACAGGAAGAAATTCATGGGAATGAGTATGAACTCGGCATCAGTTAAAATTCAAAGTCTGTCTCTTTATTCTTTTTCCTCTATAGATAACCACAATACCATTTAACATCTCTGCATAGAATTGTTAGTAAATAGCATAAAACAAACTTCATTTTAAAAAAAAAAAAGTAACTTTTTGTAAGTAAGAGGGTCAGAAATTAGCAATTTATATAATTTTTTTCTTTGTTTTTGATAGGTTAACTGAAATGGTTAATTTGGTTTATTAAGTAAAAATAAGATGCAATGTTTCAATATGTATTTTACTGAACAATATATATACTGATTTCTTCCAATAACTTCTGCCATATTTCAGGCAATTGTAGAAATGCAATCTTCCAGAAACAAATATTTTTTTTATTTTTAACAGAATTCTTTAAAGACTGGAATATAATCTGAAGGTGTCATATTGGTATGTGATAATCTGAAGGTGTCATATTTGATTAATATGAAGAAAAACATGCCAAGAAAGCTGTAACAATTTTTGTCTGGTCATCAAAGAAATGATGACCCAAATATTATTTCATTTGTTAATGGATGCATTTTGTCAATTGCTGGCTTCTGTTGGTTTAAATGAGAGCTTTGTGTTCAAAGACATTATTTTCTGATCAAAGAGGTCAGCATTAAAGACTCTTTTCCATTCCTACCACATACTTTATATACCTTTTTTTAAAAAATGAACATAGTGATGGTTTATTTTGGATGTTTCACAATTTCTTGCATTCATTGTTGTAAAGTATCTACTTTTCTTCGTCATAATTTAAAAAACAGAATATTTAAATTTGGTCTTTTCTGTTAATTTTTTATATGAAAGTTTTACATCAAAGCAACAACCATACGCTGATGCAAATGAATTTCTATACTTGAATTGTAAATTTAAATGTTTGCTCTCTTACATCCTTATGCTAATGTTTTGATTTAATTAACCTCACCCGGTCAATCCAGCTGTGGCAAATTGTTTAATGAAAAGTTTTATCTCTTGATACATTTTGTCATTCAAATATCTTCTATAAACTGTACAAATGTTTTTGTATTTTAGTTGGGTTTTTATCTTACAATAAAAAAAAAAATAATATGCCATGTTTTCTTCTGTATTCAATGATAGAATCGATTAACAAAGAAAAAAATATATGCATATGACTATACAATGAAAATAGATTTTTTTTCTAAATAAATTAGTTAAAACTAAACACTCCAGAATATTCTTTTTGATTAGCACAATTGATTTACTATATGTTTTAATGGCACATAATGCATAGTATATTTTTTTAAAAGCACACTTATGAGTAAGATTAAGGTAAAATTAAAGTGTTTTTTTTTTTTTGTCAGCATAAAGGAAAAAAAACAATTTGGTTGTTTTTAATTATTTTAGAAATCTGAAAGTAATAAACTTTGTTTAACTCCTTTCAGACATAAAGGTCTGGATTTGATTGGCCAAAATGTGATTACAAATGCAACAAGATCAGTAATGACAAAAACTTTTGGAATCTTGACTCATTTCAGAATTAAAGTTGGTAAACCAAATAGGACACACTCAATTCTATTACTAGATGCACTTTATTATCAACTACACCTATCGTGACAGAAAAAGAGCAGTGAAATAAATTTTCTTGGCACAAATACTCACAAATGTGTCATTATAAACTCTTCTGATTTAAGATATTCACTATCATTAAATAGCAGTGGAGTAAAGTTTATATTCTTTATATCTTGACTATATGCTTTGGTCTGTGTTTCTGGAGTTTAAAGAATTTGTGCCGCCACCCTACGTCTAATGTTTTTGAATTTTGCCTTAATCTGACCTTTACTTATCCGGGCTGGTTTACACACATTTTTATGATTACAGTTTTTCTTTAACTATTTCTCAAAACCAGCGAGAGGATCTAACAGAAATTTGATGCAATAACTGCTTTTTCTCTCTCTCTCCTCTTATACACACAGCAACATTGAGTGTCTTTTGCAATAGTTGTTAGATAAATGTTATGTAAGTGTATGTATGTATGTATGTGTGTGTGTGTATATATATATATATATATATATACACACACACACACACACTATGAAATTCTCTATCAATTTTTACATATGGCAACAGTGCAGTTTATAACAGCAAAGCCTAAAGACAGTGTTATATACAATCCTCCCAGAACGATATAGTTTTAATTTAATTTGCTTTCTAAATACACACACACACACACACACACACACATATATATATATATATATATATATATATATATATATATATATATAATCCATATCCCAGAGGACTTTTCAAAACTAGATACTGTATGCATAGTTAAAAAAGAAAAAAAAAAGACAGGTTTTTACTGGAAGCTTCTACACAAACCTTAAATTTTATAATTTTTCAAGACTGTTTAATGTTCATGTTCTCTGGTATACTTTGGTAGATACTGATATAATTAAAGAAAAATGACACATTTCAAAACATCCAGCATTGTTTGGATGCTCTAGTCTCTTTGTCTATTTATTGTCATGAATGTTTTCACTTGATCCATTCTTCACTCACCAAATGCCATCTCTAGAAACCCCCCAATAACAGGAATTTGTATTAATGTTCTCAAAGGACATATATATTTTTCCCAGCATCAAGTATACCAAGTGCTCAAATGACTCCAAACTGCATCAGTGCTGAGTTCCCTAACATCAACTTGGCAAAGCAAAGATAACTACAGTGTTGAATCCTGTGCTACTCTGACATAGACACCTGGTCAAAAAGGCAATACATTCTGCTTACTTCAATTTCCTCACTCTCCAATGATGCTCTGTATCCGTTATCTGGACTTTATCTTAGAAAGGGTGATCTGTGCCCTTCTCTCTCTGATATGGCCTGCCATACCAGATTTTTCTATCTCCCCTTTAGTTATGCTTTCCTCATGTTCCTATAGTTTGACTTAAAGAGGAAGATTAGCTTTCCTCGCCTATATGTTTTACCATATATGTGAGGTATGAAGCCTTTGATAAATCTCTCTCTTTAGGGGGATCAACTCTGGTAAGATTTTGAAGACTAGATTTAGTGTTAAATACCACCTTGGGATCAAGTAATGTTTACAGATCCTTTAAATCTGTTTCACTGTCCTTCCTATATAAAGATTGCTTACTGCAGATACATAGTTAAACTAGACGAGCTCCTGTTCTGCATTCTAGAAACAACAATTCTGAATAGATAGTTGTCCCATCAGAAGCAGCTATTAATGTCTTCATTCTCTGAGTTTTGCCTCATTATTGATGACTTGTGCTTGGTACTGATGACAATAAGCCAGATATTTCTTTACACAGATATATTTCAACTTCAGATATAGGTATTTTGTACACACCAATGCTATATTATTATTCTATGGGAATAATCAAGGCATTCAGGAAGTTCATTGTTTTATTCTTTCATTTTAAGTAGAGTATGGAAGATTGAATAGTTTACGTCATCCAGTTGAACCTGTACATCTTGTTCAGGCCATAGGATAAATGTATCATCCATATATCTAAACTAGCCAAATGGTTTCAACAGATTGGTCTATAAGGTGAGATTTCTTTTTTTAAATCCATGGAAATATTGGAAATCACTAGGACTGGTGGAGACACCATAGCTAATTAAGCCGCCTTGACAATAGATATGCAATCCAAACTAAAAAAAATTATGTTATGCTTTATACAAATTAATATTTTTCTTAAATGTCAGAAAAGGTTTGCACAGTTGTCATTTTTCACTTTCTTACAGGATATATTATGTTCCTGTAGGTAGTTTATTAAAGAGATTAAATGGTCAAAGATTTGAGCATCTAAAGAATGTTGGATATGTTAATTGCTCTTAGAAACATTTTTTTGTTTTTCAGCATTTAAATCTGAAGTTGTGATTTTTATCATTTAATTTATTAAATAGCTTCCGTCATGTAAGTACACTTAATGTAAACTCATTGTTGAAAATGGAAAAAAAACAAACAACAAAGTTTTCATTTATTTCATGGTTGTACTTTAAATTAAGGCATGGATCCTCTATTTTGTATCCTCTCCATCTTTAATCTTGATTAACATAGCTTATTGGGTCACTCAGTAAGGAGGAAATTTTCTAAACTAGTGAATTGGTTTTCAAGATGAACTTTGGCACTGACTGTAGCAAGAGGATTACTATCTTAATTGACTATTTTGATGATGTAAAGAGAGTCTCTTAAAATATCACTTGGTGGTTCTGCATCTGGCATACAAAACTGAGACTTATAGAAAAAAAATTTCAGAAGACAAGTCTTGGATACTTAGCCTATTTATTTGTCTCCAATGTAAGAAGGTATTGGAATCAGAAGCCAAAATGTGAGTTTGCAATATAAAACAGTATAATATTTTAACAGTTGTGTCCATGACGTAACTGCTATATATACAGTGGTCCAAAACTAAAGCAGCACCTCTTATAAACAACCAACTTGTATTTACAACTTTTGTTTGGCTCAAATGACTTGCAATACTAAATTACTTATTTTACCTTACTAGCATTCACTATACAAGACCCAAGAACCACTCAAGGTATAGGGTTATTAAAGGAGGTTGTTATGTTAGCAGTAAGAGGTAAGTAGTATGATCTATGAAGATAATGGTTAATCCTAGACTTGAAGAAGTTAAGATTGTAATGGGCATGAAAGCATCCTCTCTGAAGTCTATTCCACAAGGTAGCGGTTTAAGTGGAACTTTCTCCTTACTAATGGAATTTGAAGGCAATGAGGATGGTTCATTCCAGTGTTCATGGCATGGGGCTTCTTAGCTGTGAGGAATGAAGGAATGTAGCTCATCAACATTTTCCATAGAAATGGCAACAGAATAGCCAGAGGCTTGTGACATTGCGTCTGTGGAAAAGAGGTTTTAGTGGGAAATAATTAATCACTCAGAAGTCAGTGTAGATGCTTTTGAACTCAAATCAAATATGGAAAGTGAAAACTGGGCAGCTATGGTCATGGTACTACTACTACTACTTTTTCAGTCTGATATGACTCTTGTAAGTTTTGAGCATATCAGGAGGAGTTAGGTACTTACTGGAGTGATACAAGGAATTAGCCATTTTTTCAGCTTCTTTAGCAATGGATTGTATATATGAGATGGCCACCTCCATATTTGGCCAGTGGATACTTTTTCATGCTCTGTATAGTAAAGTAAGGATTGCATTATACACAAAAATAGGATGTCACTTTCTCTCTCTCCTGTTATATATTTGTTTTGTTTTTTAACACAATGAGGAAAACCTCATCCACAAAGTAGTTTATATTAGAAACAAGTGATATTTTGGCAGTTTTGTTTACTTTTTTTTTTTTTTTTTTTTTGTTTCATATAAAAGTTGTCCCAATACAGGAGACTGAAGAGCCACACAAGATAGAAGTTACTGTTAAAATGGTTGATGATGAATGAAGTTTGATATGAGTGAAAAAGGAGATGGGAGGTAAAGATTATGAGGATGAGAAGGATAGACAATTATTTACCCTTTATTTGAAGAAGTTAAGATTTTAGTCTTAAAAAAGCATCCGTAGAGCAGTCTGTAACAGTTTGTGGGGAGGATCTGTCAGGGTAGAACTTTTTCCTTACATTTGGAATATGGAAGAAATCCTCACTTCATCAATGAAGTACAATGATCCTGCTCTAAAACTGCACCTCTCATAAATAGCTATGACTGCTTTTATTTGGTTAGAACAATTTGCAATGCTAACTTATAAATGGCCTCTCTAGTTGTTGGATATTTGCATGCCTTTCTTTGGCAGATATCCAAGTCTAGATTTTTTACACTGCTTTCTAAAACTGTCCTCATGAGAAAAAGATGTACTGCACAAAGTTAAAACTGATCACTTCACACATTCCATTCATAGTAAAGTGGTGATCATATAGTCTATCTGATAATGATCTGATTTTTGTATGTTTATCTGCTACCACAACACACCAAAAACAGCATATTTTTATTACCATTTTTGTTAGAGTATTTTAATAGCATTGTTGTAACTTGAAGAATGAAGCAAGGATGTAGTCATGTTCAATTAAGTATGTACTGACATCCAAAATAATGTCTGCCCAAGGGAGATAAATCTCTGTCTGGTAACTATTAATTAGTTACCCTTCATCTGTCTGCACTCTATTTCATCAGCCATAGTGGCATACCAGTGATTACTTTGATTATTATTAAACTTTGAAATAATTAGCATTTACAAATAATTAGTATAAATTCTATAAATTGGAAGTGACTTGTCATTGAGTGGAATCTGCTGAAGTTGACATTTAATTGAATATACAAAAAATGATTTTTACTTGCATAAATGAATGTAAACATGTGTTGATATAAATAAGCAAAGTTTTAAAATAGTTAATATAAATTTGAATTATTCCTTAATTTTTATGTAACAAGACCAAATTGGACATGCAAAACAGGAACTGATCTGAGCTATTATCTGTTGAATTTTTTTGCTAAAATACGTATAAACTATTGACTTCTGTCAAGGTTGAAAATAAGTGTAAAAAATTTTTGCTGCTACTGCTTGAGCAATTGAAAATGAGGGACTGGTTTGTTAAAATATTAAAACTGTTAACAAATCTGTCATTTCAAGAATGAGACTACTTTTGTCGAGATAATTGGAAATGGAACAGTTATAGTGAAATAGATTCATACTCTTTTCAGAGGCTTAATTGTGAAATGAACACCAACTGGAATTGAACCTTGTTTGCCAATTACATTGTCTGTACTGACAACTGTTACACCATCTCGGCTTTCCATAAAAGCTGAAATTCTCATTATCATCATGGCTTGGGTTTATGAACAAAGATTTAAGAGTTGGATGGCAAGTTGGTGTTCAATATTTATCATTGGTCCTAAGGTGACCATTGAGCCCTAGATGAGAAAGACAGGCCTTACATCAGCTTTAGGAGACACTCCAACAGTCATAAGAATCTACTTTTGTGATGCTGTCACTTCTGTTACCGTGTAAGGATGGTTTTTTTTTTTTGGTTTTTCTTAAATCACCTCCAAGCAAGGTGATAAAAGCTTAAGCTACAAGATTTTATGAAAGTGAAGGAAACTGAGAAAATATTACTAAGAAGAAAGGACAATAAAAACAAGCAGGATTAAAGGAGACAGAAGATGATTATTTTTTTTTTTATGTATTTTTTGTAAATTATAGTTGACAGGAAAGCACTAAGCTGAAAATGTTCCATAGGTAAGAAATGTGAAAGAAAAATTTAACAATTTCAAAGGTGAAATGATGAGACCTAGGTACCAATCTAGGACTAGATTTAAATTCATGAAGTATAGGTACGAAAGAGGAATGCTTATCAGAAGAACTGCCATAAAAATATTTACAGAAAAGGCACAGGGAAACTACTTTATGGTAGTGGGAAAGTTAATAGTGTCGAGATGACAGATTGTTTGGTATACTTTTGCCATATCTCTCTTAGTTTTATACCCTGTAAATAGTAACTGCCTATGCCTATGTGTGTGCGGGTGCATACACATTTTTGAATTGGTACCTATAGCAAATTTATGTATGCTGACCATTAAAAATTAGAAAGAAAAATATAGGACACTTCTGTTGCCTACTTATAGTAATTGATTCTTTTACAGTTCTTGCCTTCTTTGGAGGCCTTGGTTCTGTCAGCCAGAGTCTAGTTTTCCAAATAGTTTTTTTTTGGAGATGATATTCCTTCACATGATCTGCTCATTGCAAGTGAGTCTTTTCCAGCACAGCCTTTGTGTTTGTGGCAAGCTGCTTGAAAATTCTAGTATAGACATTTTATAGACACATGATCCATTCCTTTCACATGAACAAATCCAGTACACACATCCAATACAGATAATCTTATAGGCAATATATTCACAGATTTGCATTAACCACTGAATTAGAGAGAGATTTATTTCATTTGCCAGACTATAAGCAAAAAAGCTTTTGTTATAACTTGATTGCTTCTACATTTATGTTGGACAAACTGGAAACTTATTCATTTATTGCACAAAAACAAAATATTCTTTGGGAAGTACATGACTCTTGAGTTGAAAAAATCTATTGTGTTCAATATCGCTCTCTTTAGATACAGTCTCTCAAAAGATGTTAATAATAGTAATAATAAGGGCCTGTGGTTTGTATAAATTTAGATTTTTTTTTTAAAATCACATTTTGTATGAACATGTTACTTTATCCATGGCAACAGCCTTTGCTCCCCCCACTATTTTTTTCTTTTTTTTTTTTTAAATATAATTTTTGCTTTTAAATGCTAGAGGTATTTATACAGATTTATGGAGGAAGTGCCATTTTTAGGTTTGTAAATTTTTCTCATTTTAATATTTCCTTTTGCTCTTGATGAATTTATTTTTAAATCATTGTTCGTCATGCAAAACAAGCAGATTTAGGAACTTGAAGAGGTAGGGAAACAAAACTGTTAACTGCTTCTCTACCACCCGAGGAAATTAGAAATGATTTTGGACAAGACCACAAAATCCAGAACTGAAACTTGATTAACATCATTTTGTTCATACCAAATACCAGTGTCTCAATTACAGAATTAAAAATGGCTACCATCATGAATTTCTCCTTCCACCCACTCTTACAATCTGTCTGTCTCTGTATGCCCACACCATCATCATCTATATCTCTAAGACCCAGCCATACTCTCTCCCACTCCTTGTCTGTCTGTCAATCACTAACCCTCACCCATCTCTGTCTGTCCCAGTCTCTCTGTCTGTCTGTGTCTGCTGTCACCCACCTGCTCCCCACCACCTGGTATGTCTGTCTGTCAACACCACCCCCACCCTTCTCTGTCTTTTAGTCTTCTGTCTCTCTTTCAACTCTCAATTTTTCTGTCTCTCATTCTCTCCTTTGGTCATCTAGTGTTTAACTTTGTTAAAGGAAGACTCAAAATAAATTTGTTGAATAATTTTATATCTTCTTACCTAAGGATTTATTTGGATCATCATGTGAGTCGTTTGAATTCTCTGCATATGTGTGCTGACCACTGAGATAAACCTAAATATTTTCTCCAGACTGACATTTCCAGAATTAATGCCTACTGATGATATATTTGGGAACAGTTAAGAGAGTTGCAGAGTCTCTTCAAAATTGGCATTTTTTTTTTTTTTTTTTTTTTTAATATTACTCTGGGTATCTATGTGCACATTCTTATATCTGTATGTGTGTTTCTAATATATATATATATATATATATATATATATATATATATAATGCAGATGTAGAGTTTATTTTTGGATTGTAGTACTCTACCATTGAACTATTCCTTCATTGTACAATTAATAAAAATCCATTCAAAAGAAGAATTGGAAGAGAACAATTCATGCTAAAGGACACTTGTAAAACATTTGAGGAACAAACCCAAAATAAAGTTTCATTTCCAAAGGAAGCTAAGAATGACTGTTTATAAAAAATAAATAAAAAAAAACTTCAACATGTCAGAAATGATGAATAAGATATTTCTTCTTTGTCTTTAAAATGCATTCATGGTGTGAATATTCAATAATATTTTTCTACTTTATTTTAGTACGGACTGAAATTTTTGTACTTCTACTGATAACAAAAATGAGTATATCTCTTTATTTCAGTGTTGAGGTTGTATGTTTAAACTAAATTTTAACTACAAGTAGTTGAAACCCCTAATCACAAACATGATGGTTAAAATAAGAGCCACCTGATCTGAGTATGCTGTTGCTTCTGAGCCTGCATTGAACGTCAAGGCAGAGGGCAGTTTTATTGATTAACTTTTTTTTCTAAGTTAACCACGTGTATAATTTTCCTTGAGGATATGGTAATGTTGAGACTAGCTATTTCCACCCCAAAAGCATTCAGCATTCATTAACCAAACATTTAGTGTTATTGTTGGTTGAAATTGATGAAATCTTTCTCTCAAAACAGTTTTTCAAGAAAATAGGCTTCTCAAGCGCACTGTTATTGCTTGTTCTATTATTAATGGGCTTTTCTTCCTAAACGTTTGTTTAAGGAAGTGTGGAAAGTCAACAGCATCATTGTCATTATTTTCCCTTCTAGTTACATGTACTATCTAGTTTAGTTGCTGCTACTGTTGAAAGTCTTCAAGTGATGTTTTTTTTGTTATTTAATAAAGTTCTTTGCGTGTGATTCTATAGTGCCAGTCTTTAAGATTTCATGAAGGATTGTCTTATTTAAAGCCTAGAGGATTTATTTGCTTGGAGCCATTTTTAATCATTGATCTGAGAAAATGGTTGTATACAGTTGATAGTTTAGACGTCCTTATGAATGTCTAGAATTAATGAAGCTATTTAATAGCATGACCCGAGGTTAATATTCTGGTTTTGGAGCATCTTGTGGTGTTGGACAAAACTAACCCTAGTGCAACCTCTTCTATATTCAATTTCCTTATCTTCTATACTAAATTTGCTGTAGCTTATAAAGGTCTCTCACACACACACAATCACTGAATGACAATATAAAATAGAAAAACAGCACTGCTCTCTTAAATATTTCTGGCAATTAAAAAAAAATAATGGAAGTTCCCCTTATTAACCGGGATATAGCAAGAGCCAAATCTTATAATGGAAAAGGAAATAAATGTATGTCTTGTTGGACAACTGCTTATCTCAAACACTTAAATATTGAACACTTATTAAACAAGAGAAATTTGTTCGTTACATGTAGGTATAAAAATAAATATCTGCTTAAATATATTGGTCCATGTTTATTTTTAATGTAAATTAATGTTTATTTTTGTTTTTTTTAAATTAGAAGTAATATCCCTTTAATTAAAATATGAATATTTACAACTCAAAATTTTTTAATTTAATTTTTCTCTTACATACTTATATAAATCTTGCTTATTTTAATATAATTTAAAAAAATTAAAGACTGTAATCCCATATATATATATAACTACACCAACATTACAATAACCAGATATATTAAAATTCAAATTACAAAACTGTTAGTGCGTAATCAGCACCTGAAGATTGCATTGAGTGCCGAGGGATTTTATATATATATATATATACACACACACACACACACAGCAACTTAAAAAACTACAGATAGTTGAGAGAAAAAGGGGCCATAGATGGAAACAGATGTGAAACCACAGATGTAACCTATTTGCTGGAACAGCAAGGCAAACACAAATTTCTTACGGATTAGAGATTGCTTATTTCTAAAGCAGGACAAAATACTGTGGCATTACAAGGTCAGTCCCAAATAGATGTGACTCTATCCTCTGCCACCATCTTTCTTTTTTCTTTTTTTTTTTTAATCCCCTGTCAGACTTAATTTAGTCTACCATTGATCAGTGGCCACCATGAGGAAACTGTTTTACTTGGGTCTCTCACTGATCAGAGGCCAAGACAGTCTCCAACATTATCTTTGCCATCTGACATTTGTAACCGGTCATAAGGGACAACTTCTATCCTCTCAGGTTCCAGATCAATCATTACCTATTTCGTTATTTGGAGATGTTATTACTTACTGAAGTTATTGGTTCCAGATTAAAGTGTTCAGTTTGTCTCCCACCTCCTTTTTTTCACCCTCCCCAGTAAACAAACTTTGGATTATTCAGCAATCTTTCTGTTTTGTATTTGTTTCTTCATTTCAGAGTGCCATACAAAGTTTGGGCAAAAGACTGTAGAAAATATAAAACCTGTACTTGCTTTTGCATCTCAATGTTGACATGGGCGAGTGTCTTCACACATGTGCAGTAAGGTTCATTTTGATTGGTTACCAGGTTATATCAAGACGATGCAATTGTTTTTTTGAAATAATCAAAATGGCTGCAATTTTTCCAGACACTTTTGTATTTGGTGGACCTTTCTTTATTTGAAGGAGTTATCAAATATTTTTTATTTAATGCTTTATTTTTGTTTAGGAGCCTCACCTAACTTAATATCCCTTCTTTCTCCTCCCCTCTCATCTTTACTTGCTAGGAAAAAAAGACATTAATAGTTTTTATCTGCAGGAAAATCATCTGTTGTCAGCTCTTAGCTTTATATTTGACATTGCCAAGATTTTGTATAACAGGCAACAAAGAAAAATATATCACTCAGATTTTACAAAGCATGTCCCCTATTATCATATCTCATAATTTTTTCTTTTTTACCAATTCAGTTTGAAGAAATAACTGGATAGGATTTTGGCTAGCACTGAACAAAACCTGCAAGTGGGAGGAGGAGGATTTTTTTTTTTTTTTTTTTTTTTTAAGTACCTTACATTCCATTCTTCATGTTCACCTGAGGATTTTTTTTTTCTGGTGCACCTTCAATATACTAAGTTTAGACTTCCTTATGGACATGGGGGCGGGGCTGCCTCCTACTTATGAAACTTGAATCTTTCCCTATACTAAACATTTTCACCCACCTTCAATGTGTATCTTTGTGCGCATCTATTTTTTTTGGCTTGTTTTTTCCTCCTCTCTCTCACTGATAATTATTACTAAGTTTAATTTAGTATGGCTCAAGGCCATGACTGTGAGCCATCTGCACAAATAATGATCAGCAGTACAAACTTGCTATTTCTATATAGAGATGTGTACGTGTGTACGCCCCAACTTCTGTCTACTGTATTAGTAAATAGTTACAACTAATATATAAGTAAGTGAAGATACCTTATGTTGGGCAGTGGATAGAAAGCACAACTCACACCTGTCTGAACTTAGTGTTTATAATTGTGGAAACTACAAAACACATGGTTTGAGTTTACTCAATCTAAACTTGGTTATATTTTAGGTTAATCAATTTCAGGAATCCTTTGAATCTATGTGCTTAATTGAATGAGGATGAAAAAAAAATCTTTTCTTTAAAATACAACAAAGTTCCCAAATGCAAAGCTTGAATTTAAAGGGTGCCAATATAATTGCATGTGAATGAAGAGATGTGTAATCATAGTTTCTCATTTAACAGCTCTTCAAACTCTCTTCATTTCTCCTCATTTGACATTTGCTCCTAACGCAAGTAGCAAACAAATGAGAAATATGAAACCTGTGTTCATTTGTTTGTTATTGATTTTTATAGAAGTACCAAAAATTGTATTAGAATCCAAAAATTTGTTTCTTTTTGGTAGATTTTAAAAATGGAGATGTTTTCCTCTTAAAAAAAATTTTTTTTTTTAATGCAAACATTTTTTTTTTTTTCAATTACAGATAAACAACTTACCACATTCTCTCTCTTCATAAATATCACGGATTCTATAATATCCACATATATTGATACCAAAACTTTCTCTATTCTTTCTGCTTACACCAAAATTTTGATAAAATTTACTTCTATACAAGTTTGGAATTTTCCCACTCAGATACCAATTTCCAAACAAAATGTTTTATTCATACTTAAAGCATAACAACTATTTACATGGTATTAAGCATTACAGTTAATCATTAGATGCTTACAGGTGGGTGGGTGTAGGTTATATGAAAACACTAGGCTATTTTATAAAGGACTTGAATTTTGGTATTTGCCAAGGTCTTGAGACAATTGCCCAGCTGATATCAAGGGATAATTGTATTTGTGTGTTTTCTGTTATAGATTTGTCAATATTTTTATTTTTTTTAACTTCATTTAAAGTTTTGTTGGCACCAATTTTTTGTTATTTACATGATATACTATTCCATTCTACTGCAACATTTTATATACCAGTGATCATACATTTCACCCAGTTTTTTCCTTTTGAAATGTTTGTTAAAGTTACTATAATTTTTCTCTCTTTCTTACAGATATACGGCAACAGCTGAACGACCAGCTAAAATGCCTGGAACAGAGGCTAGAAACGGAAGTTGCCATTGTATTGGAGATGGAAGATTTCTTCAAGAAAGTCTCAGAAATCGAATTAGAATACGGAAAGAATTTGGACAGATTAGTCAAACAAATCAACACCAGACATAAAACAGAGAAACAAAAGTAAGTTATACTTCATTGTTTATTATCCAAACGCATCTCACAAGACTTTAACCACATACATACACACACACTAAATAAGACAATTTGTAAAAATTCTATTCTGACATGTTTTACCAGTGAATCAAAATTGTTTTCTAAATTGTCTTGTATATTATTTACCATTCTGCCAGATTCACACTCAAACTTTACACATATATCAAACTGTGGTTTTCCCTACAATGGGAGACACAGGTTTGAACCCTGCTGCAACACACATCTTTCTTTGTCTCTTGAATGCACAGATGCTAGACGTAATACACTGTTTAAAAAAAAGAAAAAAAAGAAACGAGAAAAAAAGAAAAACATGTTAAAGTATATGCCCAGTCAGTATCTACAAAAATAACATTTAGAATAATAAGATATATATGCCACCTAAAATGTTAAATATTAATTGACCATTGAAAAAAAAAAAAAAAAAAAATTGTTACTTAGGTACCTCGAAAAAATTTGCTAAAAAAATTTGCATGATAAAAAAGACACTAAACTTGACAAAAACAAAATTTTAACATCAAAATGTTTGTTATTATTAAGAGGAAAGAACAAAGTATTTTTTAATTATTTTTAAAAAGTTTTTTCTTTTTAGAACATTCTAACTTTTTATTAAAAATACCTTGTTTCTCTTTGTATCAGTGGAACTACTATAAAATTTTAGCGCAATCTTTCTTTTTTTTTTTTTTTTGTATGACGGACATTAATTTGGAAAATCTTGCAAAAATAAAAATAATTGTCAGATTTTAATGAAACTTTCAGAAACTATTAACAAATGGTGGAAATTATTATAAATATGTTTTCCTTTTTTAAAGTCATGGCAAAAATATTTTTTTATATTACCGTACAATTTAGTGATTATTAGTTAAAAACACAAGGCTTTGAGGAAAGCAAATCTTTTTTTTTTTTTTTTTACTCTGACCATCTCTACCTGAAAATCAACTCTGAATTGTAACATACAAAACTCAATAAAACAATATTATTTAATTTCAAATGCTTTTAGTTGCTTTTATGAATATGGATAATATTGTCTGAAAGCAAAAAAACTTTTTCGATGCAAAATGAATTTTTAAAACAATTATTTGTTATTTCTTAAACTATTTTAATATTTTTACATTAGTTAAATATTCTAAAATTAGTGAAACTGGTACACAGTTTAGTCAATGGTGTTATTAAGTAGATCTATCTTTATAAATTGTAAACCTTATTACAATCAATGGACCACCAGTGTATTAAAAATCCAATTTCGAATGGATTTTGTGTCCATAAAACAGCTGTAATTCAGATGTATGGAAGACCATACATGAAAATAATAAAATGTCATGTTATTTGAGTTACTATAAGCGTTGTTCCCCCATGTTATGACCTTTATTTTTGCGAATTGTTCATGCAAAACACACATGGAGAAGTTGATTTGATTTTTCAATTTCAACTGAAAATGGTGCCTACAAGTATTAGTATTTTATGAAATTTATATGATCTTATTTTTATATTATCTCGGTTATGACATTTTTTTCATAAATGAAATATCAAAATTAAAAATAAAATGAATGGAAATACAAAGAACACAGTAAAATGTAATAAATGTGCATAAAATTATAGTATTTTATGTACACTTCTGATAAAATTTCGTAAGAAAGGTACCTATAAATTAATTATATACCTTTATGAAATTTTATCTCTCTTTCAACAGTCTTATTTTAATTTTTTTATTTTTATAATATATTTTAAGCATAAAGGTGAAAGCTAAAGCCCCCCAAAAAATTAGAGCACTGAAAGTTTTCCTTAAAAATGAGGTAAATAATTGGTTCACTTAAATCTAAATATGTCACTTCTGTCCCTCCTTAAAATAACTTTCCCTCAAGTAAGCTGTCAATATATGATGAAATCATCACTCGTCACCTATCAAGTGACACCAAATGTTAAGACCTGCTTTGTCTTATTTTTAAACTACAATTTTCTGGTGCAGAAAGTAGGTAATGTTTGTTTCAAAATATTTTGAATAAACTTTATAATTTCTAATTTTCTTAAAATAAATTTTGAAAAAATTATAATTGATTTTTAAAAGAATTTTAAACGGAGATTTTCATTTTTGTTTACAAAATGGAAAAAATGGTTGACATGATCGATTTTACTGACTCAAAAAAAAAAAAATTTTAACAAAAATATCAGACATGTTAGGAATGATTAAAAAAAATACCCAAAAATACTTTGATCTTTCCTCTTGATAATAACAACATTTAGACAGTAAAAAATTATTTTCATCAAGTTTAAGGCCCTCTTTCATCATGCTATGCTCTTTTGTATCAAATGTTTTCGAGGTACCTATAGTTACTTATCCCAACACCTAGTTTTCTACCATGTCTATATAAACATAAACTTATATATATAATTTTTAAAAAGGCCAGAATCTGTAGGTTTTGTTAAATTTTGGGGTCTCAGATCTTTAGAAGGACCAAGCCTGTATCTGAAAATGCAATATCACAAATGATGTTTGGGTCATGCCTAAACTCGGTTTATGTAGATATTATTTTCCAGCATGATCTTCTTTATAGTCAGTGCACTTAATCCAACACTTTTCCATAGATCACAAACATGAAACATTTCAAATCAAAATCCAACTAATAACCATCAGGCCTCCGACTAACTTAGTTTATACATATTTATATATGCACACACACACACACACACACACACACACACACACACACACACACACACACACACACACAAGTTGGGACTAAAAATTTCTTGTTCTGACCTACTTCCTAAAATATGACCCAATGTCCACCCATGAAAAAGTGAATCTTTGGAAATGATATATAATCACTAATGGATGAGATTAATGGATTCCTGCTAACATACTCCTTACAAAATGATTTTCTGTCAAAATCCTTCACTCTTGTGATTATTTTAATATTCTTAAAATAGATGAACCTGAAATTCCAGGATTTACAAATATATAATTGTTTATTGGAAACTTTGGCTGAACATTATTACTATAATCAGCCCTGGTTGAAGACTTTTTAAAAAAAAATTCTTATTTTTATGTTCTTTTATTGATTCAAGCTTTTCTTTCTTTACGCAATTTACTGTATTTTCCTGTGCATAATAAAATAAATTTTGCAAGAAAATTAGAGGCAAAAAAGCAATGTCGTATTATATGCAAATATCCATTTTCAGAAATTTTTACTCAACTTATAAAACAGCAAGATTACAAATACACTGTTAACACGATAGATAATAAAACACGAAGTAGATATGTGTTGATAATTGTTTTACAAAAGGTATTTGATATGTTGGCAATATTCGTTTTTCTCTTTAGACAATATTTTTTATTTTCGTAGTTTATTAATATATAGAAATATAATAAACATATCAAACAGAAAAGTATTACATATTAACACCTTAAAATGAGTTAACTAGTATGTCTAGTAAGCACTTTTCTCTTAAAATTGAAAATAAGTTTTGAAACAGAAATTTGGAAAAGAAACATACAATGGCTAAATATCTGGTTCATTTCTATTCTTTAATATTGTGAAAAATGAAATATTTTGGTGAAATATATACAGTGGGGAGGGACAAATATTTGGACACATTCAAATTTTTGATTTATTGTATTTTCAACATACTTTTCATATAATTAATTGTACACATGCATAATAAGTAAATATGAATAGAAAACAAAAATTGTTTTAATAGAAATAAATCCCATTTATCCATTTTAATGGGTGAAAAAAGTATTCGTACAATACAAAAAAGAATACATAATCTTCATTTAATACTTTGTAGAATAGCCATTATTTACTTCTAGAGCAACCAACTTCTTGTATTTCTCAAGTAATGATTTGCAAATTTTAGTTGGTATTTTGTTCCATTTTTCTTCACATATGCTCTTCAGGTCTGGGATGTTTGTTGGATCTCTCAATTAGATTTGAATTTTCAAATAACACCACATATTCTTGATTGGGTTTAAATCTGGGGAATGAATTGACCATTTCAGGATATTTACATCCTTTTCAGCAAATCATTTCTTTGTAGATTTTGCAGTGTGCTTAGAATCATTATCTTGTTGGAAGATCCAATCAGGAGGAAGTTAAAGATTTTCAACCGAAATCATTAAATTTGCTTCCAAAATATTTTGATATGCTGCAACATTCATTCTACCATCTGATATGTTGCCAGTGCCTTTTTGCAGAAAAACATCCCCAAACCATGATGCTGCCACCACCAAATTTCACTGATGGAACTGTGTTCTCTTGTTTGAAGGCATCTTTCCCCACTATACATGATTACTAGAATTACACCCAAACAACTCAATTTTGATTTTGTCTGTCCATAATACTCTTTCCTAATACAAGTTTTTCTTATCCTTATGTTCACAAATGAATTTCAATCTGGCATCCTTGTCTTTTCAATAGCAATGCAGTTTTCTGAGTGGAGCATGACTTTAGATTGTTCTTATGAATTTCATTGCTTATTGTCCATTTAGTGACAGATTTCTGATGAAAGCAAATCATCCTGCAGCTCTTGACAAGTAACCATTGGATTTTATTTAATTTAACACATTAATTTCCTCAAAGATCTTGAAGAAATCTTCTGTGAAGCACCTGTTCTTCTTTGGTTTTCAACAGTTTTGAGGTTTTTTTATACCTTGCAATGAATAAACTAATGGTAGTAAATGGAATATTCAGGTTGTCTGAGATTTTCCTGTAACTTTTATCTTCTTTCCAGAGCTTAACAATTAGTTCTTTTTGCAAATTTGTCAATTCTTTACCCTTGCCATGATGATAACCTTTTTGCACGAATACCAATTACAGAATGTTCTGTTTGTATTTTTTATGCTAAAAGTAAGAGTATTATGGACAGACAAAATCAAAATTGAGTTGTTTGGGTGTAATTCTAGTAATCATGTATAGAGGGGAAAGATGCCTTCAAACAAGAGAACATAGTTCCAAAAGTGACATTTGGTGGTGGCAGCATCATGGCTTGGGGATGTTTTTCTACAAAAAGGTACTGGCAACATAAAGTAACTACTGATAACATTATAGGGACATTCTTGAATATGCCACTTGAATAATCTAGAGTATTAAAGCAATCTAAAAATTTTAAAATCTGAAATCTGCATTATACAAATACTTTTTTCACCTATTAAAATGAATAAATGGGATTTATTTCTATGAAATCAATTTTTTTTTTTCTGTTTTCTATGTATATTTATTTATTATGCATCTGTGTACAGTTAAATATATGAAAAGTATATTCATTAGCTGGAAATACAATGAATTAAAAATTTGTATGTGTACAAATATTTGTTTCCCCCTATTGTATATGACATTGAGATTTTAATGGATAATATGGTATAACTTTTAAAAAAAACAATTTGGATAGAGATGGCTGTACTATAGTGGGCAGTTGTATTATACTCGAGGATGTAATTTATTCCATGTTTTTAGCTTTGGAAACACTGGGTTGTATGACACTCAACAAAATATGGTACATTTGGATTATTGTCCTCATCTTTGTTGTTGTTATCACAAAGTTTTAGCTGTTGTCTTCGGCATTAATCAGGTGTATATCAATCCAGATAACCTACAGTTCATTCTGAACTGAGCCTATTACCTGGAGCAATATATCTAATGATGGCTGGAGGGCACAACATTTGAAACATAACAATGACAATGAGGACAATAGACTACATCTAAATAATGATGACTCCTAATCCCAGAAATTCGAACAAAATTTTTTTTTTCTTTTGTGTTATATTTGGTCAAATCTGAACTTTTTCTAAGATATGAAAAAAAAAAAATCTTTTTTTTCCCCCCTGTCATTCTCTTTAGTTTTAAAAATATTTTAGAGATTCCTCACCTCAAATTTTTCATGCCTTGCTTTAATTTGAAACTGTTTACATATATTTTTTTAATTTTTGGCACTGTGCGCTCCCCATGGTAGTTTAATCAAATCTATATAGCCTTCAAACTGACTATTCCTAATTGAGCTTTAGCCTTAAGTTTCATGCTCTTTATAAAATCATGCTTAACATTTGTCATGAAAAAGTTCAAATTTCTGTTTAAAATGATTTTAGTTAAATTCTTTCACGTAAAGTAAGTGGCTGATTACTTGCTTCTGAGTATGCCCGTCTGTTAGGATGGCTCAGGTACATTGTATGTCATCAACATTTACTGAGCCAACATGTGGTTTCTATGCTGAGCAGAGTTTCTGAAAGAGGAGTGTTTAATCTGGCATGATCAACAGTTTTGAACAAGGCCAGTGAGCTCAAACCCTTGGTCAAAGTGATATGTGATGTCATACTAGAACAACCATTGACAGTTTCCAAATAGTTTTATCTACTCAGTTTCACTCACAATGTTTGAGTCACTCTGTGATGTGCTTCCCAATGCTGCTGTATGCTTGAATTGTCTTCCCAGGACAATATTATTCAGAGATGACTCTTTTGACAAATTTGATCATGGTGAGATTCAAACACTTCGGGCTCATGGTTGGGATGCTAACATTCTAACCACTCATCTATTTATCTCCTATTTCTCTCTGATAAAGTTCTTAACTATACCAGAAAGTACTTAAAAAAAAAAAAAAAAAAAAAATCTGCTTTTTGGGAAGTAGGCTTGTCTGAGAACTTTCCAGCATATCCTATTTTAGATCAGATTCATCAGTGTTTTACTGTTGAATATTTGGCAATTTCTAGAGAACATATACTCTTTCTTCTGGAGTAAAAAAATACAATCTGTATATTTACATATAAATGTATACAGTTGCAGACAAAGACTTTAGAGAACGATTTCTATTTCTAACTTGCATAAAAACGTTTGTGCATATTTGTATGCTATTATATACACATAAGTTATATCACTTCAGATTCTAACTAGCATCTTTTGAACTAATTTGTATCTTCATAGGAAAATTCTCTTAGGCAAAACTTGGTTGGATAATGGAATCATTTTTATTTTGTGTCTTAAGTTTGTTCTCAAAATGTATGAACATTACAAAGGAATTCTCTGAAATGAATGTCCTTTAATTGGTTCTTTTACATCTGTATATATTTCCATAATTTTTGCCTTGGTCTCTCAATTGAACCCTCTTACCACCTAAATTCCTTAGCCTAAATTCTGATTACGTCACTCTTTATTCTACCCAGGATCTGACTCTTTATCTATACCTATCCAAGAAGACCTTCCTATTTCATTTTCTTTCTGTTTCTAAATGGTGCACTTGATATATCCAGTCCTTCATAGGCAATTCTTTTTTTTCTTCTTTACTTGAACCAATATTTTTACAAGTTTTGTGTGTATGCGCACACACACATTTTAGCCATTATCAAGGGAAATTTTTTTTTTGTTTTTAACTGAATGTGTGGATTTTTTTTTTATATATATGTCTGAAGTTATAGAAATGTTTTGTTTTCCAAATGTTAATGTCATTGAGTGTTGGCTTTTCCTTTTTCATTATTAGGGCTTCCATTATTTTTAATCTTTTGCTACATGTGTAGTCTATTACATTACTATTAGTTTTCCTGATCAAACCAAACTCATAATTACAGTGGTCATGCTACTACATGTGTATCTAAGCAACTCACATTACACTTACTTGACCATAGCTCAATTAGGACTCATTTAAACAAAAAAAAATTAAAATTAAAAAAAAAAATCACCCTTGATAATGGCTAAAAGAATAGCCAAAAGTGTTTGGATATGAAGAACTTTTGGACAGTTTTTACACAATATGTGTCCAGAAAAGAAAGCACTTGTATGAACACTGTTTAATGCTAAAGGCAATTGGGTGGCCTAACAATTGTGTTTAGCATGAATCACTGTCACTCTGGGTATTGACATCAATGTCCACTTCTATATTTACATATGCTCGATCAATATTGAGCACTTATAAATATAGTATACTTTTAAAACTATATTTTATCATATATATTATTTATATCTGAACTTTTATATACATGCACAAGTTCAGATATAAATAAAAAAAAAATATCTGTAAAAGACTATGAATAAAAACAAAAGGAAAATTTTCCTTTACTGACATGTTTTATCTTCTGTAGAACTTTATCAAGGCAAATGTAAGGAATTAGCCTAAAGAATATTTATGCATGTTCTTAAATTTTTGAAAGCCTGATAACATTTTTAATTTATGTAAGTAAGGGAGTGCTAAAAAGTTCCCAGTCCAGCCAAGAAACTCATCAACCTGTAAATTTGTTTGGACAGATTTTAAGTGTACCAGGCTGAGAACTTTTCAGCACTCCTTGTGTGTTTGCATATTGAAAATACACACACACACACACACACACACACGTCTACCTGAGAAGAATGGCTAGCAACTTACCTCACAAACTCTCAAAAGCAAATTTTGATCCTCATTAAATGCATTTTATTTACCATAATATACTGGCAAATATTTCAGAGTACTTCATGATTGAGTAGGGAATACTACTGTTTTGGGAGTTTAATCATTAGGAGCTCCCACGTTTGCAGCCTTATACCTTACAGAGCAAAGAAAATAAACATAGTAACCATGGATGTTGTAATATTGATCACTAGAAAAAATACTTCTTTTCCACAGACTTGAAGCTTACATCCATCTTGTGCCTATCATAGATAATGGGTTAACCCAGTCCTTGAAATTGGCTTTTAACTGAATTCTTTGGATCTGACCATTTTATCAACAATTTTTAAACTATTACAGGTCAACCTTTGATAATCTTTCTAACTTCCCTTTTCTCTCTTGTATCACCCTCTCCCACACACACTTCTCTGCACACCCTTATCTCTTTCTCACACCTCTGCCTGCCCAGCCTCAATGCCCTCCACACTTTTCTTCCTCTCCATCTCTCCTCCTCCCTTTCTATCTACCTCTATACATATCTCTTTTTATTATTCGTCTTCTCTCCCATACACTTCTGCTTACCTCTCATTTCTCTCCTGAATAGGAAAATTAAAGTTTTTATCTATAATCTGTAAAATTTTCTCAAAATTACTGACTTTGATTTGAAACACTCTTTTTTTAAGTTATGGTTTTGCATATATATATATATATATATATATATATATAATCTTTCACTCTGTGTTAATAACAAAGTTCTGTGTGTGTTCATATAAATATGGAGGAATACTAGAAAAGACCCACTACATTAATAATGATGGGCCAAGAACTTTTCAGCACCATCTCCATGCAAATATATATGACCATCACAAAAATTATATAATAAAGAGCAAGACCTGTTATTGGAAATAAGCTACTTAGTTTTTAAATTGTGATTTCTACTTTCTGCTAAGAATTGATACAGTAAAAAAAAAAAAATTCTGTTCACAAAACTATTACAGGTTGTTCCCTTATTTTTACTTTTTTTGCCCAGCTTATATTGAGATTTTGGTAAAGTTTCTTTTATAACAACATATTTCAAGCATTAAGACTTTAATTTCTTAATTTTTGTTCTTGGCACTCCTCTGATTCCTGTCCAGAACAAAGGAGAGAGGAGAAGTGAGACTTTTCTGGGGTGGGGATTTACAATTTAGGAACATTTGTTTGTTGATATTTACAAAAGAAAATAACCTTTTTCTGATGATTTGTATAGTTGGTGCGCCCAGCTATGGGTTTAATAGTAGGGAGACTGGGTTCTTTAGCCTTGGTTGGCATTTAGTCTAAGAAGACAACTTTGAGTCTCTAAACCCAATTAGATTGTTAGCATGGGAACACAAATTTGTCTAAAAGAAGAAAAACCCCATCAACAAACTAACCTTTCCTCAGGGTAATGAGGCCAATCACCAGCACCCCATGCAACAATACAATTACAGAAACCTCACAAGAGGCCTTATGCATCACGAGAACCAAGTAGATCAGTCAGTTATGTGCCATGCATGATACACGCTTAGGTGATCATGTATCTTTCGATACATGACTGACGAGGCAGATTTTTTCCTGCAGTAGGTTACCTTTTTTTTTTTTTTTTTGCGGTAGACCATTTGCCATCCAAGGCTATAGAACCTGGTCTGACCAGCTATTTACCCATAGCTGGGGGGAGAAGAGGAGGATTCATACCATTTCCCAAGGTGTATTAGCATGTAAGTGAATGTAATGGATTCGACTGGAATTCAAACTCTGCTCTCCGATTCCTCAATCAAGCCACTATCCATTACTCCACCGCGCCTCCTCTCTCCACTGCGAACACATAAATGCTTTAGAGACAAATGTTTATGTGGCTTGAATTATCATGTGAGATATATATATATATATATATATATATATATATATATATATATATATATATATATATTAATCTATTTTTAGAGAGCTATGTCTCTTTTTGAAGTTTTATAAAGTATTTCTTAAGTCAATATTGGCTTCATTTTCAGTAAGTGTACTATTTTAGAAGCATATTCTTCAGTTTGTGCATAATCATGGCTCTCTACAAGTTCTTATTTGTTACTTTAAGTAACTTTACCGTTATTGTCCTTCCTTGTTCTACCATCCATTTACAAAAAAAAAAAAAAAAAATCTCATTAAGTAAGTGACTTATTGTTTCTCACCCCCTCTTATTTAGAAAAAAAAATAGCTTCCACAATTGAAATAGAATATAGTATTGGTAAATTTTTGGATAAGTGTTATATAGCATCATCAAAATCAAAGAATAAGTTATAGTCAAAGCTAAAACTCCTTCCTTTCTTTGATAGGATGTGTTTTATTCCACCTGCAGCTAATTCTTTGTTATATATCACAGACCTGGTTTATATACTTAAAAGCTAGCGTTCTTTGCTTTGTTAGAATAAGATATATAGCCCGTGCCTGTTAACTGTTGACTCATTTCAAAGATCATGTGACAAAATCCCAACAGCTCCAGAGAGAGCTGAAGTATGTATGGCCAAAAATGACAAAATCTAGTGTTATTGATAGTGGCAAAAGTATATTCCTAAAATTAAGACAGCATAATTTGGTGGGCAACACTTCAGTCTTGCAGTTTCAATAAATTAGAGAGTGTTTTTTAATTTTGTCTTTTATAAAATGCTCTTACTTCTCTCCCATAATAGTTGCTATATTTTTTTATGTGCATACAAATGTAACAGCTATTATAGGTCAGAGGTAATATTCATACAGAACCAAAATTGGTTTTCTTTGGCTCAAAATGTATAAAATTAAAATTGCTTATGTGTTTGATTTTTTTTTCTTCTTTTCACTTGTTTATTTCAGTTTTCTTTGAATTAAAAAAATATTTTTAATTATGTACTTTATGGTACATTTGTACCAATATTAATCTTTTCAGTTACTAAAAAGGCCTGTGTATGAAACGTACAGACTCACTTAAAAGGAATTTTTTTTCCTCAGGAGTAGGAGTAATATGTAGGCAAGAAAATTGGTTTCCAGCACTTGATATACAATTTTTTTTCTATTTTACGATAGGAGAAATATCTTGTTACTTAATGGTAATTCTTCTGTCTGTGGCACAGTTATATCAGTGTACTAATTTTTATTAATTTATTTGTTGGTCAAACAATCAATATAAATACAAGGATTTCACATCACAGTACATGTTTATAAATAATTTGATGCCATACATATTCATATCATTTCTGTCTATCATGTATGTGCAAAAAAAGAAATTGCATTCAAACTAGACATAATTGCACATTGTGACACAAGTCAGTTGTTCTGTCATTCTGTCCTGTAGATTGATTAACTTGTTTCCTGCAGCTTTATTGCTGGTCTTTTAAACATGTTTGGCAATTTTTCATAATGGACATTATTTGCATGATTTTTTTGTTTTAGAAAAACTGTTACTGAAACTTGGTTACAAGAAATTTTTTCAAGTAGAAATGTTTGGTAAAAAAAAACATATGCAAATGGTATTAACATTTCAAACTGTGAAATAGCTCAAGACCAACAACAATTTGGCAAGCCTTCAGCAGAAAAGGCTTGACTTAATGAAATAATGTCTGATCATTGATATCTGAGGTGATTGGTTTGTCTTAGAATCCATGACAGTGAATGTTATCAGAAGCTTGAAAATTTAACTGTTTTTAGAAAATGTGTTTTACTTGCTCAAAGAGGATAAAAAGAAATACAATCAGATGAATGTGACCTGGTGTTTTCTTGCAGTGAAAGAAAAATGTTAATTTCTTACAAATGCACTATGCTGAGAAGAGAGTATTATGAAGATTTCTGGTTAATTTTGGGTATACAAATACATACATACACACAGTTGTATGGATATTAGTTTGTAACCCTGGGTTTCTTGCTTTTGCAATCATCAGACAAATGGATTTATTTTTTAAAAAGTAGATCTATTTATGCTTATTTGTTTCATTATTTGTGTGTGGTGGAGGGAGGAATTTTCTTCTTTTCATCCCAAACACAGAAGAAAATTCCCCCCCCCTCTCCACCACACAAATAATCAAACAGAAATAAGCATAAATAGATCTTTTTAAAAAATAAACCAGTTTGTCTGCTCGCAAAAGCATGAAACTCAGGGTTACAAACTAATATCCATATAACTGAATATGTTAGCTCTATCACATATATTGAGCACTTTACACTAAGTACGGTTCGCATATATATATATATATATATATGCGTTTCTTCAAGGCAAGCAGTTCTTGCAGACAGTTCAATATCAACAGATAGAGCAATAATAATCATTAACAAAATTAATAAAGTGAACTATTTTAACTATAAGTAATCTCACACACACACACTCTTGTATTTCATATATTAACAGAATTTCATTAAAACAAAGATTAATATTGTATATCCTTATATATATGGTACAGGAAGTGATATTTATTGCATGCTGATAACTTGGCTCTCACCTATAAAGACCTTAAGAATGTATTAACTGCAAAACATTGACTCCTTGAAGGAAAGTCACATCAACATCTGGTTTTTAATGAGTAAGATCTTATGCAAACATTTCAGTGAAATAATTTTTGCTTAAATGTGACTTTCATATAAACAGTCCAAACTTTAAACAAAGTACAGTGTGTTTCAAAAGTCTGTCACATTCTAAGAACTCTTATATCATTAACTACAAATGGTAGCACAGTTGAATTGGTACCATTTTAAATGCTAAAAATGTCAAGTTTTCTTCTGTTAATTTAATCTTAATTTAATTAATTAAATTTAATTTAGACACTATCTGAACACCACTCTGCCTGACAGATATGGATGATCTGAAAACATGAATAGCTGAAGCCTTGCAACCATTGACAATGCTATGCTTGGTTGCATTTGGCAAGAATTAGATTATCGTTTGGATGTGTGCTGTGTAAGCCACAGCGCTCACATTGAACACCTGTAAAAACCTGTGTAGAAACGTGGAAATATTAGCTCTTGGGAAATAATAAATAGTGTTTTAATAGCCTTAATAGTTAAGATATACAGTGTCGTAATGTGACACAGGCTTTTGAAACACCCTGTATTAAAGATTTGTAAATGGTAGTGCTGAATTATTGTAGGGCAAATAAATAATTCAACCAGTATAGGACTACATTTATTTTTTATTGTTTTATATTTGTTTATTTGTTGTGTGAAATAAGTGTACAGTCTTTTTCTTATTTGAATTGCATATAATTCTCTTTAAAGGATTTTTTTAATATATGTAGGGACTTATGATATTTTAAATAAGTTTGCATTTCTTTCAGTATCTGAAAGAACTTATCTGTATAAAAACTTCTGAGAATAACATTCCTGATAGCTGATTTTATTGTTGAGTGTGTGTGCATGTCTACCAAACTGTATTTTAAACCCAATCTGTGATAATAACAACATGCTTTTAAGTACAAAGCAGCAGCACCAACATTATTTCAGGCAAAGTAGAGAGGGAAGCAGTTTAATAGAAAAATATAATCTCAAAGACATTTAGTCTTTGGCAGGAAATTACTATTGGGGAGTGAGAGGATGATTTAAAATTGGTTCCAAACAAGAATAGTTTACATTTGTAAGCTTTTATCATTTGTTGCTTGGTAGAGGCGGAAGGTGGGATAGCTTTTTGAATGTTGAAAATGATGTCTTTATTAATAAATTCTACAAATTTCATCAGTTGTTAACAACAAAAAAAAATAGGGAGAGCTGTTGAAGGAAACAAAGAGATGTGGGGGCAGAGGAACTTATTAAATTAGGTTAGTAGGGTGGGGATTTTTTTCTTTTCTGCTGTTGCTTTTGACTCGGAATAATGAAAATAAAAAATGATTTATCTGCCTCTATAAATTTAATAAAAAAATTGTGGGATGGGGATTTCTTTTTGTGTCTTTTTTTCTTTAATCTAACCCCATATAATTAGAATACTTTTCAAAGTGAAAACTATATAGCATTTCATTTTTTCCTCTTCAACAATAGCAATTGGTCAAAAAAAAATATGTAGGCATTTTAGTAGAGAAACATGATACCTAAGGTTTAAAATGAAAAAGCTTTCTTGAAGCTTTTATTTTAGTTTTAATTTCAAGCTAATAGATTAAATGTAATATTTCCAATAAGCAAAATACTTTACTGTATTTCAAAACTAATTTAAATTGACTGGAAAGAATTTTTGTTTTGAAATTCCAAAGTATCACTGATTTAACACCATTTTTAGCTATCCATCATCATGATGTAAATCTCTTTATTAAAAAAAATCTTTCAAAAATAAAATATACTTTTCTGAAACTTTATTTGAGGAATATTAACTGATTTAAAGTTTAATTAATCTGATTTGAAACAAATATTACTTTAAGTTTAAAATATTGCAGTAATGCATTTTTAACATGGAGGTAACTGTTTATTTAAGATATTAACAGCTTGACAGACAAGTTTATCTGAATTTTTTTTCTATGGAGGCTATATCTGTAAAAAATTACCCGAGGAATATAATGTGAGTGCCTTTTTATATAATTTTCAGCCATCTTGAAATATTTTCCACGAGCTAATGTTTTATTGAATTTTAGGTACTTTGGCTTTAAATTTACTATAGTTATCACTCTTATTTTCTGATAATGTTGTGTACAGACATCCATATTTACAAAAATTTGTGTGTTTATACACACCAAAAAAACAATCTAAATTCCTTTTAAAATATTGGGGGTTGTTGAATTGTACTAAGCTTTTCCATTTATGATTAGTAAATATAGTTTGCATGATATGTCTCAAAGTCCTGATCTTCAATGTATTTTTCTAATAAAATTAATGATTTTTAACCTTTTTAAATCTTTAACTTGTAGGGATAAAAATTCATGAGCAGCAATAAAGACATGCTAATGTATACAATTTTCTGCTTTTTTTTTTTTTTTTATTTATATACAGTCAATTCATTTTTCCCCTTCTGTTATGCCATATTACTAGAAATATAGTCATTAAAGTGAATGAAAGTTTTATGGGGGTTTAACAAATCTTACCCAGGATACCATTGATTGCATAAACATCTTGCACTATTATAAATATCATATTTAGTCAGCTGATTATTTGGAATACCCAGTCTCTTACATGGCAGTGAATACTGGAAAATTTCCTTACCGATGAAGACAAAACTTGGGGCAGTGAAGATGTGATTCTACAGAAAGACGCTGAGAATACCGTGGATGGAGCATGTGTGCAAGAAGGAAGGTTCTAGAAAAATAGAAACTAAAAAATAGTTAGGAGGTTGAAATTTCTGGGACACAATGAACAAAGAGGGCTTGAAGAATTTAACACTCACAGGATATATTGAAGTGTAAAGGGAAACCTCAAGTAACCTACCTTATAAACTTGTGTAAATGAATGACAGTAAAGACTAGGTGGGATAGTAAGGAGACAAACATTGCCTAGAACTACAAAGGATAGGAAGTTGTGGAGAGCCATGATATCCCCTGTCTTTGAAGTGTCATGGTGAAAAAAACATTGTTTGAAGTATTTAGGGGAAAACCAGGTCTTCAACAGCGATTTAAATTGTTCAATTGTTAAATTATCGTCTGATAGGTTCCTCCCTCCCCTGCTCAAAAAACTGATTTAACAAAAACAAAAAAATAACAATGTTATAACTACTTAATGCAAATGCACAAAACACAATTTATTTATGATTTGTATTTGTCGAATTAGATTGAAAGAAAATCTGAAGTCAGTGGCATAATAATATATATTAATCTCTTCCAGCTGTCATGATAATCCCATGATTGTGTCATATATTCTTATCACTTTCCCCTTCCCTCCCCCAGCTTTATAATGAGAATTCTTTATCATAATCCTCAGAATCAAAACTGCACAGTTGCCACCTTATTTTGAAAGTATATCTCATCAAACTAGTATTTTACTAATAAAATTTATTCTAATCCCCAGATGATTCAATATGATATTTATTCTATTAGAATTATGGTATTAAATTTTTTTCAGCATGCTAACACAGTTGACCTGCTGATTTGCAAGTTAGTTTTAAAAGCTATTCCTTGTAGTTATTAACAAGGGTTAGATTTGTATAGGCCACAATTGTGTCTAGGGAGAAAATAAATTCACTGCATTAGTAGCCAGCAAAAGAAACTTGCTAATCATTGTGCTAGAGTTCAGGTCCAAATTTTAGTAAGTATTTATACACAAGGATTTCAAGTCACTTGTAGCCCAAAGCTAAAAAAAAAATCAATTGAAACCTGAAAACTCCAAATAGCACTTTGTAATTACTTTAAGCTTAGGAGCACTGATGTTAACAACAACATTTGAGGGGATTGGATATTTTCAACATTCTTGTGTGGTAAATAAAAACCTACATATTTAATGTTTCTTACAAGTTGTTGATGTTGAATTCTGTCTTTCATCTGTATCCCACTATTCTGGGTGTGGATTCAGCTTTACCTGAGGATCAAGGATTTCTTTTCTACATGGCACGTCTCTGCTGCACTTCAAAATGAAAAATTCAATATTTCTTGATGTCCGAATTTTCAGAAAATTAACATTAGGAATATTTTGTGTGGCATTCTATATAATGTGGGGCAAAAATAACCTGATTTTTCCATTTTATATTGTATATAGACATAAAGAAATATTACTGTATTTGACAGTATATAAGCACCCATCTCCACAACAAATCATCTTCCCAAGAATTTCCATCATGGAACTTGTAGGAGATTTTGGAGGAAAACTTTAAAGCTCTTTTAGAGTGCATGTCTGGTTGGATAAGGGTTGCTTTGTAGGTATATAGAGAACTGGTACCTTTTTAGGCCAGTGACCAAATTGTTTTGACTTGTCATATATTAAAGAAATTAACCTGCAAGTTTTCATTTGATTGCAGTCTGTCTGTGCATCTAGTATGTATCTATCCTCCATCTATGTAAATATAAATATTAAAGAGGAAACCAAAGTAAAAACAACAAATGAAGTAAACGGTAAAAATGTTTTTTCATCTGCTTCTGAAAAATGAACAAATTGAATGTTAAAGTGAACAAGAAAAATGATAGTTGGTTAGAACAGAATTCATTCAGGTTTTTCTATGGGTAAGAAGTTCTTAGAAGGCCCCAAAAGTAATATCGGCCTTGATTATTATGATAAAATGAGATGCCTACCTAACACACACACACACACGCACACGCACACACATATATATATATATATATATATATATATATATATATATGGTGTTGAAAAATGTCAGGCCACCCAAGAATCCTCTACCTTAAATGTGAGGTTTGGTCATGTTTTTGGAGGTGGTTGTGTCTGTGTGCACAATATATACATACGTAACACCTGCACAATCAGAGGGAAATACATCCGGTTATTCATGAAGTTGAATAACTCTCACATGACCATAATAATTAGGGTATCTGTAAGGATCATATTCACTACACACCTAATTGGTCTGAGAGTACCTTGCTACTCACAGATGTTATATATAATGTGTGTGTGTGTTAAAAATCTTTTTAGATCTAACTACAATATATCTGTAAAAGGACAATATGAATAAAGATAAAAGAAAAACTTATCCTAGTCGATGTGTATCATCCTCTCACAAACTTTATCAAGTCAAAAGTGATAGAACAAAGCACGTCTGCTAAGATAATTTTTCCTTTTGTATTCATTCACAAACACACCCACACACACACACATATATATATATACATATATACATATTTATTTAGTGCTGAAAAGTTCTCTACCCAGGCAATACACTCATGACTAAATATCAAAGTTATCTTAAGGAAATAAGGTAAGATTTTCTAAAAATCTTACTAAAGTACAAACATCAGACCCACCACTTTCTTTTTTTTATTCTTTTTTTTTTTTAAGTTTCTTGGTTGAAATTTACACCCATGCAATAAATCATTGCAATGAAATTTAAAAGATAACACTAAATAAATGATAAATAAAAGGAATGTGAATAATTTTACTTACATGGTACTTTTTTTTAATTTAATTTCTCTTGGTCTGAAAAGGCTAAAATTTCATTCACTACAAATTTTCATTGCTAGTCTGATAAAAAAAAACAGTTGTTGATATTAATTTTCATGGCACCCACCTCTACCATAAACCTACTTTGTATTTATTCCGTCTAATTTTAACTCTGAAAATGTGCAAGCAAATCAAAGCTGAAAATGAATGAGGAATTTTCAGTTTCAACGAAGGTCTTAGGATTTCTAGATACTTTTACTGAAAAATTGCATCAATCTTCTGAAGCTGTCCTATACTCTACATAGGACTCCAAGCTATCTAGAAAACAGCCACCTGGCTGAACTTTGGGGTATCACATGGAATGGAACAAACTGGAACGTCAACTATGCCAATATCAGTTGGCAACAAGATTCTCTTCCTGTTTGGCCGAGCAAACTTGACATTTGGCCTTTAACCAACATGACACTACCAGCATACATGGCATTGTTGGTCTACAGCTGCCTAATTGTTCATAAACTTCTCTATAAGATAGTCAAACTTGAAGTGCACACTGAAGACCTGTGGTCTTTGATCCAAGTTGATCTCAAAATTGCAACTGCTGCAGCTTGAATGTGACATTAAAAGCAAAAAAACTATGAAGCAACCCTTAAACCTTATGTCAATTGACTTGTGGATTGCCATGCCACTAATGATGCTGATGCCCTACTTGATAATGACTGTGTGCATATATATATATCTGACACCAAATTAGTTGTGTTTCAATCCTGGCTTGAGGCATTCGGAAGTCTAGTCGCACTGAGGAGCTGTGATACAGCGAAACAGTACTGTCTGTGAATGACATACATATATATATATATATATAATTATATATATATATATATATATATATATATATATAAAGTGCTGCCTTGCATCTGTTTTTACATATGCAAGTTGCACTGTTGTCATTGTAGAAGCACTATGCACACTATACTATACTGCACCTCTTGTTGCTTTAGCATTGGCCATCTTCCATGGCGTGCTGCTCTCAACAATATCATTAGGAAATGTTTCAATGTAACTGATATTCTCTTCCAGCTGAGGCCAGCTATAAAAACAGTAAATGCCTTGATGGCATAGCTGTCTTCCCATTCTTAAGGAACATGTCATTTATTTGTGACATTGTAAACATACAATGCAACCCTTGGCCAAACTTTCCACCGATCAGTCAATGATTTCCCCACATTGTATTCTGTTCTCATTTATGTTGGTGTGCACTAAAAGCTGAGAACAGCCTACTCCATGCTCACAAAATAATGGAGATGAGAAACAAATGTCAAGAAATGAAAATGGAAATCCTGTTTCCCATATTATATGTAGATGTTTAATTCAGGGCTTTGCCTGCTTACTTGGGTGAGTAGATAGGTGACACTAAGGACAACTTCTGCTATATTGATCTCATAGATCACGTCTTTCCCCACTCCATGCCAGCTCATGGCCCATCTACACATATGGCTGATAACATGAATGGGTGGCAATGGAACCACACGACTGACAAGTCTAGCCCCTTCCAAAGGCAGACCGGAAATGACACCCCAGTCTCAAGCATGACAATATAGATCAGCAACTGGATACATCCTATGCTCAGTTTTGTTGTTGCTTTGTCTCCAAACGCCCCCATCCACTCCTTTTACTCTTCTATTCCTCTTCGGTCAAAGTGGAGGCCACTTAGAAAATTTGCTGACCACAAAAAACACTTGAGAATGATATAAAATCACGTGGATGTCACAATGTTACCTGCAGCATTTCTTTTGTGAAGAGCAATCTGAGTACGTCGGCCATTTTTTTGTTAATTGACAGACTGAAGAACATAAACTGGTTAAGTACTATTCTTTATCTGAAAAATGAGTCAATGGCTGTTGTGGTTGAGACATCCAGTATTATTGATCTTCAATTGGTCAAACATTCACTGAATTGTCTCTGTCTGCTCACCTTCACATCAAACTGCATGAAACCACCTGGCTCAGTTCAGTTACAGTAATGTGCTTGACACTATGATTGCAGGAGATTAATTCAAATGTTATTAATAAAATTTATTACCTTATGAAAATATTAAATATTTTGTTACTTTAAAAAAAATTGGTCAGCCACTAGAAACTTTATATAGTCAAGACATGATTATTACAATTTTCTTTTATTATTTTTATCAATAAAAATGTTTAAGAAACTTAAAATCAGTTTAGCATTTAATGCAGTTTAATTTAATATAAACTGTTCTAAAATTTATAAAATGGTTTATGTATGTTTGTCAATAGATCTGTAGTTGAATGATAAAGCATTTTAGCAACAAATATTTTTCAACATCATCTCCATCCTTAATGATGAATATTAATCACATAGATCAAACATTATACAGTGAAAATACAGATCAAAATTGACTTAATCTTTGCTAAAAATTTAGTCTTCTACTTTATAATATTTTATTATATATTTACTTGGTAATAGTTTCATAATTTCTGTTTTGTGAATAAAAAAAATGCAAATATAATTAAACTATTTTGTGATATTTGATAATGTCATAACTTACTATAAAGTCTAGTCATCTGGAAAGTCCTCATATAAGTTGGCAAATTGGACAGACATTATATTTGCATGGATTTCACATTCCCACATTGACAGAACAAACAAAACCTGGTGATAGTGTACCTTGGATTCATAAAAATGTTTCAGTTCCAGAATTATGCCTGAACTTAGTAGTTCAGTCGTGCTCCCATTCACCCAGTCAACATTAGTGGAGTCACTAACTGGATTGGTAAAACTTTGTTTGAGACACTGTTGTTTTTGCAACACAGTTTGCATAAACTTTTACATAATGTTTATATAAAATGAACTTTTTTAATTTGATAAAGCCAAGATTTTGTAATCTTGAAAAGTCATTACCATTACAAGAGTTTGTTCAATTTCAACTCCTTTTATTGTTACCACATTTTGACTTATCTGCTCACATTCTTTTCCTTTATTTTTTATTTTATTTATTGAAAAAAAAAATACCACCATTTTCTTCTTGGTTTTTCTTTTTTTTGTTGCTGTTGTGAGGAAGGTCAAAGAATAGATCAGCCTAAACTCTGCAATGAAAACAAGTGAAATCAATTTGAACAGCTATTAGAAGATTGATAGCTTATTTTTAATATTTTGAAGTTAAACTACTTTAGATGTTACTTTTTTTTTTTTTTTTTTTTTTTTTTCCACTCTTAGATTTTTTTTGTCTACTTCAGCAAAAAAACAATTTTTACATTAAAATTAAAGAGAAAACTGTAAGACTAATTTTTAAATAGAAAATTTTTAGTTTATTCTTTTAACTGAAGAAAAATATGGACAGTTTTCTGGTTTGATTGAAGTTGATAACTGTAGACATTTTTCTTTTTTATTCCAATATGCCGACACATATTAAAGACAAATGTAAATTCCAGTTGGTTTTGTTAATATAAATTAAATCCAAAGAATTATACCCAGAATTTGATTAATCATAAGTAGGTCAGCTAAAGTAACTATCAAAGTTGCAATAGAATAAAATAGCTTTTGTTCTTATGTAATGCATATTCATGTCTCCACCTTTTAGACAAAAATTTCAAGAAAAGAAGGGAACTATTTATTTTATTTTTTAAGATAACTGGCTTACCAACTGACAAAGATACAAACTTAATCCTCTTTCCAACTTTATGGTGAAGATAATGTTAAAATATGGGTTATCATTTTTAGAAGGCGTGTCTTTTACACTTGCTTTAGATTTTGTCATGTGAAGTGATACTTTAAATCTTCAAGGCGCTTACCATACATGGAAAACTTTCTGTCACTTTTTCTATGTCACTGTGCAATGTAATGATTTTTCCTTTTAGCATCTCTTTGATAAGAGTAACACTTGTTTTACACAAAATCTGTGCTATTCTAAATCAATTTTTTTGCCTTTCTTATGAAATTCTATCTGTAGTGCTCCCATTCACCCAGTCAGCATTAGTGGAGTCACTAATTTATCAGGGGTTCATCCTATCATCATGTGATGAAATTAGAATTGTTATGAACTTGCAAAGTATATAATAACATGAATTTAGTAAATATTAATATATTCTTTTTGAAATAAGAATATTAATATGAAAATTATTTAAATAAAACTTTTTAAACTTTTTATCATTTAAGATCTTCCTCTTATATTATTAAAAGTAAAATTATACAAATTGTATAGATTTTTTTCTCTTTTTCCTTTTACTTACTTTTCCTTTTTTTTTGTCTCTTTAAGAACTCTGAAAATAATCAATGACCAATTTTAGGAAATCAATAATCATAGAAAGGGTGTGAGGAATCAAGGTGTAACAATTGTTCCTGTAAGGCTAATCAAGTTAAGAATCATAAGTTCAACATGAAAATGTCATAGTTGCCAGCCTGGGGCACTTTTGAAAGCCTAGTACAACTCAATTTTTAATTTCACTATTTCAGGGCTATATTTTAAAATAAACTAAAGACCTTTTAATAAGAAAATCAAGTCAAAATTTATTAGCTCTGAACTTTCAGATGTGTGTTAATATTATTTAAGAAAAATATTCATTTGACATTACTTGACTAAATGAACAAGCCTCACTAAATTTAAGGAATTCTGAATTCACTGAGGCAGTGGATGGATTAGATTTTGACAAAATCTGTTAATTACAGTTGTAATCATGTGGGTCATAACCCATGTGCAAATAGACACCCGAGGAGTCTTGACAGCAGTCAAAAAACTGTTAAATGCAGAGAGGCTTGGTTTTATGATATAGAATCAACATGGAGGGGCATGAAAGAAGGTTTGGTTGTATTTAATGAGTATTGGAATGTTGGAAAACTTATTAAGAAAATTTTATTAGTTTTGAGAAATTACATGGGTTGATGGGTTGTTGAAGAATCTAACCTGAATCTAAGAGATAACTAAGTAACTTAATATTACTGGATACAGTTTTGTATCCACCTGCTACATTTGACAAGAGGACAATAAATTACTTCTTCATCTGCAATTAAAAATTCTCTCTAAAAACCCTTGAGATTAAGTTGTTTATATAAAGACAAAGCCATCAGATTGGTGTGGTTTCTTACATAAAATAATTTCAGATAAAGGACTTTAAAAAAAAAAAATACTTGGCCATGCCAGCCAATATACAGTATCATTTGTTTACATGAAGATTTGCCTATGATCTCATAAGATGAATAGTTTTTGGGAACAAGAACTTGTTCAAGTGGCTAGCTGATTTGCTCTCTAGAAAAAAGGTGAGCCTCAGACAAAGTAATTTATAGTCAAATTATACCAATATGTTGATAACAAGCTGGTAAGCAGATTCATTTGTATGTCTCTTGTGTATAGTTAGATATCAGAGAGGCATGTGAATGGAAGCAGATTATAATATCAGTCATGAAAAACGGACCAGTAGAAAACGATCACTAGAAAATGACCGCTCTAATCTTTGAAAAGAGTGAGAACATGTGAACAAACTTTTACAACTGTCGTCATCATCATCATCATCATCATCATCATCATAGTTTTAAATAAGCAATTCAGATTTGAGATGACTGCATACAGCTGTCAAACATTAGAATTGGAGAAAAAATGATGCCAGGTACCTATGTAACCAACAGCTAAAATTTAATTATTCCAAGACTGATCAGTCTTGTAAATTTATCAACTTTTTAGTGTGATATGTAGCTGGCTTGAGCCTGTGCTGTTTCAAATCTGAGCTTTGTAAGTTTCTTGTTAAGAATATTGCTGGGACAATAAGAATAACTGGCTGATACTTCCAGCTGTAGTAACACATCTACACTAAAAATGAAAAAAGAGGTAAGAGAAAATACCAAAGGAGCAAAGAGATGCACATATTCAGTCATGTCTCTGTTCCCATCTTGGTATAGCATTATATTTTCTGCTGTGACTATGGGTTCTTGGCCACAACAAGTCACTGTTTAGTGCTACATTTAGTAATGGAGTCAATGAGCCTGTCTCTAGCATTTGTGTTATACAATCTAAAAACTGACCTTGATATACTTGAGTGTGTGTTAATTGAAGATGATATCTCTGTTAAATTATGGATAATTTTTAAGTACTCCACTTTTTATAGAAATATATATCTAGTTCAGTAACTAAAACAAAACAACATTTCTTACAAAAAGACATTCTTTTCAGATAATATCACACTTTTTATTTTTCTTTGCTGAATAAACACTGTCGTAAATATCACTACATTCAGTCTGAAATAAAAATTGTTAATATAAAAATGATATCTGTGTTCATTTCGGATCTTCTGTTTAACTATTAAAAGTAGAATTGATCTTTTATTACATAGTTTTTTTCTTTCTCTCTCATCATCTCCTTATTTACTTGTTCCATTTTATTTTTGTCTCTTTAAGAACTCTGAAAATAATTTGAGGAAATCAATAATCACACAATTGGAGTGAGAAATCAAGGTGTAACAATTGTTCCAGTGAAGCCAATCAAGTTAAGAATCATAAGTTCAATGCAAAATGCTTGCTATCCTGGGCTACTTTTGAAAGCTTAGTGCTACTAAATTTTTAATTTCTCTACTTATGCAGCTACATTTAAAATAAACTAAAGACCTTTTAATGAGAAGTCAATTCAAAATTTAGTAGCTTCTTTCACAAAGAATTCAATTCTATATTTGTAGTCCAGACTAATAGTCATAAATTAGATGACTATTTCAAGAAGAGTAGATACAGTGAGTAAAATAGTATTTAATCTATTGAAAGTTAAAAATAGTAAAGTATAAGAGAGAGAGAGATATCTGCCTTTTTGTCTTAGAATGTCAAATGAACAGCAAACAAAAGAAAATTGCTCTTTGATTATTTCAAGAGTTCTTCAATGGACAAAAGAGAAAGTAGTAAATAATAGGATATGAGAGAGAAAAAATAATCTAGGAAATTTGCATATGAAAATCAATTTTAGATTCAATATAAAGTACAATCTGAAATTTATTTTTTTTTAAATAATTTTTCTTTTAGGCTAGTCTATAAATGAGTTCTAGCATTTTGATCATGGAATTTCTCAGTATCGGCAAAATAAACTTCATTGTATTTTTTCTTCATGCATATTATCTATATATTTATACAATAGCTATACATGTGCCATCAACACAGCCAATATAAACAAAACAACAGAATTCAAAAATTGAGAAATATCTTGTGTTGAACTTTCCAAGGATACACAGATATTACACTGAGCCTAGGCTTTAGATGGGGCACTTTGATCCAAAGTAAACTATACAGATACTCTAATCATCTGCAGAATTGCCCATCCATACATAATCTTATAATCAATATTAAAAAGAAATTTTAAATGCTATTTTGTCTTTGGCAAAACTCAACTCTAGTTGTTCATGCAAAAAAGCACCTATTGCCTCTTTTGCATCTCTTCAAAAACATTCTTTTCAAAATTATTAAAATGGTTTCATTGAACAACACTTAAAGGACAGTTTGCTCAATAGATTCTGCAATGGTGTGTAAATATGTAAATAAAATTCTTTCTGCTGAAACTAGGAATATTCATTGTAGGTGACAGCAATCTAAAATGATGGGCATGTATTATTATTTTTATTATTAGATCATTAACTTTTATTTGCTAATCATTCATGCTAAATATCTGAAGCTAAGTTGTTTAAATTCAATAAATCAAGATTCATTTATGTCAAAATGAAAAGGAAAAATTCCGGCTTTTGTCCCATTATGGTTTCAATTTACTTTAGCAGAATTAATGTTTAAAAAGGAAAAGAAAATAAGTACAAAGTTTTATAAAGAAATGTACTTCAAAAATGTTGCTGAATAATATTTCTGTTACTCTTGTGTGTATTTAGAGCAGAAATATTTCTATTTGTGGAGTTTTTTTTTTTTTTTTTTTTTTGTAATTTATATTTGAAACCCTTTCTTTCTTTTTTCCTTATTTTTATCCCAATTAAATTTTATTTTTATTGTTTACCTTTTCTCTCTCTCATCTTGCTACTTTCCTCCTCGTCCCTCTCGCTACTTTCCTCCTCGTCCCTCTCGCTACTTTCCTCCTCGTCCCTCTCGCTACTTTCCTCCTCGTCCCTCTCGCTACTTTCCTCCTCGTCCCTCTCGCTACTTTCCTCCTCGTCCCTCTCGCTACTTTCCTCCTCGTCCCTCTCGCTTCATTTTCTGAAAACTCTATGGTAAACAATAATCATATAGAAAGATGGAGCTGGAAGTTAATAAAAAAAATTAATAAAAAAAAATTAAATTTGTTCTTTAATGGAGATTTTCTAATCAGAGCGTAAATGTGGCACAAGGCCACAATTGTGGAGCATCCATTGAAGATCAAATTTACCAACCAGTCATAATTGATCACACCAGACAAGCTTGCTAACCATTACACCACATTGAAGTGCGCCCTTGATGTTCTTTAATGGAGGGTGATATGTTTCCCTCATTTCAGCCACGAATAAAAAATTTAATCATACTTCAAAGGAGTTTTTTTTTTTTCTTTTGTTGAACAAAATTCCAAAGTTACCATTTGCTACAAATCTACTATAACTATTTTGTAGATATTTACTAGGATTTTTTATTTTATAAAAGCTCTAAATTTGTAGGGCACCCTCTGAGGATTGGACTCCTAAGTCATGGCTTACAACAATATCATTATTGTTAGTAAAACCTGTACACTTGTATTGATTCATGACCAATGATAATGCCTTTCTTAATTTTTCAATGCATTTTCATACGAAAATTATTTTAATGCACTGGCATTACCCATTATAGCCATATTTTTTCAGTAATTCTTACATTAATTCCTGACCACTCATAATCCCATTCTTCCTAATTTTCAATGCATTTCTATAGTAAAATTATTGGCAATGCACTAACATTATAAAATACATTATCTATTGACTTTACCTCATAGTCCATGATCTTACATAGAGGACAAGATAAAATACATATTAATCAATCCTTGCATTAATTTCTGACTAACAAATTTTTTTTCTTTTTGATTTTTCAATGTTTAGGTTAAAATTATTGATTCATTTACACTTTACTTATAAAACTTTATTTTGTTTTTAAAGCTAACAACTAAAAATCTTTCTTCCTGTTTTTCATAAAATAATATTCAAATTTAGTACTCAATTTTTATTTTTTAAAAATTGGCAAAAAATTTTGAATCAAGCATTTACCACTTTTTTTTTTTTCTTAAATTGCAAAAAAAGGGGGGTAAATGATTGATTTACCAAATTCCAGTTTTTAGTGCTAATTTGATTTTCTCACATTCTATGATTGACTTTAACTTTCTTGAACCAAAACACTCAAGATTGAGCTATTAGAAATTCTGTGAAGTGGACTGGAATGTACCGTTTCAACCCTAAAGTTCATAATTTGTCTAAATTCTCTAGCAGAGAAACATTAAATGATCAGCCTTGTACATCCATAGTTGCTGTATCCAGACTGATGAAAATGTCACTATCTTATTTCTAATATATTCACTATGTTGTCATGAGTGACTGAAAATATTTGTTTAATAATTCCTACTCATAATATAAGTAAACAATCAGTTTATACAGAATTAATTCACTTTGGTTGTATACAGTTGTATACAGTCAGTCTATAAAGCTTGCAGTTCAAACTCCAATGACACAAGTAATTCATTCTGTTTAGAGGAAGTTTTAAGGAAAATGGAAACAAAAAGAATGCTTATACATAGAAAGACAGTTGATATTTCTAGGGAACATAATGAGGAAGAGTGACATAGGAAGACCGTGACTAACCTATTTAAGAAGCTTGTGTAAAAGGATAGAATATGGAAGGAACATGGCATATAGAAGAGAATGTCAAAAAAATGTAGAGGAGATACTTTTGAATCCAAATCTTCCTTGCCATTGTATAACGTTATTTAGTGTAAATTATTGTGTGTGAAAAAAAGAAAATGTTCCAACAAGTATCTACCAAGTCAGTGTAAGGATAGAGAGAAAAAGACAATCAGTCAAGTCATGTGTTTCCTTTTCTGAATAAAGGGGAGAAAATATCTCTTGACTATAGTATCTACCTTGATATTTTTATGTCAAATACCTGTCTTGAAATCCAGTGTTATGTAGGCTCTGATATTGGCTTGGAATCTGTGACTACCTGAACTCTTAAATTCTACTGCTTTGAATACTTTGCTCTCACTTTTTGTAACACTTCTACATTATAATGTTGAACTGTTGTGAACAGATCATTTCATATGTGAGACAATCAAATTTCTTCATATAGAATTAGAATGTGGTGATTCCTACTCAAATTTCAGGATCCTGAGAATGCCCTTTTTGCCCTCACTAAATTATCTTGATTCTACAAATTACTTCTTTACCCAATAGAATATTTAACATGTAATTTGGTGAAGAATATTTTGAAAAAATTTTTTTAAATAAGTTGTAAAAAAAACAATTTCACAAAAGTGTTATACCTTAATTGTCATAATAATTGAATGATTTATAATTCTATTTTATTATGGGCTCATCAATGGACAAATTGGGGGTGGGGGGTCTTTAGTTTGGGTAACCTTCAAACCAAGGCTTACCCAAATTTGGAAGAGCGTTGTATTGAAAAAGTGCATCTTATATGATGGCAGGGATAAATAAGGTATCTTTTTCCATAAAATCATCTTTGACAGGTGGCAGTCACTTGTGTAATCTGATGTTCATCTGATACTGTTTCATTAGATTGCTTGCTTTTACAGCTCCAAATCTGAATACCAAATCAAGCAACATAGCTGATCATGGGACCTGATTAAATGCTTTGCTTTAATTGGTCTGTTAAACCTGTACCTTATTATAAGGTCTGGCCTTGCTGTTGAAAATTGATATATATATATATATATATATATATATATATATATATAATGAAGGATTTGATAATTCATGTGGTTAATTCCAAAGAGGATGTAATCCAGAGAACTCAATATAACAACAGAGCAAATATTAATTAAATAATTAAGAAAGAGACAACACTAAGGTTCCATGATTATAATTTATTTCCTCCAAAAATATATTTTTCATGGTTCATTCCTCTTTTTTTTCTTTTTTCTTTTTCTCTCCTTTTTTTTAAACAGAGATGTGACCTGATGAACCAGGGAAAATATATTTTCTGGGGAAATAAATTATAGTCTTGGAACCTTAAGGTTGTCTGTCTCTTAATTATTTAATTAATTTATTTATCTATATCTCACCAACATTTTGATTGCCATTTTCTTAAAATGTTGCTATTTCACACTACTTTAAACAAAAAGTTAGGAAAGAAGCTCTAATACTGAACTTGAGAAACTTATTTTCCTAAAAAATGTTTTAGTAGGAAGATTTTATAAATTTCAACCATTGGGTGCACAGTTAATGAATGCCAAATGTTTCCTTATAAGGATATAAAGACCCAACTATAGTCTAAATATGACTTTGCAATATTTGCAGTTAGTATCTAGATTTTTAGATTAAATTATTTATAATTAAAATAAATTAACCTATAAAGCACCTGAAGGAAATTGCTTTGAAATTAAAATTGAAAGAAGCATTCTCTTTTCCCAATGCATCGACTTCTGTTACATTTAACTCCAAACGTTTTGACATCAGAATGGGATTGGCAGAGAGTAAAGGGGCCTAACTCTTGTCATGTAACCTGTAAGTTTAGTAGAATTACTAAATCAACATTTTTCTCCCTTTTTTATATATCAATAAAAATGCTTTTATGCTCATTGTCTTGTCTGTTTCCACAATGCAGTTTTTACGATATAAAAATAAAGATTTCTCAGGCATTGTTCTCTTATATATTCATTTATTGTTGCCAACACAAAAATGGTATCAATATTTAGGTTTTTGATGATTTTACGTGCAATACAATTACAAAATTCCTGTATATTTAAAAATAAAACTAATCTAATCTTGTATATGAATTATGTTTCTCTATTTGTCAAGTTTAAAATAGAGAAAATTCTATTTGTACAACATCGTCAAAAGAGTGTAATAGAAATTTGTTCATCTATCTATGCATGTATGTATGTATAAATCTTCTATTGCCATAGAAATATATACATTGCACTTTATATATTTGGGTATAGGAATCATCCACTTTAGTGTGATAGTTAACAAGCAGGTCTCAGTTCAGTTTTACACTAAGTTTAGTAATGTTAAACTCTGCTTCAAATTAGATGTCTTTCTTATTCACTCCACATCAAAACCTATTGGCAGTATGTGAACACTATGAAAGCAAAATTAAATATACAAAATGTCACTCTCTGTATTGGGTCTCAGAGCATCACATCTGACTCACAAAACAAATTGAAGAAAAAAAAATATTTAAATATGGGAGTCAATCATGAACATTGCCTCTAAAGGAAAAAAAAATAACGAAAATGCTGAATCATATATCCACCCTGATTGCTTAAAAGGACCCACTTGGTGACTTTCAAGGCAGTTCATCTGATTCCTCACCAACTCTTTTTCAAGCACCAGGGCATACTGTAATTTTTGACCCCAAAATTAAGGTAATTTGCTTATGGGAAGTCAGCTAAATTTGATATTTTTTCATTATTCAAATTTCCCCCCTCTTTTGGTTACACTTCTTATAACAACAGTAGAAATTTTCGTACACATAGAGAAACTATTTATTAATTTTTTTTTTTTTTTTCCATACAGAATTTGCCATAGTTATTGTTGTTCTATTTATGTGGGGAGAGGAGTTCTTTGTTTTATTTTCCTTTTGTGTGCAAATATCTTTTTAAAAAAATGTCTACTTTAACCAAATGTTCAAACAGTATGTGGAGGACAGTAACCTTTTGATTGTTTTTGTGAATGTGAGTAACCCTGAACTTGTTAGGTTTTTCATTTAAAGTTCATGTGGATGCTTGCAAAGAATTATATCAGTGTTAACACATTTTTTTTTCTTTCCCTTGCTAAGAAATTGGCAATGGTTGAAGAAGATAACATCACCTCTAGCATCTTGACTTTTCCAAATTTTAAAGGCTCTGGGCAATATTTTGGTAGTCAAGTTCATCCAAATCTCACTATAGGCAAAACTTTATCAGACCACATGAGAGGGCTCAAATTTTCAACAGAAGATAGACTTTTTAGAATCTTTTGTTGGCTGCCTCTTCTTGTGCCATGGCTTCTGACAGTGGCACCAGTTACCTGTACAAAGAGAAAGGCAATCATCCTTTTGAGATTAATTATGTTTCTGGATATTCAGCTTAAGTAGTTGTAGAGTTATCTAATTTTTTAGGTTTGTTAATATCATTTAGTTCCCAGAGTGTATATACTGTGGGTGCAACATAATGGAAGTGCACACATAGGTACTGTGTAGTGCATTGGTACCCAGCCTACAGAGTCAGTCTACCAATAAACTTCATGCTATCTACTAGTGATCAATTATGAGGTTTTGTAATATTGCAATCTTTTATTCCTTCAACTTTTGCAACAAGCTCAGCAAATCTGTGACTGAAATCTTTAATACATTTTGTCAGGCTTTTGGTGAATATTCTTTAAGTTGGGCATAGATTTTTGAGTGGCATGCACATTTCAAGGCTTAATCATATGTCAATGTTTAGATGAGCATTTAGGGTTACCAATCACCAACAAAATGCCAGAAAATGTAGAGGGGAGAAATTTGAACTTTTTTTTCACCATTTCTATCAGTTTCTTTTGTTCAGGAGCTTTTCAAAATTCTTGAACAATTCTTTCCGAATATCCACTGTTTCAGCAATGGTGCATGTATCACTCTGTAATTTGTCAGAATCAAAAAATAGTAATTGAATTTAGAAATAAATATTTAAAATCAATAAATATTAAACTAAAAGCTTCTTTTTTTTTTGTGAGAAGATACTGTTAGTGTAAAATGTACATGAATTGAAAAACCCAAATCTAAGTTTAAAAAGACGACATTGACTGGCAATGTTGTTAGTAAAAATGACAAGATTATTTATGTACAAATCAATTGTATATAGCTGATAATCACCATGTCAATCTGTTATTTCAAAATGCTGCAAGAATAAAATAGTTATATGATCTTATCTGAGAGAAAAAAAACAGCAAAAACAAGTTGAATGTAGATGCACCCAATGCCTTAAAAAATGGTAAAAATTAAATCTAGATTTTTATTGACTAAATTGCAGAAAAAGAAATCCTTTTACTTGCTTTGAAGAGAACTACTTTAATCAAGTGTCACCAACCTAATACTGATATAATGGACCGGCTGACCTCTCATTCTGATAGTGTGCAATAGTTGGAATTGCTGTATGGTTTTAATTAAACTCTTAAAGGTTGATGATTAAAAGAATTTAAAAGTATTGTGTCGTTCAATTGGTTGAGACTTAAAGAAAAAGCTATTAATTAAATCTAATGTTCAATTAGGAAACTGATTTTAACGATAGATTTTCTTTGCTTTCTCTTTCCTTCCTTATGTTTTCTGTCAGTCCAGTAAATTGATAAATCAGGTGAAAGATCATTCTCGTTTTGATTTCATTGGATTAAATTGTGTGACACTAATAAAAGACATTCAGAGAAACATGTTTTTCATATTAATCTTGTTTTTGAAAATATTTAATTCTAGAAATTTAATATTCAGTTTTTCATAAATCTGATAAAAAAAAAAGAGGTATGTGTTTGTATGTATGTATATATAATGTGTGTGTGTGTATATATATATATATATATATATATATATATATATATGTGTGTGTGTATACATACATATAAGCTTAAAAGCTGCCCTTTTGGACAGCATTTAAGCTAGCTCCTGCAGGAGGCTCAATTGAACCATTCTGATTTTTTTGTTTTGTTACTAAATAGTATCACAAAAAGGACAAAGATCCGTTTCAGTAGACGTTTTATTATTATTATTAAATATTCTTACCAATCTTTCATATGATTAATTTTTATGCCAAAATCTGAGGGCACATTGGAATAGTAGAAGACAGAATATTAAGATTAAGAAATAGGAAAATCTTATTAGCAACAAAGAAAAGAGTACTGAATTATTATACCAATCCTGCTATATGCCAATGAATGCTGGACAATCTTCTCACCAATGAAGAGGAGACTTGAAACAATAGAAATGTGGTTCTGTAGAAGGATGCTGAGAATACCACGGACTGAGCATGTAAGCAATGACAGAGTTTTGTGATGTCAAGGAATACTCGTCACTTTTGTAATGCTTGTTGAAGTAGAGACTTTGTAATCGCAGATACAACTATAGTAACACTGTTGAACAATACTGGTGTCAGACACCTTCGAATAACACTTGCACTAATAGTACTTGCTCAAAAAGTAACCCCCGAACAGTGATCATAATAGTAATCTGTATAGAGATAGAGGATAGTGTAGCAAGAGTGATCCGTATAGTAAGAGAGGGTAGAATAGAAAGAGTGATCGTTTAGACATCATGCTAATTCCCATATATACATTTCCTTTACTATCATGTGATCTACAAATTCAAAATGGGATCACCTGCGTTTGCTCTCTGGCGATCTATGTTCAAACTACAGTGTTGGTAGCAATACTTTATTTCTATATATCACAAAGTTTTAGAGAAAATAGAAACAAATCAGAAAGAAAAAATTGAAATTTCTTTGGTACATAATAATGAAAAAGGACTTGGAGAATTTGACACTGACAGAACAAATTGAAGGCAAGAGGGGCAAAGAAAAATTGAATAACCTACCCAACAAGCTTGTGTAAATGGTTGACAGAAAAGGGATTAGAGATATAGCAAAAAGACAAGCCTTACTTAAAGCTACAAAGGCCAGGAAGTTGTGGAAGCCATGATTGCCCATGTCCTGATGGTTCGTAACACACAGAAGTTAGCCTATAAAATTGTCATGTAAATATTTGCTAAACTTTCACTAGCTTGGTAAAAGACCACAAAAGTAGAGCATTCTTTTTCTTGCATCATCAACTTGCTATTTACTGTTGTGAGCTGGTATCCAGATTATGATATAAATCAATGTAATGTATTATTACCCACTGTATAACATTTGCAGGTAAATAAATGCACCTATAATTTGGAAAGGCATATATGATTCATTGATATTTATATGAAAAAAAATCTTAAAAGTATATTTTAGCATTATTTTGATTTGTAATCATAATTTTATCACATATAATCATATATATTTCAATTTCATGTAATCAGGGGACACGTGTGTCAACAAGGGTGTGTTAGTGTCAATATATAACTGGTAACTCTACCATCAGGATGTAAGATGAAGGATGGCATTTTGTAGTTTTTTCTCTCACCCCTCATATGGCAGGAAATATGGTAATATGGCCTACTTGAGCTTATAATTATCAGATTATAAACATCCAACCCACTTCCATAATCTGGCCAAACACCAGTTTGGGGGGGCTTTTTTTGTTTTGTTTTTTAGCCTTTAGAACTTTTTATCCCACTCCCCACCGTGTTCCAAACAGTTTCATATATCTTGTACAAGGTATAGTCTTATTTTAAATGCTTTAGTAATTCCAAAATACAAAATATATCCCTATGGCCTCAAACCATAGATAGTTGGTATACATTGCATTTTTTTTTTCCTACATCAATTCAAGGAATAAAAGTGGCAATTTATTAAACACTTTTTTTACCCACGCCAGATTGCTTTTGTTTGTATTTTGATAATCATGTCAGCATGCATTTCTGAAACCATAAAAATTGGCACACTTGCTTACAAATTCAAACATTGACAATTTAAAAAAATAGGAAATATTTTCAAGATATGCTTTTTATTTTAAGAAAAATAAAAATTCAAAAATAATTTGTCGTTTATGAAAAGGTAAATTATTGAGTGTGCGATAAATGGTTTCCCAAGATTTGTTCTGGAGATTTCCTCATTGAATTATATTTGATAGAACAATTAAGATTGCTATCAATCAAATAAGACCAAAAGAAATGTATAAATTGGACACAGAAATACATGAAAATTGATTTCCCAACAGTAATTTTCCATGATGAATATAACATAATGCTGGCTTGAACTAAAGGTTTTCCATCATGGAAATATTTGAGCAACCCAATGTAATAGTGCTTTTCTGGCTACTATTGCACGCAGTAAAACATTTAGACCCCTTTCAAATTTGATGATAGTATTAAGATAATTTAATTTCTTGGGCAAGATATTTTTTGAGTGCTATAAGTCACAAACCAAAAAGTTTTAAGCTCAACAGTATAGTCATGTAAAATGATGCTCTTTCATATCCAACAAAACTATTGCCCACCTTGTGAAAAAAAAATAATAAGGTTTTAAAGACACAAAATTAATGGAATGGCCCCAACTTCTTTATGTAGGAAACCTGTGGTTCATAATTACAAGATGTTTGAAGGCTACTTTTCAAGTAATGTCTCCTATTTTATTAACCCTTTAGCGTTCAACACACTCAGACTCGCCCTGTTGATATCAGCTAGCAAAGTCTCACTGTTTTCAGGATGTTGTCATATATTATGGCAGAGTATATATGGGCCAGGTTATGGTGGGTTGAACATTGAGTCAGTATTTAAGGGTGGGTTTGGGCAGGTTGAATGCTAAAGGACTAAGTTGGCCCAAGAAAAGTGACAGATCTTAGAAGCATGATAGATGTTGAACCTTTCCACCAAGAACCCATATTTTTTCCTGTTACAAATAAAATACATACTCACACATAATTCAATTATTAGTCTAAAATGTTCCTTCTTGGGATGAAATGTTACAAAAGAGGTTTTTTTTTTTCTATTTTGTTTTTCAATATTAATGTTTAACCATACTAATATATATTAATAATTAGTCTAGTATAAGGCCAAATATAGGTAAGAAGATTGTGTTGCACCTATCTTCCAAGTAGGAGGGTAGCTGTCTATCTAGAAAATCAACATTTTAATTGTGGCTTTTATCAACACTTGAACACCAACCACTGGTTATAGTGTGATAGTTATTTACTTGTTTAATTTTTGTATGGTAGAAGGCTATGTGATTAAAGTTGGAATTACTACAGTAGTTATGGTCTACTCAACTAGTTTACTGTGATACACTAAGAAAGTGTTGTCTTATTGATTCTGCTTATTCTGGCACAAGGTTATAAGTGTGGCATGATCAAATTACAGTAATAATTATTTGCTAATCTAGTTTAACTGCTACTCTAAAATGTGGCACTCTTCTTTTAATTTAGTCTCCATGTTTCTTCAAGTGTATCTGCCAATATCAGTGTTGAAAGAAATCCAAAAGAAAAAGTTTCCTCCTCTTCAATTTTTTTTAAGCCTCAGATAATCGTTTGTCAATAACTATACAAGAGGAAATTCCCAGTGCCAACAGTGTTACATTACTCTAGATATACATTAAAAATAAAAAGGAAATGCAGATATCAGCAAGAATAACTCTCTCAAAGAGTGTACTTGAATTCTGAACAACAACAACAAACCCCAAAAAATGCAAGCCATTTCCTGACATTAAGTACACTCTTTGCTTCTAAGTTTTAACTTTGCTCTTGTCCTCTCTGGCATCTTGCTTTTTTCCCCATACCTTGTCACCCGAGCAGCATCAAGACGCCTGTGCCTAAAATTGGTACATTGCATCTTGGCTGTTTTCCCATGGACAACTATTTAGCAGAACCAACTTGTGAAAACTGCTTCCCACCTTCACTCCTATTCATAATTACTTATTAAAACAACACTGTATTTGTTTTATATATATATATATATATATATATATAACCAGTGGCCAGAACAAATGATTGACATCAATTTCTACTTTAATTTTAACATCAAATTTTATTAAATAATATCAGGTGTGATAAGTAAAAATATCATTTGAACCTTGAACCCAACAAAATAGTTTCCAGATAGTGGCAGCCATTTGTATAGGGTGCAGATTACCAAGATAGATTATGACTTTAAATAATTACAAAGATTAAGGGCATAGCTATGAAAACTAGTTCTCGGTCAGTAGATCCCAAGTACTCAATTTGTACTCGGTTGCCTGGGAACTGAGGATGAGCATAAAGAAAAGCAAGCAGTATGTGTATAAATGAGATTAACCCATTAACGTACAGCATGAAACTGGAATTATAAAAAGAAAAGAAAAATCTGGTATTTATTAAGATTTATGGAAAAAAAATAAAATTTTGGTATTAATTGGAGACTTCAGCCTTTAAACTATTAATGCCCTCTGTCCTGAAAGTGGAACCGTGGGCATTCATGTGTTAATAGATTATAACTATGGGAGATTACTTATATTATTTCATCTCTCCCCTTCGTGTCTCTCCCCCCTCCCTCGTGTCTCTCCCCCCTCCCTCGTGTCTCTCCCCCCTTTATTTTTTGACCTGCTCTAACTTAACAACTTTTAAAAGATTCCCTTCCATTGCTAAATTCTATAGGGAAAATTCTTTCTCTTACTTACTAATTTGATGGAATGTCTAATAGTGGGTATTGGAAGATCTCAAACTCCTAAACTAGCTGCTCTCTGATCTGATCTTGAAGTTATCTCTGAAAATCTATAATTTATTCACAACCATAAAAAAAAGACCTGCTCATCATATTAAATCCTAAATTAAACAGAAAATGACAATGATTTTCTGGGTCAGGATCTAAATGTGTATGTTTCAACCAAATTCTAAACTTCTTTCAACATTTTAAAACTGAAACACATATTCTTGAATTTATGTACCTTAACTTTTAAATAATGAACTACTTTTGTAATCAAACCTCATCATCATCCCCATGACTTTTGTAATCGTATGTTGGGGAGTATCTGAATGCAGAAGCTACACTGACTCTCCTCCACAACAGTCTATCAATGGCAGTCATCAGCAATTCTGCTGTAGTCATACTTGTCCATTGTTTGATGTTATCCAACCAGTTTTTGTGTTTGCGTCCTCTTCTACATCTACCTTCAACAGTTCCTTGCATGGTCTTGACAGGCCGTCGTACCTTGTAACGTGTCCAAACCATGCTATTTTCCTCAATTTGACAGTGGCAAGAAGAGCTTTCTGGCAGCCCGCAAAACTTTAAATGCTTTTCTGCACAAACTCATTGGTTTTATGTCCCTAATAGAAGATGCCAAGGAGTTTTCTCATGCCGTTGTTCTCAAATACTTGGATCCTTTTCTTTGTCTCTGCCAACAGTGTCCACGCTTCGCATCCATACAGGAGAATGGAGACAACCAGCGATTTGTACAGTCCGTACTTCATTTGAAAGCTGATTTTGCTCCTCCACATTCTTGCCAATTTGGCTATCACTGCCATGGCTGTGACAATCCATGTGAGGATTTCCGAGTTGCAGGTACCATCTTTAGACAAGATTGCTCCCAAGTATTTAAAACTGGACACTTCCTCCAGTGAATTCCCGTTCATGGTAATGTTGACACAGGTGTTACTGTTTGTGCTATTCACCATTACTTTGGATTTCTCGGAGCTGACCTCCATTCAATATGCTCCTGCTTTTTCTGTACAAGGATCCTACAATTGAATCAAACCTCAATAAATTTAAATATATTCAAATTTCATTCTGATGCATTTTAAGGATTCTTAGTGGTTAGAAATTAATTTATGTAATTTTTTTTTTTTTTTTTTAAATAAGGATATGCGATGCAATTAATCCTGACTTGGAATCTTTGACCTTGGTCACTTTGTCACTGACATAACATGGCCTACTATATGTCTTTTTATAAATATTTTCATGACAACTGCTCTGACAAGCTTTTTCCCCAGTGCCCCAACTACACGAATTTAAGCATGTTACTAGATTGGCATCTAGCTTCTACCATTTTACTATATAAGTAGTTAAATGCAATCGCCACTTCTACTCCAACAGTTTCTTTCCAGCAGTGGAACTCTTTCCACTTATTTGCTTCCCAGATAACTACAATTTTCAAAAATTTAAATGCAACGTCTGTCACCGTCATCCGTTGACTTGAACCCCGTTCATCTATTATCTTTTCCTCAATCCCCCCTATACACAGTCTTTTCTCTCACTTTGTCTCTGTAACCCCCCTCCATACTAGTGACACTCTTGTCTTGGTTGGGGTGAAATGATTATTTATATATATATATATATATATATATATATATATATATATATATATATGTATATATGTGTGTGTGTGTGCGCACTCTTGACTTAACAGCATTTTGGCTTACATCAATTTTGCCTTTATGCCACTTTTCTAGGGTAAATTTTAGTTCAGTGAACATCATTATATTTGACATCACCTACATCATAATAAAAGATGTGAAATAAATTTGAACGTAAAAATCTATTTAAAATACATAAAAATTAACAATAAAAAAAAAATCTATTCAAATTCTTTAATACCTTAATGAGTTATTCTCTCATGTGTTGTTCATACTCTTAAGGCATTTTTAAGTGCAAATCCCAAGGTAAATAACATAATACTTATTGTGTTCATTATTCTTTAAAAAATATGACTAAAATGTATTTTTAGTATTCTTTACGGTTTAGCAATAGTTATTTATGCTAGTTTTATGGTATTTGCCCTCATTTTAAGGCATTACATCCAGTTTATATCAAAACTGGATTCTATCATGGCTTTTGGAACTAATTAATGATGCAGGGGAGGGCATTTCTCTGTCTGTGTGTTTTTATATATATATATATATATATTAGTTAATAATAGTAGTTTTTAGATCTGCACATGAAATAAGAAATCTGGAATAGTTTCCACAAAAAAAAAAAAAGGACCTCTAATATTTTACCACCTACACACATTTTCACCTAGATAAATATTATGCACACAAATCTTCTGTAAAAAAAAAACTGAAAATTCTAGCCTGTACTATATTTATATTTAATTAGTTACTTTGAATCAAGATCAAAGCAATTTACCACACCCCACTCTGCTTTACATTCTTATTTACATGTCATTAAGTGCTTGCTTTTTATCTTTTTCTTATTAGCAAGTGAATTGGTTGCACACTTGCTGAAAATTTTAGTACATGATTAGCATCATCGAATATTCACTAATTTAGCAAAATAACCTGTACAATAATGATCTGATTTCTGTGTTTGTTGTAACACAATTAACTTGAAGAATGGAGTAATTTCCAGTTCACTCAGGTCACTTGTTTCCAATTAATTTTTAATTAAGTATAAATTGACAAAGAAACATTTTTTTCTAAGGGTGATAATTCCAGGTCTATTAACTACTAATTACAGAATCTTCTCTGGACTTGTCTTTGCTCTTTTTATGATTAGCAGGCACATGTCACAGACAATTACTTCTGTTGTGAGTTCAGTTCTCACTTGATGTTGCACATTTGACTTTTACTTTACACATCTTAGTAAATACTTCAGGTGCTTCACCCAGGAGCAATTGTTAGCAAGCTGGTATCATAGACCATTACTACACATGTGAATTTGATGTGTACTAAACTTTGTAAATGTCAAAACATGCTTTAACCATAAACTAATTTGTCTTATGCAGTTCTATGGTTCAACTGCAGATGATGAAAATTCCCATCACTTGCAGTTAATTGGTTTAGTATTTTATAAATAAAATGCTAGTAAAATTAATGCAGTACTGAATTACATTTTTACTAAAGTATTATGTATTATTTGAGGGCATCTTAATATTGGGAATATGCTTTTGCTATTTTTCATAATATGAATGTTTTATCAACATTGGACACCAGCACTTCAACTGACCGACGAGATGCCCATAAATTTAAGCAGGATTTCATAACATGGACAAGGAAAGCTAAAAACATAGCATGATATTTTCTGTCATTTTGGCTCATCCATACTTCAGCGGCCCCATCATTTGCTTGAAGCGGATCTTGATATGGTTGGTTGGTTGGTTGATATGTCAATTTTTCTCAAGCTATCATTTTTAAATTCTCCTTTCTGAAGTTTTTCTCAGTTTTTATTTTTGCTCAATATGGTTTATATCACTTTAATATCATATATTATTAAAGCCAACAGCCAATGAATATATAACAAATAATTGTTTTCTTTTATCAGTAAGCTGAACCAATATAAAAACACAATTAAAAGGATTTTTCTTGTGTATTTACAGCATTTAATTATGCTCTACTTGACCAGGTTGAACTGCTCTCCATTTAACAAAAGTAGAATCTCTTTAAAATGAGCAGATGCTAAAATCTGATTTATTGATGGTTCCCCTTCTTTTATTACCAAAATATTCAAAGAATTTGTCCAAACTATTTTTTGTGTAGTAAAATTTCTGAATGGTCTTTCTTGGATGTCAAGTGTTAACAATTGTCATTTTAGAACAAGATACTCATCTCAGTAAAAAAAAAAAAATCATAACTGCTGTTTTAAGATAAGTTATTATTTGGTTGGCCAAAAAATTTGTTTATAAAATAAATATAAAGCATTATGTTAGACAGTTTTATTGAGTAATTCATTTACCATTTTGGCTTACTATTTTCTGCCATCTTCATAATTCTATTTTCTCAGAAATTTTTCTAATTCTTCTCAGCGAAGAATTAATCTGTGTGCCTTTTCCATTTTTTTTTTTTTTTTTTTTTTTTCAGAGAATTTATTTTTTCCTTTAAGAGAGTTCTGTAAAGAATGGAATAACTAGTAACCCAAAGGTCCATTTGTTAAATAAGTGAAAATTTTCCTGCCAAGTAGTAACAATTTTTGTCTGGTGATCAAAGAAATATATTCTCTTGCATTATTGATTTAATTGGGAGTAGTACTTTGTTTCTCTATAAGGAACTTTTTGCTTCTGTGTAAAGAACTTTTTGTTTCTCTATAAGGAACTTTTTGATGAACTTTTGATTCCTTCCAATGCTATCATATGCACAGTTTCAGCAGCATTATGACACGAGTTGTCTCCACAGACTACCACGTTGTCCTTTGTCTCCACCAGAGAACTATTTCTGCTCATAGTTTTGTACCCAGAAGCCCTGTCTACTAAATATCATGCTTCACTATGAGCAGCAGAATATAGATAAATATTGTAATTCTTTTATTTGTTGTTGACTAAGAACATTAAAAACATTTTCCCAGTATTTGAGGTTATTTTTTCCCTTGGACAATGCTGGGTATTCCTGCTAATTATATATTGAAACCATTAGCTGTGTACATGAAATAAGCTTTGAAGTAAAGGTATGTAAAGAAAACCAAACTACCCAAATAATAATAATGGTGTTATCTTCTATGTGCCATGTCTCTTCAGGACATGGGTGATCATGGCTCTCCACAACCTCCTATCATTTGTGGCCCTTAGCAATGTTTCTCCTTCTTCCAAGCCTCCTGTTACTTGTTCTACCATTCATTCACACAATCTCAACAAGTAGCTCACTGCCTTCCCTATATCTCTTGCTTTAGATATACTCACTCTGTCTATGGAATTCTCAATATCCCTCTGTAGAACCACATTTCTGTTACCTCCTGCTTCCTCTTCATCTGTGATAAGATTGTCCAGATTTTCTGCCATACAAGATCGATATCACATAGCAATCCAGCACTTTTTTTTTGTTTCTAATTAAATTTTCCTGTTTCTTAGTACTTTGCTTAGTTTTTGAAAAGCATTTTTTACTAATCTGATATTTATGCAGATTTCAGTTTCACACATTCCATCTTCTGTTAAAATTGTATCATAGTGTTTAAATGTGTATATGAAATAGGCTTTGGTGTAAAGGTCTTTAAAAACAAATATTTTTTATTATCTTAATAAGTTACAGAAAATCCTAATTGCTTAAATCCTTCAGTTGTAACTATTTATTCTTAGTGCTTTTGATGTTTCTAATAAAAGTAATTTAATACTGAAATGAAGTAAGCTCTCACTTTCTTTCTCTCTCACTCACACTTTCTTTCTCTCTCACTCACATGTTCTTTCTCTCTCACTCACACTTTCTTTCTCTCTCACTCACACTTTCTTTCTCTCTCACTCGCACTTTCTTTCTCTCTCACTCACACTTTCTTTCTCTCTCACTCACACTTTCTTTCTCTCTCACTCACACTTTCTTTCTCTTGCATTTGCGCTCTCTTGCATTTACGCTCTCTCGCACACTCTCTTGCATTTACACACTCTCTCTCTCTCTCTCACACTGGTTGTAAATGATAATAGTATTATCAATATTGCTTCTTTTGGTTTGCTTAATTCTCTGGAGGGGTACTTCTTCCCAACAGTGTTTTCTTATCTTTCTATATCTCTTCACAGGTATTGATCTTTGGCTTGGGTCAAGTCCTCATGATTAACTATGCTGCACAACAATATATGCATTTTTCACAATGAACCAACATCTCAGAATTTATCTGTTGACAGTACACTCTACTCGAGATAAAGGGGGAGAGAACAAAATGATTTATATGAACTGTTGAATACTAGATCTAAGTTACTTACTATTATTGCTATTGTGATTGTTTGGAAAGAGTATTGATGGTAATATGTCCAGGGCAATTGTAAAAAAAAACATGCAACTACATTTAGATGTATAAATATCTATGGAGAAAGCCACGAGTGTTTAAATCAGAAACAATGTATTGTCATATTTGGCAGCAAATAATGGCAAAAGAAATTCCTGAATCCCTGATAATCTCGACTGTTAGTGTTAGCATCTAAACATTAAATAGCAATTTACAATTAAATTGAATGTTTCAATGTTCATCCAACTCCTCTCCTTCTCTCCACCTGTAGTGGGTGCTGAAAACTGCTTACTAGAATCAGACCAAATAACCAAATATCACAACATTTTTTTATCATCTCCCCTTGTTTAACTGGACTTTTCAGCACTCTCATCTGGTCATGTATACACACACACACACACCTGGGGAATAGTAATTTGTTTCTATGTAAGGAACTCATGATAAAGTGTTAGTGTACATGGAGACCATGAATGGGTGCAGATAGTTCCAAGGCAGTGCAACATAGTGGTCACTGATCAATGAAATGTCATTTTTAAGTGGACAAGTGGACCAACCCATGCCACATGAAGATACTCCACACCATTATAGAATCATCACCAGCCTGTATGGTTCCTTGTTAATAGTTAGTCCATGGTCCAATGGGGTTTGTGCTACACTCAAACCGATACCATCAGTCTGAAAAGTAAACTATGATTCGTCAGACTATACCATATATTGCCAATCTTTGAGTACTCAATTAGTGACATTGCAAAGCCAGGTAAGGCACAGTGTCTGGTCCTGTAGGGTTGATAGAGGTCAGTCAAATGTTCCCACATTTACAGAAATTAAATGTCTCATCTATCTGCCACTCACTTATGGCCACATCTTGTTGAAACACTGGTTCTTTTATAATCACTGAAGTTAAGCAATGTTGAACCTGATCAGTACCTAGATTGGTAACTGTTTGGGAATACCAAGTGCTGTAAGCTTGGATGTGCAGGTGCTGTAATGACTTGGAATTGTTAATCGGAGAACAGTTCCAATTCCTGTTAGGTTCATTATATTCACTTACACATAAATACCTTTAGGAAAGTACCAACCTGCCTTTTCTCCCATCAGCTATGGGTTAATTAGTAAGACTTGTATCACTAAACCATTATCTCCAAAAGAAAATTCTTACAATCTAAAAATGTTTTCTGGCTTTAAATAACCTGTAAAGGGTTGATAAGCTGTAAAGAACGAATCCACCAACTACTATCATGCCAGATAAATCACAATGAGTATCTTAGCTGATTTTCACAATTTTGACTAGACAGATTTCAGAGCATAATTGATGTAGATTTGGGAATTTCTCTGATGTCAAGCTACAGTGGCACCATCTGCCATTACCTTCACATGCTGCCCTCGTGTCTTGTACATCAGAGTGAGAGAAATTGTTAGGCAGCAAGAATTCATTAAAAAAAAACCGTCTTATTGAAATCAACCAGCAAGGTCTCTTACATTTTTCCATCTGTCTTATGCCAAGATCAAATTTATAAAGAAACTGTTCAAAGTTCATAATGTTTCTGATTGAATACTTTTGACCATTGCTAATTATTAATTAAGAAACGTGTTAATGTCATTAATTACAATAGAGAAGAAAAGTGTTTAATTTCATCCTCAGATGTTTTAGAAATATAATTCTAATTGAAAGGTACAAATATCAAATGTCAGTAATGATGTGTAGAGCAGTTTGCATTTATATATAAAAGATATACAGTTTAGATTTTAAAAAAACAAACAAAAAAAAACAAAGTTAGTCCATTAGGACTCATAAAAAAACTGAAGCATTTTCTAAATGTTAAACACATTTTAAAATGCCTTCCCCTGTGGTGAAAAATAAGTTTTCTCCCTTGTAATTGATAACATTAATCATACTTGATAATAACAAGGGATGGTCAAAAACAGCTGATGTTGCAAATTGAAATAATATTATTCAAAAAGAAGAAATAGATAAAACTTGTCTATCAATTTCAATAAAATATGTGGCCTTATGAGACCTTTCCCGAAAAGTATCCAACCATTTAATATGAAACTAAAATAGCCTAACTAAAGCAATGGTACCTTTTAAACCCTTTCAAAATATTTTGCTTGGGACCTCACGTACTTGTTTCATCATCTCTTCCACTTTTTAAAACTGTCTGGAAAGTCTCCTTTTGGGATCACCATCAGCTGCTTTGTCATATTCTCCTTAATATTGTCAGTAACATTTCAGTGATATTTTTTTAGTGTTGTAAAATGTCAAATCGTGGGAAGCCATTCTGGATTGTAAGATGTGAAGAATGTACTTAGTCATTGTCAATGTGACTGTCACAAAGTAATCAAGCTCAATCAAAGCCGTTTTACTGCTGACTGAGTAGCACATCTGCAAGAAAGTGCATAACTGGTTCTCATGATATTCAGTATGGCTAGATATTCTGGATAGGTAGGAAATTGTATGTGTGCACATGCACACACACACACATTTGAAGCTTGACCCAACACAGATTGAATTTGAATACAGCATAATATTTTGACTCTAAAGAGGTTTTCTTAAAGTTAAGAATGTCTTATATGCATTTAAAAGATGGGAAAAAAAAAACTAACAAAAAACATAAAATTGTATCTCATTTGTTATAGACACTACAAAAAAATGTATTATTTTTTTACTTATTTAGTTAAAAGGAGTATTGTATTTTCTCTGGGTGTTCTTTTATGATTATTTACACTATTCACATGCAGACTATTGTACAGTGTAAAGAACAATAACACCTCATCCTAGAAATTCATAAAGTTCACTTATAATATTCCATTTTTAACTTCCACTATCATGATTCATATGATGAATGAAAATATATATATATATATATATGCCTAAGACTTTATCTAGATAAGAGTTTTAGGTATTGACAAGTTGTCCATTGGTTTTTCTTTATTTATATATATATATATATATATATATATATATATATATATATATTCATTTTGTGAATCAACATGTACAGTGTAACCCGGATATAAGAGATTTTCTCTGGTCCCAAATTAGAGCCTGTGTTAATAAAACAAAATAGACAAAACCCGGATATAAGATACTTCTTCTCCGGTCCCGACAACTTTCTTATATCCGGGTTACACTGTATAATTTCTTTTTTACTTTTGGCTTTTTATATTCAGTTGATAAATCTATTGCTGAAAAATCTTGTCATGGATAACCAATTTCCAACACTAGTAACATAAAAGTACTATTTTTGTTACTTCTGATATTTTCTGACTGTTTTCATCTTTATTATTTTTTACACAATAATTTAAACTTCCACAGTTATATTCTATTCAACCTACTGAATTCATCTTGTATTTTTTTCTTTACTTTGTTTTTCATCTCCAATTATAAGTGCTGAAAGTTTCAGCCTGACCCATTTTACCAGACATCAGATTAAAAAAAAAAATTCCTTTTTGGTCAGGCCAAGAACTTTGTCAGCACCTCCTCACAGAATGTAACAGACTATCAAGACCAGATGCCTGAGTGTTAAGCTGTTCATAGAACCAATCACAAGATTGGAGATAAGAATCTGTTCTTTGGTTAACCTGTTGTTTTTAGATCCAGTCAAACTCAGTGATTGCCTTGGGGACTAAAATCCTTATAAAAGGAGCTGTTTAGTATGTGCCAATTGGTATATTGCAGTCATCCAAATAATCTAGTATAATCTTATTAATTTATCAGTACTTGTTGGCATAGATAGGGGAAGCAAATGCACATTTCAGTGCTGACCTAGGGCACTGACACCCCCAGCTCGATCCTTGGTTGTAAGAAAAGTCATCAATATACTAATTCAGGATGCTTAATAACCTTGCATTCATTCCCTCATTCTCTTTTTGGAGGAGCCCTTTAAGAAATAATGTCTGATTAAAAAAATTTATTAATTGCTTTTTAAAAAAAATAAATAAATAAATAAAAATTGTTTCTTTTGTGCTAGCTGATTCAGACTTTGAAAAATTCCAACAAAAGATGTGCCTTTTTTCTCAAATTGGGTAATTAATCTTTGATTTACTTCACATAGCTCAATGGTAAAGCACACTTGGTTTGAAAATGGTTTCCCCAGATAAAAAACGGAAAATAAATTCCATTCCTGTCAGAAGGTACATTTTCTTTAATAAGACTTTCAGTCTTTACGCCAATAAACATCAATTTCAGTGTTTTATTTTATTTTTTTAAATCAGGGATGCCTACCGAAACATACGTACCCACTAAATATAACTTAGTAATGAGGCCCTTTTGTTCAGATGTATTTGTACTCTTCTTAGTAGTTTCTGTCACACAATATCACAGGCTGGATTTATTAAACAAACAGATCAAAACTTTCATTTGTTCTAATGATTGTATGTTCTTTGATATGGTAAATTATGAGTAAAAGAGAAAAATTAAAATAACTGTATCTGTCTATATTTCTGAGATGAGGTATTATGTACACTATTTACATTATTCAGACTATTGTCCTCATCTTTGTTGCCATATTTATCACAACATTTTGGCTGTTGTATGCTCCAGCCTTCTTCAGGTGGTTGGAATGTCAAACTGAACCCTTTATTTCGCTCGCTGGGGTAGACTGTTCCACGTGCCATGTCTAATAGATGTCAGTTATCAGTTATCTCCTGTTAATTCACCTCACCAAGTTCTCCACTGCCTTAACTAGGTATTGAACTCACACTCTTTGGGTCCTGTCACTGGATCTAACCAACACCTTTATCCGCTGTGCCATGTGTCCTTAACTGTAGTTTTAATTGCTAGCTGTATTTGAACTCAGTCTACATAAATATGATTTCAGCATATTCTTGACCACTGTGTATACCACTACTCCACCACTCTTTATCTTTTACTCATTTTTTACACTAAAATAATTATTTATGGTGGTAAGAATATGATCAAATTGAATTTTGTCATTTTTTGCAAAAATTTATCAAATATTGGTACTCAATATAATGAACTAAACATCATTAATAAAGGATTGTCAGTAGTCGGAAATTAATGCAAGTTACTATAAAAATATGACTATTTAACACATTTTCCCTCCTCCAGTAAGTAGTTTAGGAATTTGACTAGTACTTTGGTTACTTAATTTTTATGCAAGAATGGTAATTAAAAAAAAAAAAAAAGATGTATTTATTAACTTCTTTTGTTTTAATTTTACATTCCCTTTCAGACCCTCTGAATTAGTTAAGATACTCTGATTTCAGTAGTGTATTTGCTTAAGATTTAGTCAAACTTGAGTACTGTGTGTTATTAAAATCGTGTATATAATTTAAATGTATTACCAATGATTTTATTATACAAATTAATTCAAGAAGAGATTGTCAGTGATGGTCAGGAATTAATGTAAGCAAGGCAGAATAAGGCTGTTATATGTATAAAACCAGGTTAGATAGGTTAAGCTTGAGTAGCCTTAATATTATAACCAATACCAAAAGAAAGAAAAAACGAGCTATTTAACAAGTTCAATAAAGTCAAATAAAATTAGTTTCATGCTTTTATCTTGTCTAGATTTATTGACACTTCACTGAACTGTACTTTGCCAAATAGTTTATCTGATATATTCAACGTGGAAGGAAATATTTGTTGGCCATCCAATTTTTTCCTTTCATTTTCTTTACTTGATTTATAAAGATTTTCTGGAAAGTTTTTTTCTCTTATTTGAAGAAAATTGATTTTTCTCATTTTGTTTTTTGTTTTGTTTTTTTCTTTTTTGCCACTTCATAAGAAAGAAGTAATTTATAATGCAGATTTTCTGTAAGCTTTTACAAGCAGTTATTCTAAAATGAATCATTTTTACCACATTTTTTTGAGATATTTCCTTGTCTCTTTTGAAATGAATATACTTGTAGGAGTGCATGACTCTTTCAGAAATTTTTTTCTTCAGAAATTCAATTCCTGATTTGGATAACTACAAAGCTTCAGTTTATTTATATAACATCCCACTGGTTTTATTTTTCTCTAAAACACTATATATATATATATATATATATATATATATATATATATATATATATATATATACATACATACAAACACACACCCACAGTTCCTGTCAAAAATGACAGAATTATGTTTGGATCAGAGTGCCTGCAGTCTATCGAACTTAGTATTTTTGCAAGTTAATTTTACTTTCTTCCTCCACCTGCTTAAGTGGCAGAACACTGGTTTTTAGCACATTTGAATTGGGACAGGATTTATTTGTTACTTTTATATATGTGCTTTATCATGCCAGAAGTTACAAATATACAAAGAAACTTGTAGAAAAAGGCACACTCTTCATTTTATTATATACACACAGATGACTGTGAGTTTTATGTTTCAAGCAATCTTCAGACCATTTTGTGCCAGGATATTGCTTTGACTTTTTACATGCTTGCCAATCTTAAAAGGGAATAAGGATTATCTCCCCTTCTTCTCTCAAGTAGTCAACCAAGCTCACAAACTTGAATCATGCTTAACTTTTCACCACCATCCACTAGCAGATATCTTACAATGTTTTCCATTATGCAAGTTAGAAGTTGAACTTTTCTAGTAGCTTTTCTTCAAGTTGGATTAGTGATTTTAGAAAAATATGTATAGGTTAATAAAAACAGGGTCTATATTTTGGGGTTCTCAAAAGAGAAGAGACAAAAAAAAGGAGGGGGGATTGTTGAACCAACCCAGTACTTAGATTTGTCATTCCCATGAAATGTGAGCAGGAAAACCAACCTGACTTAGTGGCTTTCAGATTCTGACTCCAAACTCCTCATCTCCT
>OZ038504.1:82186018-82193518 GCA_964036315.1 Acanthosepion esculentum | reverse complement strand
AGAAGGACAATTTGAAAATTGCAATAAAAAGCAACAGAAATTAAGACAAAAGAAATACTGGTCAGAAATTATTGGGCTAATTTAGATTTTTTTTAAAATAATTTTCAGAAATCAGTATTGATTATTGTTCTAAGATTTATTTCAACAATTGAATTTTAACAGCATTTTATTGTGACTTGATTGTACATTACAAGTGTAGGTGCTTGGCAGTAATTTCTCATTTTTGTTATTAATTGTAGACTTGTGTATATACACACACATTTGCATACATATACAAAGGTATATACATTTCATCAAACTGACATAGATTTTGATATATAAAATAAGATATAAAAATTTGAACAAATCTCAATGGTAACTGAGAAATCTGGAATTTGGTCTTTTCTAAGTTCATGTAATCATGTGACAAGTCAAAAAGATTTAATAAGATATATTTATCATTTAACTCTGCATTTATTTGCTCGTTATATTTAAGAGATTGAACCAATAAGGCTGTAACCTAACACATTGGCTGAATTTTGATCTGACATTTTCACTGTATAATGTTCACTTTAATAAATGAAGAAGCATTGACAAGAATGGTATATTTTTTTTAATACATGTAAATTAAATGCTTTTATTGCTGCATCCAGATAGCTTTTTTCTTTCTATTTTTGATAAAACTAACATTGATGGAGATACTATTCACCCTATTTTTTTGAGCATTCAAAATAATGCTCAGAAAAATGGGGTGAATAGTATCTTAACATCAGAAAGAGACAGATGTAGTTTGTAAGACATATAATGAGGAAAGAGGATCTGGAAAATTTGACACTCGCAGGGTATATTGAAGGCAAGAGGGACAGAGGAAAACAGCATATAGCCTACCTAATGAGCTTGTGTAAATGGATGGCAGAACAGGGTTTAGGAGTGATAACAAAAAGACAAAATTTACGCAGAGCTACAAATTCATTTCTTTTGAGATTTGCTTAGGAAATTGTGGAGAGTCATTAATGATTAACAAGGCTGAAGTGTCACAGCACTGTGTCACAATAAATGTCATTCCTTTCCAGACATGTGTTAAAAATAGTTTTAAATTAAATTTCTGATAAGATTTCTTAGCTCCTTTCTCAAATTTCAAATAGTCATTAGTTTTATAATATTTTTGTATGTCAATTTAGATTTTCTGTATGTATTTTTGTTTCTTTTGTAACGACCTTGTCAAGATTTTTTTCTTTTTTCCCCACTTTTGTCTGGCCTAAGTCTTTATTTTTATTTTAGATTTCCCTTACAACAAAAATTTCATGACAATACAATTGATACTCACCTCCTACAGCTTTGGTTCTTAGGGACAGGAAATTAAAGAAAGGATGGTGGGTGACTTGGTGGATTTTGAAAAGGCCCATCTCCTTTTAAAAAAAAAAAAAAAAGCATAAATGTTAAGGATTACTAATAAAGTTGGAGAATTTTTTTTCTTAATCGGGGAAAAAGGCTGCTTACTCCCACTCATTTCTCTCTCTCATATATATATATATATATATATATATATATATATATATATATATATTCAAATTGGTCTTTAAAAATTCAGAGAAAGAAAAAAATTATAATTTGTGAGAGGGTGTGTAAATTGGTAATTTTGTGTTTCCCCATGTCCAAAAGCGTGGGTGGTATAATAGTCAACATGATAGAGAATGCATTCAGCAAGCTAGGTTCAAATTCCAGCTTGGACAGTTTGCCTTCATTTTGCACTAATGTTATTCGGAAAGACCTGTATCTGCTTCTTTCCTCAGCTATGGGTAAATATTAAAACAATTGGAGCACTTTAGCCCTATAAGGCCAAATGTCTCCAATTGTACATTGAGCTAGCATTCCAGCTTTGTAAAATCCAGTTGCTGAAAACATTGTTGATGGAACATTAGATAAATGAAAACAAGTCATTGGCTTGTGCCATGCACACAGAAGTAACTTTGCTTTTGCTGTGGTCAGTGTTTTATTGCAATTCCATCTCAGACAGACTAGCAAGAACCCTCAACTTGTCATTACCATTTTAATTATCTGATTGATTACTGTTCTCATTTTAATTCTATTTTAGTGTGACTTGATTGCAGGTCCTTGGCAAGGTTTTCATCTTAATCTTTATTTGAAAACTTATATATACAAGTGTGTACTTAATTTGGTGAAACTGATATGGCTACAATCACTTGTATATTTTATGCAAATACATACTCTTTGGTTTTCTAACAAATTGAGATATTCATGTGTCATGTTAGTATTAAGATTCTTTGATAGTAATCTTGCAAATGTTTGCAGTTAAATATACAATTTAAGTGTAAATGAGAAGTTGGTTAAGCAGGTAAATGTGTTATGGAGGAATTAGATGCCTAAGTACTGACATATGCGTTTGCTTGTGTGTATTTTAGATATTTGTATATAGTAATTAAAATGCAACTAACACTTATTTATATGTGCAATTTGTGTGTATGTGTGTATATATATATATATATATATATATATATATATATATATATATATATATATATAATTACTTCAAACATGATTTTAGTGGATATCTGTATTTGAGTAGAAAATTCCATTTTTTTCTAAATAGTGTTTATTTCTATTTACATTGTTCAGTCTGTTATCCTCATTTTTACTATTGCATTCCCAACGTTTCAGCCATTGTACACTCCAGCCTTCTTCAGATGATATTTGTTAGTGGCTCAACACTATGCAGACATCTCTTCCAAGTAAGAACACTCATAGAGGAGAACATGACTAAGAATTGTGTATACTCCATCCTGTGTGACTGGAGAAATATGCTGACCTCTTAAGATAAGACTGCAGGAACACTAAGACCGTAACATGAGGGGAAATAGAAAAATCAGGCATGGCTGACTACATATAAAGAGAAAAGGGAGATTACAACCCTCTGTGGGATGAAGTTGAAATAATAGAACATCACTGGAAAATACAAAAACTTAAGGAATCTGCACATATGCTAGGTTACAAAATGTCCTAAGCAGGCCAGCCAAAAATAGAAATGAATACAATATGGGAGCCATTAATACAGAGAGCTGGAGAAAAACAATACAAGGTGAAAAATTATTTAAATAAAAAAAATGTAATATGAACACTGATAAATAAAAAATGTACTGAGACATTAGGAAAAATTCACTCACTGGTGTCCCCAGTGGATAAAAATGTTGGTTGATTGATCAAAAAAGTGACTTGAGTTTTGAGTTCAAACCCTGTCCTCAGTTGAGAAAACAAAAACTTGGAGAGTTATCAAGGAAAATTAAGTTGTGTGTGTTTTTGTGGTATGTAGAATTAGAACAATCTAAATAAAGGGTTTGGTTCAAAATTCCAACAAATATCACCTGAAGAAGGCTGGAGCATACAACAACAGGAACCTCATGAATTTGACAGTAAAGATGAGGACAACATCCCGAACAATATAAATAGTTACAACACCTCATCTCAGGAATCTAGACGAAAGTGTTTATTCCATTTACTAGCCTGCACATTCAAGAAATCTTAAAGAAGCTGTGTCCTCCAGCAGGATTCAAAATTTTGAAATGTTCTGGTATGATTTGACCACTCAGCTATATAGAGCCTCACAGCCAAGCAAGCTTTTATTTACCTTAAAGCACCTCTCTGTATTGAGATATCTATTCAATTTTGTAAACAAGGCAATTTCTGAAGAATTAATGCATTTTTTTATTTTTTATCTATCTTTTTATTACTTCAGATGTTACTTTTATTAGATGTCCATATTTGAGTAGACACTCCATGTTTTTTTTAAACAGTGTTTATTTCATCTACTATCCTGAACATAAAGAAAACATACTCTCCAGCAGGATTTGAACCCACATTCTCCTTTATAGGAGGAACCACACACACACACACACACACACACACACATATATATATATATATATATATACACACTCTCTTTAAAAAAATTGTCATATATTTTTTCTTGCTATCCAATAATGGTTAGCAAACTCATTTAACAGGTCATCGCTCTTTTAATGAATTTGATCTTCTCTGGGTGCTCTACTCCTGTGGCCTTAGACATAACAACGCTCCTTAAATAATTACTTGTTTATACACATGTTCTGATACTAATGTATCTTTTCCATTAGTATGTATGCACACAAACATATTTACAATTGTTTGTAACACACACACACACACACACACACACACACACACACACACTCACGCATGTATGATAGTCTGAAGGTAATATTTATACCCGTAACTAATTGCATGTATATGCACATACATACTTACTGGCATATTTATCTAATTATGATGAACTTGTTTACATTGACTGTTTGTTTAGCTTAGTATGATTGTGGAAATATAGGCAAAAAGATTGCTGTAGCACAATCTTCCAGGCAGGAAAGTCCTGCCGAGAAAATCAGCATTTGAAATTTAATTTTGAATACTGATCTCTGTTTCGTGTTGAAAATACATAATATTTGTTTACTCAATTTTGTCATATTAACTGTGTGTGTCTGGAGATAGGAGTAGCAAGGTTTCTATAAATTGTGGAGGGTCTGTCAACCTACCAAATCAGCATTAAAAATTGTGCCTTTTACCTAGGATTGAACATTGACATTTGGTATTTGTGGGAGGAATAGGTAACTATTTCATCCAAGAATCAGGGCATCTTATTTACTCTCTCTTTCTAAATTTATCTTATTTTCAGATAATTACTTTATGAATATCTAATATCATTGATGGTTGGTAACAGCATGACCCATGACTGGCAATGTGCCAGCAAATTATATAAAATATTATCTGCATATTTTTAATTACCTTCCTTAAATCTAGACATTTGCATTCACCATCTACCTGACTCATCCAGATAAACACAGATTTGCCTACATCCAAGCTACTTAAATTATGAGTCACTCAACAAAAGACATGCAGGTGCCTAGGGCACTTGGATTGACACTATAACCATACCCCATCCCATTCTTTCTGTCTCACATACAATGTTAATATACTGGAGACTGTTGTATGCATTTATATCTACATGTTGTCTTTACAGCCTCAGCACACACACCCACATATATATATCTTTGTTATTCCTTGGTAATTGATAATAATTTCTCACTTTATACTTCCTTTTTTTTGCCATTTTCTTGTATTTTAGACACTTGACTTTTAAAATATAGAATCATCTTTTTCATAAATCCCAATTTGGTACCTAAGCAAAAAATTTGAAACACTCTACAAGATGAAAACTATTGAACTCTGGAAAGTTTCTCTAAAGCATTCACTGAAGAATCTTGTTTCAGTCTGTTGGCTGATGTTTTCTTTTTCATAACCAACAACACATTTTCTGTTATATCACTGGACCATTCCCTTTTCTTTCAAGGATTTCCTTTAAAGCAGTGAATAATTCCCTTTTTTCTTTTTTGTAACTTATAAAGCATTCTATGTTATAGGGACTGTGATGCTATGGATGCCCATATAGAAAGAGAAAAGGTTTTATCTCAATCTCATGTGTTTGTTTTATAGACTAGCAGATGGGTCCTATTAAAGTTAGGTCTTTTAACCGGGTGGCAACAAAACAAGAATAGGCTATATCTGGTGCTGGTCTATATTAACAGTCATGCTTTGGGATCAGGCAGTGTTAGTCCACTCTTGTCCAAAGACAGACATGTCCATGTCACAGTTTCAAAGCCTCCATTTTGTATTGCCATCCACAACATTGGGATGTGTAGATGGGTGAAGAGTTAGTAGAGAAAAGAGCTGACCTAGCAGAAGTTGTATCAAGGCAAAGCCCTGAATAAAACACTTATATAGAATATGGGAAATAGGGCTTCCCCTATTATTTCTTGAGGTGGTGTTTGTCTTTCATTGTGTTACCTTGTGAGCATGCTGCATGTTCTTCCACATCTTTTTGGTGAACCCTGACAAGATCGAAAATCAGAATGCAACATTGAGGGCGGATCATTGGACAGTTGGCAGAAGGTCACATTGTATATTTACAGGAACCATTTCCTTTTCTTTTATAGCCTATCACGATTTCCTACTCATTTACACATTTTAGAAACAATTACTGGTAGCCACAAGCAGATTCTAATGAAACATTTGTATTTTTCACAACTGAAAGCAACCTATAAAATGGCAATTTTTAAAAAATATTTTTTTGTAGCCGTGCATAATACACACCTTTAATTTTGCTTATTTTTTTTTTTTTTAAATGCATATTATACCTGGTGAATTAGGGTAGGTTTGTTAATGTACATACGAGTTAAGTATGATTACATACATGATTTTGATATTTTAAATCTTTATTAATGTTAGTTTTTTTTATGTGAGTCTTTAAATGTTTTTTAATTTATTGTTGTATTCTTTCCTTTCATGGAATCTGTCTTTTTACTTCCTGACATTCTAAACATTTTTGAATTGTTTGTAATTGTCAATATAAAGACACTGCCACTTGTCGTTGTCAGTGCAACTAATACAGCAAATTGTTCCAGACATTGCCAACAAAAATATTTAGGACATATATCATGTTTTACTTTTAGACATTCAACCATTTTTGGTACTATAACTGTTTTTTCATTATAAATGGCTTTTTACAGTTTTTAACAAATATCTGCTTAAAATTATATTTTGAAAATGTGAGTGCATGCGACAACAGACTTACATGAAGAATTGGCTTTCTTTAAATTGGTACCCAAAATATTCAACTGATAACTTTTTTCTTTTTTGATAGGAAAATAGGAAGACTTTTAAATAACTGTGTATTATAATTTTTATGAGTTTGGATATTTTCTGGTTTTATAGAAACTTTTTCAACTCTTATATTAGCAAGTGTCAATTAACTCCTTGCAAATCCTATAATCTTTTTTATTTAATTGCCAGGTTATTCAGAATTATACCTACTAAAATATATATATACATATATATATATATATATATATATATATAAATATAGTCTTAAAGTGTGCTATATTTATGGGATAAAGTGCTCAATATCAGAGATAGAGCGTGTGTAAATATAAAAGTGGACATGGAAGTCAGCACTTAGAGGCGACAGTCTGTTTCATGCTAGTGCAATCGTCAGGCGATTGCACTAGCATGAAACAGACTGTCGCCTCATATATATATATATATATATATATATATATATATTATAAATTATTTAAAAATATGCTTCCATCGCTACACAGGAATTACCATGTTTCAAAACAAGCTAAAAACTTCAAATTCAATTATAGAATTAAAGTCCCTAGTTCTGTTTCATTTTCAAGCGAATTTTGGAATAACTTTATTTTGAAATTTACTGAATTGAATAATATAGATATATTGTGTCTACTTGTTTTTATACTGATCCAGTTGTCTAATCAGTTTCTTGATGTTAAGATGAAATTCATCAAGGAAGGCAGTTTTAATATAAACACTTTGATAATATATATTATTGTGTTATGGTTCTTTTATTATAAGTGTATATAATATAAAATGATATGAGGTAGTTACCCCAAAAGTCCA